>CM042379.1:17175268-17497768 GCA_023634145.1 Thymallus thymallus | reverse complement strand
ATGTTAAAGCAAAAAAATGAAGATGTTGGAAGGAAGGTTTTACCAAAACGTTGTTGTTGTTGTTGGCAACGGAACAAGAGATCTGGCCAAGGCCATAAAGAGAAGCTCCAGCCGAGGACAGCAAAGCCACAGACCTGTCTCCCCCATTCATCAGCTCTCCATTCCCTGACATACTCTTGGCTCTTTCTCTCTCTCCCTCTCACACACACCCACCCCACAACACACACACTCCTCCTCAGCTTTTCACACACACATCCCAAGCAGACAGCCCGCAGAGGAGAAACAGCTTTAAGGCTTTTACTCCTGGGGAATAAGGAAGAACTCTTGGACAACTCAAATAAACAAGCCAGATCTACAGCCCCCTCCAACCCCTGTTTTGTTTGCCCTCTCAAGCTCTTTCGTCTCACTCTCCTGTTGGGGAAACTGTACTTTAGAGCAACACATTGAATACTCGTCATGTATTCACTGTCTTGTATGGGAAATCTGGTAGTTGGTAGAGCATGTCGCATGCAACGCCAGGATCATGGGTCCGAGTCCCGCTGGGGCCACCCATACAAAAGTGTATGCACACACTACTGTTAGTTGCTTTGGATAAAAGCCTCTGCTATATGGCATACAGTGGCTTGCGAAAGTATTCACCCCCCTTGGCATTTTTCCTATTTTGCCTTACAACCTGGAATTAAAATAGATTTTTGGGGGGGTTGTATCATTTGATTTACACCACATGCAAAATATGTTTTATTGTGAAACAAACAAGAAATAAGACCAACAAAAAAAAGTATATACTTTGTAGAGCCACCATTTGCAGCAATTACAGCTGCAAGTCTCTTGGGGTATGTCTATAAGCTTGGCACATCTACCCACTGGGAATTTTGCCCATTCTTCAAGGCAAAACTGCTCCAGCTCCTTCAAGTTGGATGGGTTCCGCTGGTATACAGCAAGCTTCAAGTCATACCACATATTCTCAATTGTATTGAGGACTGGGCTTTGACTAGGCCATTCAAAGACATTTAAATGTTTCACCTTAAACCACTCAAGTGTTGCTTTTGCATTATGCTTAGGGTCATTGTCCTGCTGGAAGGTGAACCTCTGTCCCAGTCTCAGATCCCTATATTTAGCGCCATCCATCATTCCTTCAATTCTGACCAGTTTCTCAGTCCCTGTCGATGAAAAACATCCCCACAGCATGATGCTGCCACCACGCTTCACTGTGGGGAAGGTGTTCTCGGGGTGATGAGAGGTGTTGGGTTTGCGCCAGACAGTGTTTTCCTTGATGGCCAAAAAGCTGAATTTTAGTCTCATCTGACCAGAGTACCTTCTTTCATATGTTTGGGGAGTCTCCCACATGCCTTTTGGCGAAACTGTTTACTTATTTTTTTCTTTAAGCAATGGATTTTTCTGGCACCTCTTCTGTAAAGCCCAGCTCTGTGGAGTATACAGCTTAAAGTGGTCCTATGGACAGATACTACAATCTTCGCTGTGGAGCTTTGCAGCTCCTTCAGGGTTATCATTGGTCTCTTTGTTGCCTCTCTGATTAATGGCCTCCTTGCCTGGTCCGTGAGTTTTGGTGGGCAGCCTTCTCTTGGCAGGTTTGTTGTGGTACCATATTCTTTCAATTTTTTAATAATGGATTTAAAATGGTGCTCCGTGGTATGGTCAAAGTTTATAAGCCGATCCTGATCTGTACTTTGTCCATGACCTGTTTGGAGAGCTCCTTGGTCTTCATGGTGCCACTTGCTTGGTGGTGCCCCTTGCTTAGTGGTGTTGCAGACTCTGGAGCCTTTCAGAACAGGTGTATATATATATATACTGAGATCATGTGACACTTAAATAAAGTCTTATTATGTGACTTCTGAAGGTAATTGGTTGCACCAGATCTTATTTAGGGGCTTCATAGCAAAGGGGGTGAATACATATTCATGCACCACTTTTCAGTTTTTTTGAATTTTTTGAAATAAGTAATTTTTTTCATTTCACTTCACCAATTTAGAGTATTTTGTGTACAGCATGTCCATTACATGAAATCCCCCCAAAAATCTATTTAAAATTACAGGTTGTAATGCAACAAAATAGGAAAAAACACCAAAGGGGATGAATACTTTTATCTATCTCAACCTGAGGCAAACAAGCAGCTGATAAAGACTTGGACACTCCTCCACTGTTATAATTAGTCAGTGATGTTGTCGTTGCTTAGCTGATCTGTGTGTTGGAATAGCAAAGCACAACATTTAAGTATAATCGGAGCCAGACATGAAGGAATCATGGCATAAGAAGTGAATGAGAATACAAGAAAACACAGATAGGGAGGTAGCGGTTATATTTTCCCCCTAGACGTGAAGAAGTAGTGGCAGTATAGGACCTCCCAGTCAGCAGACAAAGGGTGCAGCGGCACTGGGTGGGAAGATGAGAGCTGAGTGTGTGGTGGTGGGGGACTGCTCCAGACATTAAGAGTAATTTCAGGAAAGCTCAAGCAGCACTGCTCCTTTCCTCTGAAACCACCTCTGACCTCAGCAGAGGGGGTAGTACATGGTGATGCAGCCAATGCTTCTCCAACTCCAGCGTTGTGTCATCATGCCAGGTGTTAAGATTCTCTATAAATTACATTTAACCTCCTGCTCTAAAACTATGTTGGAGACCTATGTGAATTTCAAAACGGCAAAAACTGAGATGTAAAATAAATAACAGTTATAAAATAAGTTCTAAAAAACCTTTGATGTATGGTATTTTTGGGGCAGTTTCACTAACCTAGTAAATGGGTATAATTTATTAAATAAAATAAAATTAGACCCTCTGTTCTATAAATACAACAGCACGAGTAGGATCATGCATTGTTTGTTGTGAGTAGTCCCAACTTCTGGCTGCAACAGAAGCTTGGTGCCAAGTCACACTAGGTTGGCACCCTCCCAGTCCCAAGTACCACAGCAACACTGCGCGCTCGAAAAAAGAAGGACATTAGGTTACAGCATAAAAGTGTCAGAAAATGGCAAAAGAAAGCGGTACACCTGCTCAAATAATGACAGACTGTAAATAAGCCGTGTCAAGAGCAAGGCACTGTGCGAGGGAGTATTAAAGCCTAAGCGATCAAAAATATAGATCCTACTTAAAAAATCTGCCAAGTGAGTTGGTAATGTTTTTTTATCTGTGCATTATGCAAATGCCTTGTGGGCAAAAGCAAATGTCTTTAGCAGCAGATGGTGACTGAGTACAAGTTACTGGCCACCTCAGATCTTTGTGAATAGATAGTCGTTCCTAATTCACTCCCTTCCACTTCCCTCTGGCCCGAAGCCTTTGATGTTAGTACATCTGTAAGATGGAAGCAATATGATGGAAGCTCCACCACCAAAAAGTTTGGGCACCCCTCTGAGGCTGCATAATAATTTACTCTGTCGTCACGGAAAATGATCACAGTGGCATGCCATTCATTTTCTAATAAAAGCTGAGTACTGGGGTATTGTCCAGACAAATATTTTTAGTGTAGCAATATTAAGTTGTATGAAATTAAATCCGATGTGAAAAATAGGCTATGCAAAAATTTGAGCACCCTTGTCATTCTGTTGATTTGAATACCTGTAACTACTTAGCACTGATTAATTGGAACACACAATTGGTTTGGTGAGCTCATTAAGCCTTGAACTTCATAGACAAGTGCATCCAATCATGAGAAAAGGTATTTAAGGTGGCCAATTGCAAGTTGTTGTTCTCTTTGAGAGTGGCAACATGGGGGCCTCAAAACAACTCTCAAATGACCTGAAAACAAAGATTATTCAACATTATGGTTTAGGGGAAGGCTACAAAAAGCTATTGCAGAGATGTATGCTGTCAGTGTCCACTGTGAGGAACATAGTGAGTAAATGGAAGACCACAGGCACAGTTCTTGTTAAGGCCAGAAGTGGCAGGCCAAGTAAAATATCGGAGAGGCAAAGGATGGTGAGAACGGTCAAAAACAGCCCACAGACCACCTCAAAAGACCTACAACATCATCTTGCTGCAGATGGTGTCACTGTGCATCATTCAACAATTCAGCGCACTTTGCACAAGGAGAATCTGTATGGGAGAGTGATGCGGAAGAAGCCTTTTCTGCACACACGCCACAAACAGAGTCGCTTGAGGTATGCAAACGCACATTTGGACAAGCCAGCTTCATTTTGGAATAAGGTGCTGTGGACTGATGAAACAAAGATTGAGTTATTTGGTCATAACAAGGGGCGTTATGCATGGCGGCAAAAGAACACAGCGTTCCAAGAAAAACACTTGCTACCCACAGTAGAATTTGGTGGGGGTTCCATCATGCTGTGGGGCTGTGTGGCCAGTGCCGGTACTGGGAATCTTGTTAAAGTTGAGGGTTGCATGGATTCCACTCAATATCAGCAGATTCTTGGGAATAATGTTGAATAATCAGTCACAAAGTTGAAGTTATGCCGGGGCTGGATATTTCAACAAGACAACGATCCAAAACACTGCTCAAAATCTACCCGGGCATTTATGCAGAGGAACAAGTACAATGTTCTGGAATGGCCATCCCAGTCCCCAGACCTGAATATCATTGAGAATCTGTGGGATGATTTGAAGCGGGCTGTCCATGCTCGGCAACCATCAAACCTAACTGAACTGGAGATGTTTTGTAAGGAGGAGTGGTCCAAAATACCTTCATCCAGAATCCAGACACTCATTAGAGGCTATAGGAAGCGTCTAGAGGCTGTTATTTTAGCAAAAGGAGGCTCTACCAAATTTATGCACCTGTCTAATTTCGTCCAATAAACCTAATTTCACTACTGAAATATTACTGTGTCCATCAGTTATTTGATAGATCAAAATGAAATTGCTGATCCAAACACCCAATTATTTATAAATGGAAATCATGGAAATTGTCAGGGGTGCCCAAACTTTACATACGACTGTAGTTATCCAGATTCTTCAGATTTGCAAAAGACTACAGGGGTTAGAGAGCTAATTGATAGATAGGAGCAATGTCCCAAATAGCACCCTATTCCCTATATAGTGCAATACTTTTGACCAGGGACCACAATGAACGAGAATATGTAGGGAATAGGGTGCCATTTGAAGTGTGTGTGTGTAACACTTCATGTTTATTATATTTTTATTTAACTAGGCAAGTCAGTTAAGAACAAATTCTTATTTACAATGATGGCCTACACCGGCCAAACTTGGACGACCCTGGGCCAATTGTTCAACTCCCAATCACGGTCGGTTGTGATACAGTCTGGATTCGAACCAGGTTGTCTGTAGTGACACTTCTAGCACTGAGATGCAGTGTCTTAGACCACTGCGCCACATGGGAGCCCTGTTGGCCCACTCCCCTTGCACTTCAGGGACTGGCACTGGTCGTATCCATAACTGCCAACCTAAAAGATTGACACTTAAAGGACAAAGATAACTCAACTTGTTGACACGTGTGACAAGCTGCACAGTAGTTGTTACAATCTTATGTTCCATTTTTATTCAAACATTTTCAGGTTTAAATATCTACCTAAAATTATGTGTGTAATAAACACTAGTTAGGATAATCTGATGTAATAAAAATACCAGTAACTGGGTTTCTGTGAATAATAAAAATAACAAAATCTGTGATTGGTACACTACATGACCAAATGTATGTGGACACCTGCTCGTCGAACATCTCAATTCAAAATCATGGGCATTAATATGGAGTCAGTACCCCCATTGCTGCTATAACAGCCTCCACTCTTCTGGGAAGGCTTTCCACTAGATGTTGGAACATTGCTACAGGGTCTTGCTTTAATTCAAATACAAGAGCATTAGTGAGGTCGGGCACTGATGTTGGGCGAAAGGTGTTTGATGAGGTTGAGGTAAGGGCTCTGTGCAGGCCAGTCAAGTTCTTCCACACTGACCGACAAACCATTTCTGCATGGACCTAGCTTTGTGCACGGGGGCATTGTCATGCTGAAACTTGAAGGGCCTTCCCCAAACTGTTGCCACAAAGTTAGAAGAACAGAATTTGTCTAGAATGTCATTGTATGCTGTAGAATTAAGATTTCTCTTCACTGGAACTAAGGGGCTTAGCCCGGACCATGAAAAACAGCCCCAGACAATTATTCCTCCTCCACCAAACTTTACAGTTGGCACTATGCATTCGGGCAGGTACCCAGAATCGTCCCTCGGACTGCCAGATGGTGAAGCATGATTCAGCACTCCAGAGAACAAGTTTCCACTGCTCCAAAGACCAATGGCGGCAAGGTTTACACCACTACAGCCTACACTTGGCATTGTGCATGGTGATCTAAGGCTTGTGTGCGGCTGCTCAGCTATGGAAAATAATTTCATGAAGCTCCCGACAAACAGTTATTGTGCAGACGTTGCTTCTAGAGGCAGTTTGGAACTCTGTAGTGAGTGTTTTAATGCCTTCAGACCCATTCTGTGAGCTTGTGGGGCCTACCCCTTCGCGTCTGAGCCATTGTTGCGCCTAGACGTTTCCACTTCACAATAACAGCGCTTACAGTTGACCTGGGCAGCTCTAGCAGGGCAGGAAATTTGATGAACGGACTTGTTGGAAAGGTAGCATCCTATGACTGTGCCACGTTGAAAGTCACTGAGCTCTCCAGTAAGCCATTCTACTGCCAATGTTTGTCCATGGAGATTGCATGGCTGTGTGCTTGATTTCATAAACCTGTCAGCAATGGGTGTGGCTTAAATATTTGAAGGGGTGTCGACAATTTTGTATATATAGTGCACATCCATTTTGGGACTTTTTAATTAATGATTTATACCCATTGATTATTGAAAAAGATAACTTATGCCTCAAACTTAGTTCCTGTGGTACCCCATCAGAGCCCAAAATATAAGATTGATTGACTCAAATATTTGTTAACATTTTAAATGATTAATATCATGGATGGTCTGTCCTTGCATTCATAGCTATGTCTATGAATTTGAAAGTGGTTCAGCTTTTTACCAAAACAGTGACCATTTTGTTCATATTTGAACTACAGATGTGTGCTTTATATTTATAACAACTGTTTGATGTAGTTATGATAAAATAAGCCCATCTGTTAAAAGCAGATATGGCCACATAATTATATAGAATTATGTTTTTCACCCAACATTCAGAAACATCCCTGACAAAATGAGTGTGTTGCATTGATATTCAAAATTAAGAGACTTCTCATTTGACATTCATAAAATGTACCTTTTCATTTAATAGGAGTCCATTTGTTATCTAACATTTTAAAATGTCAGTGCACTGATAAATAGGCTACACAAACTAAGTACGCCAAAGATGGTGGTTTGTATCCAAACTGACTATCTGCATTGAGGTGAAAAGCCAAAAGCTAGTGTACCCACACAACTCCACACAGGCTCAACGTATGATCTACAACATAGGAGAGGGTTAGGGCCCATTTCATGGGTGGTTACTTTTTGTGGGAAGCTTATTTAAGGGAGGTACACAAAAGCCTTTTCACGCACTCAAAGAACCTATTTACAGTGAACATTCTCTGTAGCTACGCTGTAGCCATGCTACCCTGAAACCTTGAGAGAGAATATGCTGTTCATGGCTGCGAAAAAGAGAGTAGTAACTTCTGTAGACCCATAATGTTGAACGAACCCATTGAAAATCAGACAAGTCACTATGACTGCTAGCGGGGTTACAGGCAGCCACTGAACTTTCGACGCCAGTAAAGTTGTGCCAAAGGCAGTCCCCAGAGTTCCCGTCGCTTCCTGTTTTCCAATCCCCTTTAAGACCCTGTCTGTTTGATAAGGCTGCTGTTTGGAGAGGCCCAGCAGTCACAGATTGACATTTGGGATCAGTGGTTTACCCAGTGAGTGGTAGAGGATGAAAGAAGTATTTGCATAAATCTGTGAGAAAGCCAATGGTGGGATTTTTCTTACCAACTACTCAAACTGCCAAAACGCAGGTATACTGTGGATCCCTTTTTTTTATTATTTTTTTATTACACCAAAGATGGAAAAATGTCAAACTCCCATTGGGTTAAGATGTTATTAATCAAATCCAAAATTGACTACGTCAAGCACACACACGTCTGAGAGCAGGAATCATGCAACAAGCCAGCTCAGATACACACGGCTCGTCTTTGTGGAGGGAATTAAGAAATATAATATCAAAAGTTCCCCCTTTGAGCAACATAAGGCATTACCACTTGTTTTTGTGATGGTAAAGATATTTGCATTGGTGTCTCAGGGACCTGGATGAAAAAGGCATAGGTGTACAAGGAGGATTAAGTTGCCCCTGCTCGGAAAGAAAGACAAACACAAAACAAAGGAGAGGAGGAAAAAATCTAGCTTGGCTGAGAAATGCTTGAGTTGAGACTAATTACGGAGCACTAAGAGAAGGAATGTGAAGTCAGAGTTGGGGGCCGGTCACACCTGGCTGATTAATTAATAGAATTAGCAAATCCTGGTTGGAGTGAAGGGACAATGAAAACAATGGAGGGCTAGTGCTGCTGAAAAGGTGTCCTAGTGGGTATTTCAACAGAAAATAAACATTTACGCTTTAATTAAATGGCTATGTAGGTGAGAATGAGAACATGCCTAAAGGCACTGACAACACACACTCAAATGTAAAGATGGTATGTATATTCATAATCTACCCATACATAGCCATCAAATGTAGGTTTAGATAATTCAAATGAAATAGCAATATGATCTTTTTATGACCCGAAGAAAATGGTAACATGAATTTAGTTATGGGCCGTCAACGTTTTGTAGCTCAATCACGAGGGGATTATGTTTGGAAGGCCACAACAGTGACAACCCAAGGTAACCTCACAGGACAGGTAACTCAACAAGATCCTGAATATAAACATAGCGAACTTCAATTTGAGATTGAGTTGGTTATCCCCTGAAAGGAAGACGCATGAAAGTTGAAATTATCGCCATTATGTAGGAATGGCTATTTTCCCCATTATCTGTTACTTGATAAGTAAAAAACAACAGAAAATTGGCAATTTCTGGTAGAAAGTATCTCTTAGTGCTGATTTTACAAGGTGGCTTGCTTTCCTTGTTGAGCTGCAGTCCAAAAAATCCACACAGGAGTGCCAGGCCAAACCAAGCATAAACCATATCCATTGTCTTTTTTCTTTAATAAAATGTTGTCTTAAAAAAATAAAAGGTCCAGTGTTGGAGCATTTGATTGTGAAAAGTTCAAAGGTATTTGGTGTTACTATGTCTGCCCTTTTCCTCTCCTGCCGATTGTGGGAACAACAAGAGACCTTTTATTATTAGCAGTGTTCAAAGCCCAACATCTACTTGGCAACTCGGAGCATTATAAAGACATCAGCTAATGGACAAGAGAAGCCCAGAGGAGAGGACAATGAGTATGGGATAAAGGCTCTTCAAACTAATCTGGTGCTAGCTCTGTTTGTGCGGTGTAGCCAACAACCACAGGAGTGAGTTGGCTACAGCACAAACGGATATGGGTACAGGCTATCTGAAAACAGCAGGCTATATCAGAAAAACTGCAAACTTGGCCTAGAGTGAACAACTAAAAAATAATGCAGCCTAAATGATTTCACACCAAAACAACAAGGCTACCATCCTTAAGCCGCTTGTCTTAAGAGAAAGACAAACTAGACACCATTCTTCCTCCACACCTCTGTAGTGTGCATGCTGACGGTCTGCTAAACTCCAAAGATTTTCAGTTCCTGTGTATTGCTCGCATCGCTGTATTGTGCAACTTCCCATTTGTTATCTGTGGAGCAGATCTCCCACACAGGGATCAAAACATGGTGGGAGATGGAGTCCACATCCTTCCCACATGACTCAGTAGTGGGACCTTACACAACTGCAGTGGGTGGATTCACTGGATGGCCCCCCCATGGTCCACGAGTTCTAACCAGTATGGCATCCATTCCTAAAACCACAGTATTTCCTGGAAAAGGTGACACTGCTTGCCCATAAAAAAAAAAAAAGGCTGACAAGTTTGTGCAAGTGACAAAGAGGGATGGCCTCAGGTTGGATCGTGAAAGCGAGGCAGTTAAAAATAATACAAGTCAAGCATAAATTAGTCAACTTCAACAGATGCACTGCACACCGGACCCCGCTTCATATTTACGAGGAAATGCTGAGAGAAATTTCCCAGAATTCCAACACGAGCAACCAGAGATAACGTGTAAGCCCCCAGATAATAATGAAAAGTCAGAAACAATGGTGCGATGGTAATTGCGATGCAAAGGATTCCAACTACTTGCCCAAGGTTACTGGGAGATATGCGATGGCTGAGAAAGGATAAAAAGGGATGGGCAGTTGCCAAACAGGTCAGAGATATAGCCCAATGGGAGTTGGCTTATAAAGGCCAACCGCTGTGCTCGCTGCTCTTTACAAACAAGTGGGTGTGTGATAGAAACAATCAATTCTTACTGTTTGGGCGTATTCATAAATGCCCTTTCTTAGAAGAGAGAAGGTCTAGATACAAGACAGCCTGAGGGCTAAATGAGTCGTGAAACACAATACATTTATAACACAGATAAAAGGAAGATTTAAGAGAGCTAATGTTCACACAACCATGGCATTGTTGATAGTGAGGCCCAGTAAATTTTGCGTGATAGTGTGTCAGGTAGATTTCCAACATCTGTTGCTCATCTCAGCCAGTGTGTGTGTGTGTGTGTGTGTGTGTGTGTGTGTGTGTGTGTGTGTGTGTGAGTGAGTGAGAGAGAGAGTGAGAGAGAGAGACAACCTGCGATTATAGTATAGGTCACACATAGGGGTGATATCAGGGAAGAGAGAATGTGTAGAACATACACATCAAATGTGAGAAAGTGCTGGATATTAAGTCAATATTTACTTTCCTCAAATGTTTTACGTTACAGCCTTATTCTAAAATAGATTAAAAATAAATTAATCCTCAGCAATCTACACACAATACCCCATAATGACAAAGCGAAAACAGTTTGTTCTAAATTTTGGCAGATGTATAAAAAAACAAAAAACAGAAATACCTTACTTGCATAAAGTCATGTGAAAAAGTAAGTACATCCTTTGGAAAGTAGTATTTTCCTAAACTTAGGATCAGGTGCATCAAATGATTAGGAAATCATTTGAGTACCTTGGGAGGGTCCAGTCTTCCATAAAGATTAGAAACTTGGTCTGGTTTGGAAACTTGATCTGGGTGTGTGGAAACATCATGCCAAGATCAAAATACCTATCCAAGGCCCTCAGAAGAAAGATTATTGAAACCCGTGAGTCTGGGAGGGGTTACAAATCCATTTCCAAGCAATTCGAAGTACATCGTTCCACTGTCCAACAGATCATCTACAAATGGAGAAAATTCTAGACCCCTTGGCAATCTACCTAGGACAGGTCTTCCCACTAAATTCAGCCCAAGAGTTGACCGAAAGAGCTGACCATCCATGGTTTGACAAGATGGATGAGGATTCCCTGTTTTGTTGTACTGTAATATGTTTGTTTACCAAATTATAATTTTTTTTGTACTTATTTTTCTTACCAAGAAGGGCTTCGTCTGTAATTTTGACTTTGTGTTGATGGAGCAGCACTCATTGAAGAGGACCATATCATGATGAACTACCAGCAACATTAATGATATTTACCCAAACCCCAGGGTAACATCAAGGGATCTAGAGGCCTCTCTTGCCACAATCAATGTCAAAATGCACAAGTCAACTGTCAGAAAGAGACTGCAAAA
Organism: Thymallus thymallus; assembly: GCA_023634145.1. Taxonomy (NCBI): domain Eukaryota; kingdom Metazoa; phylum Chordata; class Actinopteri; order Salmoniformes; family Salmonidae; genus Thymallus; species Thymallus thymallus. The sequence goes on along the minus strand of CM042379.1, from coordinate 17,486,133 downwards.
ACTTGGCCTACATGAGGTCAGGAAGGAAGAAGCCATTGCACTCAAAAAATAATATCAAAACAAGACTGACGTTTGCCAGGGTATATCAGATGGTAGAGCATGGCACTTGCAACGCCAGGGTTCTGGGTTTGATTCCCACGGGGGACCAGTACGTACATGTACATGTATGTACTAACTAACTCGCGATCTAAATCCTGTGGGGGGAGGAAGCGGACGGTGCATCCAAAAAATCCCTCGCACATGACACAGTGCTGTAAAGAAGAGTGGGAAAATTCCTCCCAGTCGATATGAGACTGATAAACAGTTCCAAGAAACGGCTACATTAAGTTTTCAGCCAAAGGGGGCGACACCAGCTATTGAAGCTAGGTGTGTACTTATTTTTTTCCGCACTATTGAATTGCATTTGTTGATTTTGAATGACTAAATGATTGCAAAGTATAATCTTTTAGTTTCATTTATTTTTTATTTTTATTAGGTTACCTTTATATGTCAGTGTGTTGAAGTAAAGATTACATGTCCATCTGTCCAAATATTTACAAAAAATACAACGTTCCAGGGGGTGTACTTACTTTTTCAAATCCTTTGGTATGAGACTCGAAGTTGAGCTCAGATACATCCTGTTTCCATTGATCATCCTTGAGATGTTTCTACAACTTAATTGGAGTCCATCCGTGGTAAATTCAATTGATTAGACATGATTTGGAAAGGCACACAACTAGTCTATATACGGTCTTAGAGTTGACAGTGCATGTCAGGGCAAAAACCAAGCCATGAGGTCGAAGGAGCTGTCCGTAGAGCTCTGAGACAGGATTGTATCGAGGCACAGATATGGGGAAGGGTACCAAAACATTTCTGCAGCATTGAAGGTCCCCAAGAACACAGTGGCCTCCATCATTCTTAAATGGAAAGAAATTTGGAACGACCAAGACTCTTCCTAGAGCTGGCCGTCCGGACAAACTGAGCAATCGGGGGAGAAGGGCCTTGGTACAGGGAGATGACCAAGAACCAGAGTTCCTCTGTGGAGATGGGATAACCTTCCAGAATGACAACAGTCTCTGCAGCATTCCACCGATCAAGCCTTTATGGTAGAGTGGCCAGACTCTTTGGCCTACATCCCAAGTGTCACGTCTGGAGGAGAACTGGCACCATTCCTACGGTGAAGCATGGTGGTAGCAGCATCATGCTGTGGGGATGTTTTTCAGCAGCAGGGTCTGGGAGACAAGTCAGGATCGAGGGAAAGATGAACAGAGCAAAGTACAGAGAGATCCTTGATGGAAACCTGCTCCAGAGCTCAGGACCTTAGACTGGGGCAAAGGTTCACCTTCCAACAGGACAACGACCCTAAGCACACAGCCAAGACAACGCAAGAGTGTCTTCGGGACAAGTCTCCGAATGTCCTTGAGTGGCCTAGCTAGAGCCCGGACTTGAACACGATCAAACATATCTGAAGACCTGAAAATAGCTGTGCAGCGACGCTCCCCATGCAACCTGACAGAGCTTGAGAGGATCTGCAGAGAAGAATGGGAGAAAGGCTGTAATCACTGCCAAAGGTGCTTCAACAAAGTATTTATTTGATAAATTAGCAAACATTTCTAAAAACCTGTTATTGTTTGTCATTATGGGTTATTGTGTGTAGATTGATGAAGGAAAAAAACAATTGAATCAATTTTAGAATAAGGATGCTACACAAGCTCACAGAACGGGACCCCGAGTGCTGAAGCGCGTAAAAATAGTCTGTCCTCGGTTGCAAGCGTCGGCTGGAGTGGATTAAAGCTTGCTGCCATTGGACTCTGGAGCAGTGGAAACGCGTTCTCTGGAGTGATGAATCACGCTTCACCATCTGGCTGTCCAACGGACAAATCTGGTTTTGGCGGATGCAAGGAGAACACTACCTTCCCGAATGCATAGTGCCAACTGTAAAGTTTGGTGGAGGATAAATAATGGTCTGGGGCTGTTTTTCATGGTTCAGGACCCAGTTCCAGTGAAAGGAAATCTTAACTCTACAGCATACAATGACATTCTAGACAATTCTGTGCTTCCAACTTTGTGGCAACAGTTTGGGGGAAGGCCCTTTACTGTTTCAGCATGACAATGCCCCCGTGCACAAACCAAAGTCCATACAAAAATGGTTTGTCGAGATCGGTGTGGGGGAACTTGACTGGCCTGCACAGAGCCCTGACCTCAACCCCATCGAACATCTTTGGGATAAAATTGAACTTTGACTGAGAGCCAGGCCTAATCGCCCAACATCAGTGCCCGACTTCACCAACGCTTGTGGCTGAATGGAAGCAAGTCCCCGCAGCAATGGTCCAACATCTAGTGGGAAGCCTTCCCAGGAGAGTGGAGTCTGTTATAGAAGCAAAGGGGGGGGGACCAACTCCATATTAATGCCCATGTTTTTGGAATGAGATGTTCGATGAGCAGGTATCCACATACTTTTGGTCATATAGTGTATGTGGTACCCTATTTCCTACATATAGTCCATGAGCCAGACCCCCAAATGTGGGTCAGTCAGGCTCACTTGGTGCAATGTTGTCTCAGTGATTTTTTAAATGTCTACAGTATGTCCCTAGAGTTGGAAAATGTGTGTTGGCAGTGCAGCATTGGTAGCGTTTTATCACTCTCTTTCAACCCTCTATTCCATAAATGTTTCCCATAGGGATTTTACCCCATGACAAACAATGTCCGTATACAACAAGTTATTGCTCATTTATACCCTTTACAAAGTATTAACACACCTTGACTTTTTCCTAATTGTGTTGCGTTACAGCCTGAATTTGAAATGGATTACATTTAGATTTTGCGTCACTGGCCTACACACAATACCCCTTAATGTCAAAGTGGAATTGTTATTTTTTTTTCTACAAATTAATAAAACATGAAAAGCTGAAATATCTTGAGTAAATAAGTATTCAACCCCCTGTATTATGGCAAGCCTAAATAAGCCCAGGAGTAAAAATGTGCTTAACAAGTCACCTAAAAATGTTGCATGGACCCATTCTGTGTGCAATAATAGTGTTTACCTTGACTTTTGGATGACTACCTCATATTTCTGTCGTACAGTGAAATTAAAAACAGATTCAACCATAAAAACCAGGAAGGTTTTACAATTCCTCGCAAAGAAGGGCACCTATTGGTAGATGGGTGAAAATAAAAATAGCAGACATTGAATATCCCATTGAGCATGGTAAAGTTATTAATTACACTTTGGATGGTTGATACCTCATCCAAAGGGTAATTGATAACTTCCCCCATGCTCAAAGGGATATTCAATGTCTGCTATTTTTATTTTTACCCAGTCACTACAGAAGATACAGGCGTCCTTCCTAACTCCATTGCCCGAAGAGAAAGGAAACCGCTCAGGGATTTCACCATGAGGCCAATGGTGACTTTAAAACAGTTAGAGTTTAATGGCTGCGATAGGAGAAATTTGAGGATGGATCAACAACATTGTAGTTACTCCACTATACTAACCTAATTGACAGAGTGAAAAGAAGTATAAAAATATTCCAAAACATGCATTCTGTTAGCAACAAGGCACTAAAGTACTACTGCAAAAAATGTGGCAAAGGAATTAACTTTTTGTCCTGAATACAAAGTGTTATGTTTGGGCCAAATCCAATTCACCTTTCAGCAGGACAATAATCTAAAACACAAAGGCCAAATCTACACTGGAGATGCTTACCAAGAAGACAGTGCATGTTCCTGAGTTTGAGTTACAGTTTTTACTTCAATCTACTTGAAGATCTATGGCAAGACCTGAAAATGGTTGTCTAGTAATGATCAACAACCAATTTGACAGAGGTTGTCAAAAGGTGCTTCTACAAAGTATTGACTCAGGGGTGTGAATACTTATGTAAATTAGATATTTATGCATTTAATTTTCAATAAATTTGCAAGAATTTCTAAAAACATGTTTTCACTTTGTCATTGTGGGGTACTGTGTGTAGATGAGTTAGGAAAAACATGTATTTAATCACTTTTCAGGCTGTAACACAAAATGTAGAATAAGTCAAGGGTATGAATATTTCCTGAAGGCACTGTATATCATTGGAAAGAAGATTCACAGCTAACCATCAGACACATTTTCAGAATGTTCAAGTCAACAGAACTTTGACCTCTAGAGTACATACAGTGGGGAGAACAAGTATTTGATACACTGCCGATTTTGCAGGTTTTCCTACTTACAAAGCATGTAGAGGTCTGTAATTTGTATCATAGGTACACTTCAACTGTGAGAGACGGAATCTAAAACAAAAATCCAGAAAATCACATTGTATGATTTTTTAATAATTAATTTGCATTTTATTGCATGACATAAGTATTTGATCACCTACCAACCAGCAAGAATTCCGGCTCTTACAGACCTGTTAGTTTTTCTTTAAGAAGCCCTCCTGTTCTCCACTCTTTACCTGTATTAACTGCACCTGTTTGAACTCGTTACCTGTATAAAAGACACCTGTCCACACACTCAATCAAACAGACTCCAACCTCTCCACAATGGCCAAGACCAGAGAGCTGTGTAAGGACATCAGGGATAAAATTGTAGACCTGCACAAGGCTGGGATGGACTACAGGACAATAGGCAAGCAGCTTGGTGAGAAGGCAACAACTGTTGGCGCAATTATTAGAAAATGGAAGAAGTTCAAGATGACGGTCAATCTCCCTTGGTCTGGGGCACCATGCAAGATCTCACCTCGTGGGGCATCAATGATCATGAGGAAGGTGAGGGATCAGCCCAGAACTACACGGCAGGACCTGGTCAATGACCTGAAGAGAGCTGGGACCTCAGTCTCAAAGAAAACCATTAGTAACACTACGCCGTCATGGATTAAAATCCTGCAGCGCACGCAAGGTCCCCCTGCTCAAGCCAGCGCATGTCCAGGCCCATCTGAAGTTTGCCAATGACCATCTGGATGATCCAGAGGAGGAATGGGAGAAGGTCATGTGGTCTGATGAGACAAAAATAGAGCTTTTTGGTCTAAACTCCACTCGCCGTGTTTGAAGGAAGAAGAAGGATGAGTACAACCAAGAACACCATCCCAACCGTGAAGCATGGAGTTGGAATCATCATTCTTTGGGGATGCTTTTCTGCAAAGGGGACAGGACGACTGCACCGTATTGAGGGGAGGATGGATGGGGCCATGTATCGCGAGATCTTGGCCAACAACCTCCTTCCCTCAGTAAGAGCATTGAAGATAGGTCGTGGCTGGGTCTTCCAGCATGACAACGACCCGAAACACACAGCCAGGGCAACTAAGGAGTGGCTCCGTAAGAAGCATCTCAAGGTCCTGGAGTGGCCTAGCCAGTCTCCAGACCTGAACCCAATAGAAAATCTTTGGAGGGAGCTGAAAGTCCGTATTGCCCAGCGACAGCCCCGAAACCTGAAGGATCTGGAGAAGGTCTGTATGGAGGAGTGGGCCAAAATCCCTGCTGCAGTGTGTGCAAACCTGGTCAAGAACTACAGGAAACATATGATCTCTGTAATTGCAAAAAAAGGTTTCTGTACCAAATATTAAGTTCTGCTTTTCTGATGTATCAAATACTTACGTCATGCAATAAAATGCAAATGAATTACTTAAAAATCATAATGTGATTTTCTGGATTTTTGTTTTAGATTCCGTCACTCACAGTTGAAGAGTACCTATGATAAAAATTTGACTTCTACATGCTTTGTAAGTGGGAAAACCTGCAAAATCGGCAGTGTATCAAATACTTGTTCTCCCCACTGTATCATAATTATCTGTATAAATTGCTTTAAAAAGTAAATTGACAATTTGACAAGTGGTTCAGAAAAGGTCATGAAATTAACATTCAAATTATATATAATATAACAATTCACCAGCTACAGCTATTGTTAAAAAATTGCCCATATTGTGCTATTGACATTAGAATGTTGGAAGCTTAGCCATATAATTCCATGTAATGGGGCATCTATGTTTTTGGATTCTAACTTTTGGGATAGAGGCACCAAATTGCACACACACATCTAGAACAAATCTTAAAAAGATTTGTAGATACAAGGTCATCACAGAATTCAGGCATTAACCCCACAGAAGCCTTTTCCCATACTCGTTAGTATCTGTTGCCACAAAATACGAAGCGGATTTAATGGAAAACAGCTCTAATAGAAAACAGTTTTAATGATGGGCACAAACGTCATTATGTTGTTATCCAGAGTTTGTTTTCCAAGCAATTTTTTAAAATGTTTTATTAACTAGTCAAGTCAGTTCTTCTTATTTACAATGACGGCCTACCTACAGGATCAGCCATAGTAGTTTGGCGCCCCTGGAGCAAATGAGGGTTAAGTGCCTTGCTCAAGGACACATTGACAGGTTTTTCACCTTGTCGGTATTCGGTAACTGGCCCAACGCTCTAACCACTAGGCTACCTTTCTGAACCACTTCTTCACCACACTCTCTGTGTGGGTGGTACATTTCAGTTTGTCAGTGATGTGTACGCCGAGGACCTTGAAGCTTTCCACCTTCACTATCATAATTATTTATACAGATATTTATGATATGTACTCTAGAGGTCAAAGTCCTGTTGACTTGAACATTCTGAAAATGTGTCTGATGGTTAGCTGTGAATCTTCTTTCCAATGATATACAGTGCCTTCAGGAAATATTCATACCCCTTGACTTATTCTATATTTTGTGTTACAGCCTGAATTCAAAATTGATTAAATACATGTTTTTCCTAACTCAGGACTGAAGAGTTGTCTGCGTCGCATTTTCATTTTTGCCATGGAAAAGTTTGTGATACTGGTATCATCCCTGTCCTACAAACAACTCAATGGGGTCTTAACGGACAATTTCGCATGACCATACTTGTATGAAATGTAATTGTAGAATACACAACCAAATGAGCCAGGTGTGCCAGATATAAATATGTTAAATTATTAGGGCTGTCAAACAATAAAAATAAATAAATCGAGTTAATGGCATTGGTTAATCATGATTACTCGCAATTTGGCCCTAAATAAAGATTTTCCATTTAAAAAGCAGTGCATTGAGTTACAGGTATACTCCGCTTTGATTGTAAGGGACTGAAACACACAATTATCAACATCAGAATGTTTTAATAGCATTTTCGCCATAAACAACAAAAGCCACTAACATACAGCTAACTACTAATGCACCAAATGTTTAAGTAGGCCTTTAAGTATGGTTAAGTACTCCCTCTTATCAATGTTCTTGAAGTTAAACACTTGTGCACAGCACACACACACACACACTCTTTCTCTCAGACACATACAGCTTTAAGTACTGTTAAATCTTCATGCATTCTAAATGAGTGTGACTACAGGAAAAAAATAACTGGGTCTATGTCTGAATACCCATTCTTGTGTCCTAAATAGTAGGCCATCTAAGTTTAATAGTATGCGACATTCCGAAAATCGAGTGTAAATGCTCGATACTCATTACGGCTTTGACAACAGTTGATCAATTATATATGGGGATGTGCTACCGAAACCAAAGAATAGCGGGAAACACCGTGTCGCATGACACATTCTCAGTATGCAAAAATAGAATGTTTAATAGAATGCGACATTTAGAAAATTTAGTATGGTTTAAATGCCAGGATGTTATACTCATTTAGGCTCTTCATCTAGTAGAATAAGATGCACACTTTTCCACAATGCATTGGAAGGTGAGCTGCGAGTGATCGGCCCTAGTTCTCTTCAAGTAGCCAAACAACAAAACGCTACTTAATAGGGAAGATCCCCGAAGCGTCTGCGGTGATGTTCAAATGTAGTTTTTGTTCTCCTTAAAATTATCAAGAGTATTGCATTGTAGGCTACATCTTTGAAAATAAGGTTTATTAAAACATTTTACCCAAAGTATATTTTTGTTCTCACCGAGTGTTTCTTGTTCTCTTGGCTTTCGTCAGAGCTTTTATATAAAATACTAAAACATCTTTTGATTTCTGAATGTCGGGACACGGGATATGGCTGTGTTATTGATGTCATGTTTAAAAAAAAAAAATCAGGCCTTTTAATTTGAATAGTTTTAGTTTTGTAGGCTATGCTACCCATTTCATTAATGGATCAAGCCTTAGCAGTCATTCTGATCTCGTTCCCAATGACCAGTGTTTAGTTTATCATGTTGCTTTCCAGCGGTTCTGAATTTGCGATGCACCCAACTGTCCACGTTTTTCTGTGCAATAGACTTTTGATTTGAACATATGAAAAGTTTTGGTGTGTGTACTAAGCTAATTGATTTAAATTTACCAGTCAAAAGTTGACACACCTACTCATTCAAGCGCTTTTCTTTATTTTTTACAATTTTCTACATTGTAGAAAAAAAGGAAAGACATCAAAACTATGAAATAACACAAATTGAATCATGTAGTAAACAAAAAAAAACAGAAAGTGTTAAAGAAATCAAAATATATTTTAGATTTGTCAAAGCAGCCACCCTTTGCCTTGATGACAGTTTTGCACACTCTTGGCATTCTCTAAACCAGCTTCACCTGGAATGCTTTTCCAACAGTCTTGAAGGAGTTCCCACATATGCTGAGCACTTGTTGGCTGCTTTTACTTCACTCTGCGGTCCAACTCATCCCAAACCATCTCAATTGGGTTGAGGTCGGGTGATTGTGGAGGCTAGGTCATCTGATGCAGTACTCCATCATGAGTTGGAGGCGTGGCAAAGCACGCCTCCAACTCAATCATCAAGTTTGCAGACGACAACAGTAGTATGGTTGATTACCAACAACGATGAGACAGCCTACAGGGAGGAGGTGAGGGTGGAAAGCTTCAAGGTCCTCGGCGTACACATCACTGACAAACTGAAATGTTCCACCCACACAGAGAGTGTGGTGAAAAAGGCGCAGGACCTTCAACCTCAGGAGGCTAAAGAAATTTTGCTTAACACCTAAAACACTTAAACTTTTAGAGATGCACAATTGAGAACATCCTGTCGGGCTGTATCACTGCCTGGTACAGCAACTGCACCGCACACAACCGCAAAGCTCTCCAGAGGGTGGTGCGGTCTGCCCAGCACATTACCAGGGGCAAACTTCCCACCCTCCTGGACACCTACAGCACCCGAAGCCATAGGAAGGCCAAAAAGATAAAGGACATCAACCACTCGAGCCACTGCCTGTTCACCCCGCTATCATTCAGAAGGCTGTACAGTTAGGTATACAGTTATATTTACAGATAAGTGAATACTTGCATGTTTACACAAACTGTACAGGTAAATGACAATAAGAGATACTTTAATAGCTAAATGTGTGTATGATATCATTTGGGGTAATAATAGTAGTTCCCTTAAAATACAGTCCTTAGTGCGCAGGGTTTAATTACAGACAACTGCACGTATTGCACATTCGATATACTAAAAGCAATGAGAAAAGGTGCAACTGGCAGGATACTAATATGCATTCCTGAGTGAATGCCTACGTAGGTTAAGTCCAATAATTACTTACAATATTGCATGTGATATAATATAACAACTGTACATGAGTATGTATATACACAGACCTGTATGAATAAATAGGTCCTGAGTGGATGAGTGCTGACGGACCAGAGTTACTCACGGATGGATGCATAATTGTTAAACTAGGTCCTAGCACCCCAACAGTTCCAGATCTATGTTGCCGACGGCACGGCACCGTCATAACCATGCTACTCTGCGTCATAACCATAGCGTGCAGAGGGTGGGTGACGTTGTCCATGATGGCCAGCAGTTTGGCCAGGATCCGTCTCTCCGCCACCTCCTCTAGAGTGTCAAGGCTCATCCCCAGGACAGAGCTAGCCTTCCTGATCAGCTTATTTACCCCAGAAGCATCACCGGCTTTGATGTTTGCTCCCCAGCACACCACTGCAAAAAAGATGGCACTGGCCACCACAGACTGGTAGAAGGTATGCAGTAGTTTACTGCACACGTTGAAGGAACTGAGCCTCCTCAGAAAGTAGAGTCGGCTCTGGCCCTTTTTGTACAGGGCCCCGGTGTTACCGGCCCATTCCAGCCTGTTGTCCATATGGACTCCCAGGAACTTGTATGACCCAACCATTTCCACATCCATCCCCTGTATAGGGACTGCAGTCAGTTGTGCCTTGGTTCTCCTGAAGTCCACCACCATCTCCTTTGTTTTGCTGATATTGAGCTGAAGGTGGTTCTGCTCACACCACAACAAAGTCACTGATTGTGCTCCTGTACTCCTCCTCCTGCCCACCTGATGCACCCTACAATAGCAGAGTCATCCGAGAACTTCTGTAGGTGGCATGTTTCAAAGTTATATCTGAAGTCTGAGGTGTAGAGGGTGAACAGGAAGGGGGACAGGACCGTACCCTGGGGGGCCCCTGTGTTGCTAACTGCCCGTTCTGACACACAGCTCTGTAGTCGCACAAATTGTGGCCTACCGGTCAGGTAGTCCGTGACCCAGGACACTAAGGGTGCTTCCACTTTCATCCTCCTCATCTTCTCACCCAGTAGCAGGGGCTGAATGGTATTGAAGGCACTGGAGAAGTAAAAAAACATAACCCTCACAGTGCAACCTGCGTTGTCCAGGTGAGAGTAGGCCCTCTGCAGAAGGTAGATGATTGCATCATCCACCCCGATGTTGCGCTGGTATGCAAACTGCAGGGGGTCCATTGATGAACACACCAGGGGTCTGAGGTGAGCAAGGACTAACCTTTCCTGGGTCTTCATGATGTGGGATGTTAGCGCTACAGGTCTGAAGTCATTCAGGACAGTGGGGTGTGCTTTCTTGGGCACTGGGACGAGGCAGGATGTTTTCCACAGCACAGGGACCCTTTCTAGGCTCAGGCTAAGGTTGAAAAGACGCTGGAGTATTCCACACAATTGGTCAGCACAGACCCTCAGCACCCTTGGGCTGATGCCATCAGGGCCCGCCGCTTTCCACTGGTGTAGTCTCTCCAGCTCTCTCTTCACTTGGTTGGTGGTGAAAGCCAGCCCAGGTGGGGAGGTGGGGGGAAGGGGGGTGTTGAGGATCAGTCCAGGGGGAGCAGGGGCGGAGGTGGGGTCACTGATTGTCTCAGCAGAGGTGCTGTGAGCAAAGTGGGGGTGGGACAGCCGTGAGGGTGTGTGGTCTGGGGAGCTGGACAGGGCCAGTATCAAACCTGTTAAAAAATTGGTTCAGCTCATTAGCTCTGTCCTGGGTCCCCTCCGTCTGCCCACTGTTTGACTTTTTGAAGCCAGTGATATTTCTCATACCCTTCCACACCTCTCTCACCTGGCTCTGCCTCAGCTTGTCCTCCATCTTCTCCTTATACACTCTCTTCCCCTCAGCAATCCGCAACTTCAGCTCCCTCTGGACGCATTTCAATTTGTCCTTGTCCCTCTCCTTGAAGGCCCTCTTCTTCTCATTCAGCAGGGCCTTCGGGTCGCTGGTGACCCAGGGTTTATTGTTTGGGAAACAGCGTACCTTCCTGGTGGGTACAGTGTTGTCTACACAAAAATTAATATAGTCTGTTATGCAGTCAGTGAGTCCATCGATGTCCTCCCCATGAGACTCACAGAGCACATCCCAGTCTGTTGTTTCAAAACAGTCCTGTAGGGCCTCATTCGCCTCCGGGGACCATCTCCTAATAGTCCTGGTGGTTGCAGGCTGCTGTTGGACCAAAGGCCTGTAGAGTGGGGTGAGGTGGACAAGGTTGTGATCCGATCTACCGAGGGGAGGGAGTGCAGTGGAGTTGTATGCATCCTTCACATTAGCATATAACAAGTCCAGAGTTTTATTATTCCTGGTTGGGCACTTCACGAACTGTTTGAACGTGGGCAGCGTTGAAGAGAGAGATGCATGGTTAAAATCCCCTGAAATGGCAAAGAAAGCACTGGGATGCGCTGTCTGTAACCTCGCGATAACAGAGTGGATGACGTCACACGCTGCGTTTGCGTCAGCAGAGGGCGGGATGTAAACAATAACAGCAATGGCCGCCGTGAATTCCCTCGGTAAATAGTAGTGTCTCAGGCTAACGGCTAACAGTTCAATGTCCGGGCTACAAAACATTTCCTTAAGAGTAATATGGTTCGGATGACACCATCTGTTAACTAATAAAGCCAGCCCACCACCCTTACTCTTACCGGAAGACGCGATCCCTGTCCGCTCTGATGGTCTGGAAACCGTCGATAGTGACGTTCTGTATGGGGATGTTATCGTTCAGCCACGGCGTCGTCTTTTCAATTCGTCCGGAATATCAATGTTGTAAATTACTATTGTAGCTGGAAATTGCAGATTTTTTATGGAATATCTACATAGGCATACAGAGGCTCATTATCAGCAACCATCACTCCTGTGTTCCAATGGCACATTGTGTTAGCTAATCCAAGTTTATCATTTTAACCCTCCTGTTGTGTTCGTTTCATGTTAATTAATTCTGTGTTCCCGGTCCAAATGATCACCCCATTATAGCTGATTATAAATCCATAATAATACATGTATTATCACCTAATGTTGTGTTAGACGTCTGTCCGGTCTAACTCCTTCCAGTTGTCTTTGTAAATGAGTCTCCCCTCCAAGTTGGTCATGTTTATCACTATAGCTTCGTTTGACTCTGTCAGGAACAGTTCGAAGCAGGATTTTATGTCATCAACCCGGGATATGGCGTATCTCGTTGGCCCTGGGGTCATCATGATAACATTTTCAGCCGACCTCTCCTCTTAGGTGGGGATGAAGACCATGACAAATTCCCATTCTTTGACCGGAATGTAACAACAACTTCAGCAGGGCCCTCTTCCTCATCACTGGATTGTTCCACATCGGTTGTCTCTTGGTCTGGATCATATTCTGTCTTGTCTTCAACTTCTGACACTTCCTCCTCTAATGAATCTTCGCTGTCAGTTTCCTGGCCTCTCTCCTCCTCATCAGTGTCATGATCAAAGATATGATCAAGACCCTCACATACAGTATATCGTTTGGTCATTGTGCTGCCACAGACTGAATTGTGAGCAAGGCTTCAAAAAAGCTTTATATACCAGAGCTGCGAGAAAAGTTCTATATATTATTGAAACAATGTTGCGAATGTTTGTGAAAATGCCAACAGGTGTGGTTCCCATGGGGGAAAGATTCTATTGGGGAAAGGTTCCCGTGGGGGTTGTCATGGAAGCCAAGAAGGGGAGTGAGGTGTGTATGTGTGTGTGCTCAAACACACATGCATGTGGGGGTCTGGGAGAGGAAGTATCCATCTGCCTGAACTCAATTTTTTACACTAATTGTAGTCTCACCCATTAATTTCTAATGACCGGTCATTTTTGACGGGGAATACCACAGGTTTTCAAAAGTTAAATAAAACACCCAAAATGCAAACTGTCTCTAACCATAGAAAGAGTGGGAGGCCCCGGTGCACAACTGAGCAAGAGGACATGAACATTAGAGTTTCTAGTTTGAGAAACAGACGCCTCACAAGTCCTCAACTGGCAGCTTCATTAAATTGAACCCGCAAAAAAAACAGTGAAGAGTTGACTCCGGGATGCTGGCCTTCTAGGCAGTTGTTGCAAAGAAAAAGCCAATCTGGGCTGCAATCTGAGGCTGGTAACTCTAATGAACTCTGGGTCTTCCTTTCCTGTGGCAGTCTTCATGAGAGACCGTTTCATCATAGCGCTTGATGGTTTTTGCAACTGCACTTGAAGAAACGTTCAAAGTTCTTGATATTTTCCAGATTGACTGACCTTCATGTCTTAATGATGGACTGTCATTTATCTTTGCTTATTTGAGCTGTTCTTGCCATAATATGGACTTGGTATTTTACCAAATAGGGCTATCTTCTGTTTACCAACCATACCTTGTCACAACACATCTGATGGCTCAATCGCATTAAGGAAATAAATTCCACAAATTAACAAGGCACACCTGTTAATTGAAATGCATTCCAGGTGACTAACTCATGAATCTGGTTGAGGGAATGCCAAGAGTGTGCAAAGCTGTCAAGGCAAAGGGTGGCAACTTTGAAGAATCTCAAACATATTTTGATTTCTTTAACACGTTAGTTACTACACGATTCCATAGGTGTTATTTCATAGTTATGTCTTCACCATTATTATACAATGTAGAAAATAGTAAAAATAAAGAAAACCCTGGTCCAAAATGTTGACTGGTAACGTAATAAAATGTTGAAAAGGAACCAAATGATCTGTTTCTATCTTCAGTCCTTTTTAAATAAGATAGATGGCTAAATAAAGGTGAAATAAAAATATGGTCTACTACGGTATAGGTCAAATGTGACAGTCTGCCTATAACCAGCCTGAATAGGACTATAACTCCATTCCTATTCTTTTCAGAATTTAGAAATGAATCAAATTGGAAATGAGCTATTATACGGCTGGTTAATGCGACGCATGTCTGTTGAATTGGGAAAAATCCACATACACTCAGTCCCACCCCACCCACTCAGCCAATCAGCAGCCGCTACTGTGTTGCGGCCGTGGCATACTGCATACTTTTTACTAAACGGTACATGCTAAATACAGTAGTATGCGACGATGAGTAAATAGTATACAGTTTAAAGCTCCGATATGTAACTTTTTGGGCGACCCGACCATATTCCCGTAGACATGCATGTTATAGATCTGCCACTCATTGAAAGCAAGTTTAAGAAGTGGTAGATCTGTTCTATGTGCATTATTTCTATGCTTCCCTTTCTGAAGTTTATTTTTTGTGTCTTTTACTTTCGGTTTTGTACACCAGCTTCCAACACAATATTTTTGGTTATTGAAAATATATTTCACAGTGGTTTAGATGGTGCAATGAATCTCTACACTATACTTTTTTGTTTTGTCACAAACTGAAATTGAGCAAACTATTAGATTTTTAGCAACCAGGAGTGATTTCTGCATAGTGCATCTTTAATTACAATATGTAGCATGGGTATTAGGACAGGGCCAGTGTAACCATCTGTACTGTTCAGATAACTTTACACACATAGGCCTACACAATCTCCCTCCCACACCTCTCTCACTTACTCACACACACCCCACTCTTGCATATGCAGCCAACCTTTGACGTTGCCTTGGGCCAATACTCTTCTCTATTTTTACAAAAAGCTAAAATGACTATGTATGCTGATGATTACACTCTACCCATCAGCACATACAGCCAGTGAGATCGCGGAGACTCTTAGCAAGTCTTAAATACATCTAAAACCAAAAGCATTTTATTGGGCTCAAAGCATGCTCTTAGACCTAAACATCAACATGCATGATAGTCATTGAGGGTTGAGGAGAAATTGATAACTTGTCTTCGTCTTTAAGAAACATTTGAGTGTTGAAAAGGCCTGATCACTTGTATAATCTATTTGCATACACTTCAAACACATACCCCACCAGACATGCCACAATGGCTTTCATCACAGTACCCAAACCAAAAACAGATTTAATGCATTGCTCAGTTATGTATAGTCATGTCATCGTGGAATGCTCTGACACCAGAGGTTACACAGGCAAAAAGCAAAGTTTAGCTTTAAAAAACATATTGTATCACAGCACCGCTCCTCTTTCTAAATACATCTTATTTAACTGTACTGTAAGAATATGAATATGTATTATAAATAGTGTGTAAGTGGTATTTTTGCTGTCTCTTGCCGTCTTTCCTATATACACGGAGTATACAAAACATTAAGAAGACAGACGGACCAGGTGAAAGCTATGATCCCTTATTGATGTCACTTGTTAAATCCACTTTAATATCAGTGTAGATTATTATTTTTAATTTTTTTAACTAGGCAAGTCAGTTAAGAACAAATTCTTATTTACAATGACGGCCTACCTACAGGGTCAGCCATAGTAGTACGGCACCCCTGGAGCGAATTAGGTTTAAGTGCCTTGCTTAAGGACACAGACAGGTTTTTGGGTATTCGAACCAGCAACCTTTTGGTTACTGGCCCAACGCTCTAACCACTAGGCTACCTGCCACCCTACAAAATGGATTGTGTACGTGTGCCATTCAGAAGGTGACTGATACTCTTACTCTGGGGTGGTTTCCCTTTTTTATTCAAGGTAACGTTACCCATGTTTTTACAATAGGTAGTCTTAGAGTAGAGACTTAAATATACAAGACTTAGAATATGATGCCCTACTTGTTTTAATGTAATCATTACCTTATCAGTTTGGTCAAAGCTCTCATTAAAGCACTGTTATGATGGCTCTAGTTCTGTTATCATAACTGCTACGTCTGGGTAATTCTGAATGAAACAGTGATCAGTTCGTCTTGTGCCACAACATTGGAGTTCAATGTAAGGCAGTGATCTTTTGATTTTAGTATAGAAATTGTGGCAATTGCATACCCCTTTTTTGTAAAATTGCATTTTTGGGAATCGGGGGCTACATTTTGGGATCAAGTGCTTTCTTGAAGAATGGCGACAGGAGGAAATGGCTGCCGTTTTACGGGCTCCTAACCAATTGTGCTATTTGATGGGGATCTGGGACAAGGCCCAAATCCCTGTCATTCGCATTAAGAAAATAAGGAAATACAGGGGCAGCAGATCAGGGTGCCTAGTGAGAATTCGTTGGAGAGTGGGTAACCCGCCTCTACCATCCGTTCTATTGGCCAACGTGCAATCACTGGAGAATAAACTGGATGACCTCCGATCGAGACTATCCTACCAACGGGACATTCATTTTTTTAATATCTAATGTTTCACGAGTTGGCTGGGTTTTCCGTGCATTGGCAGGACAGAACAGCTACATCTGGTAAGACGAGGGGTGGGGTTGAGTGTTTATTTCTCAATAACAGCTGGTACGCAATGTCTAATATTAAGGCAGTCTTTAGATATTGCTCGCCTGAGGTAGAATACATAATGATAAGCTGTAGACCACACTATGTACCAAGAGAGTTATCTATATTTTTCGTAGCAGTCTATTTACCACCACAAACCGATAAGTGCATCGACGACGTAGTCCCCACAGTGAAGGTACGTACATATCCCAACCAACAGCCATGGATTACAGGCAACATCCACACCGAGCTAAAGGCTAGAGCTGCCACTTTCAAGAAGTGGGACACTAATCCGGACGCTTATTAGAAATCCCGTTATGATGGGTTACGAGGACATGTACTCGGAGCATGCGAGGACCAACTGGCAAGTGTCTCCACTAACATTTTCAACCTCTCCTGACAGAGTCTGTAATACTTACATGTTTCAAGCAGACCTGTCTGGTGCAGATCAACAAGGCCTATGGTGTCATCACTACCGTGTCTCGCCACCTTTGCCTGGATGAGGGCAAAATTCTTAGCAGTCTGGCGAAGTACACTACCAAGCAAGGGCTTTGGGATGGAGATGCAATAAGGCAGGCGTGCCTACATATCTCATCAGCCACCTGGTGGAAGGGACTTTGTGGATCTGAGGCTCTTTCACCTGTTGCCTCCATCATCCTCCAAATCCCACCAACATCAGCCGCCACAGAGCGCAACTGGTCCTTGTTTGGGAACACACACACACACACACACACACCAAAGCATGCAACAGGCTGACCAATACAAGGGTTGAAAAATGTGTGGCCATCCGGGCAAATTTGAGGCTTTTTGAGCCTGACAACGTAGTTGGAAAGTGACAGTGAATAGGAGGGTCTGATGTTCAAGAGGTGGACATTGAGGAGGTCCAGGGAGAAGACAGAGGAAGACAACAAAAGCTTTAGTTTCTTTCATTTTACAGATGTATGTTGAAAACATTTTAGGGAGATGCGATGGATCATTCAATATTCCATTTCTTTTGTTCAGTGAAATCATCCCATGGGAAGTCAACTCCTTAAAATAAAGTTCAATTCGTAACTAAATTGTTCTTTAAAATTATTTCTATTGGAAGGATTTAATAATTTGCAATTATGTCTACTTATGATAAGGTAAAAGGTTTGTGTTTGTCTCCATTTAATATGGTAAATATATCCAATGCAAAAAAACATCTACATTTAAATGGTATTAATATTAATTTGCATATATTCCCATGGAAAGTTTCCACCTCTGAATATTCCCCAAAATATGCAACCCTTAGTGGAGCGGGTCAAGAGGGTCCCCAGACCCTCAAAAGGTTCTACAGCTGCACTATCGTGAGCATCCTGACTGGATTTGCAGAGAAGAATGGGAGAAACTCCCCAAATCCAGGTGTACCAAGTTTGTAGCATCATACTCCAGAAGACTTTATGCTGCAATCACTGCCAAAGGTGCTTCAACAAAGTACTGAGTAAAAGGTCTGAATACTTATGTAAATGTGATTTAAAAAAAAATAATTGTATAAATTAGCTAACATTTCTAAAAACCTGTTTTTGCTTTGTCATTATGGGGTATTGTGTGTAGATTGATTAGGGGAAAAACAATTTAATACATTTTAGAATAAGGCTGTAACGTAATAAAATGTGGAAAAAGTAAAATGTATATACTAGGCGGTGTCAGAGGAAGGCCCCAAAAAACTGTCAGTCACCCAAGTCATAGACTGTTCTCTCTGCTACCGCACGTCCAAAAAGCTTCTACCCCCAAGCCATAAGACTGTTGAACAATTGATCAAATGACCACTTGGGCTATTTGCATTATTGTTATTTTATTGTGTTACTTTAATTTTATTTTTTAACTTTAGTTTATTTAGTAACTGTATTTTCTTAAAACTGCATTGTTGGTTAAGGACTTGTAAGTAAGCATTTCATGGTAAGGTCTATACCTGTTGTATTCGGTGCATGTGACAAATAACATTTGATTTAATCATGGTAAATTCATCCCCAGCATACACATTCCAGCTGTATTCATGCAAATGGAGAATAAGAATAATCCATTCCCACAGATTAAGGTGTGGTTTGTTAGGTAGCCATATAATAATTTCTCCACACGTACAGGTTTGTGTAAATGTTCAGTTCATCCCCCCTCTTCTTATCATGGAATGACTCATTCAGATTCTCATAGTTGTACTGATCCCATAGATTACAGTCATCCTGTTCCCACAACCCATGCCAACTCATGGGGATTTTGGCACAAGGCTATGACTGATAATAACAGCAGCTACACACCTAGCTGGCTGGTCCCGTGAACACAGCAACAGAGTCATTCATACATCTACTCCATTTACTGATACCCATTGTTTGATATACCCGGTTTAAGCGCTTTCCTTTTCACATGCGGCTCTGAGCAGTAAATTCTGCATGGCAGCTTGAAGTCACAGTTGATCCAATCGTTGACATAGAAAGTTAGATGAGCACCACATGTCAACGGAATGGAGAGGCAGGCCTCCGAGTGGAACTGATTAAACAGAGAGGAAACCAAGAGGAAAGAGAGCACTGTGCCTGTAGCTAATTTAGCTAAACTGTATGTGCTGTGCTGTGCTGTGCTGTGAACCAGGCTTCACCACCATGGTGTGATGTGCTCAGAGATGTGTCATCACCGATTTGGCGATGTGCCGGCTTCTCTTTTCATCAAAATGAACTATTTGGTTTGTGAACCATACCCCAGATCGAAAAGGTCAGACATGCCCTGTGTAGCTCAGATGGTAGAGCATGGCACTTGCAACGCCAGGGTTGTGGGTTGGATTATGAACATGTATGCA
Organism: Thymallus thymallus; assembly: GCA_023634145.1. Classification (NCBI taxonomy): domain Eukaryota; kingdom Metazoa; phylum Chordata; class Actinopteri; order Salmoniformes; family Salmonidae; genus Thymallus; species Thymallus thymallus. Next base: position 17,466,644 of record CM042379.1, on the reverse strand, counting down.
CTAACTGTAAATCGCTCTGGATAACAGCATCTGCTAAATGACTAAAATGTCAATTTAAATCCTAGAAAATCTCCCCCTTTACTTCTTGCCAGGCTGTCAGTTACTGTGGGACTGCAACAATCACAGACGCATGCCTTTGGTCTGTGTCTGAGAGTATAGTGCTTTGCTGGTTCCCTTTACACACTGAACCAGTGGTCCCTGGTACAATACATTTTGTGAGTAAATAGATGCCTTGCTCTTGGACTGGCCTGCCTATGTTGATAGGACTGAGCAAGCTCAGAGTAAATACATGAGTTGTAATACAGAAGAATAGGAATAGCATTCCTAAAGCGATCTTTACAAGTGAGAGCCTAATTCAATAATCAGTTTGTTGTGCCACCTAACATTATCCACTCATGCATGCTGAGGAATTTACCAGCATGAGGAGAGAAGGGCCCACGGCCAGGAAGTCAACTCAACAGCACTGAAATGACACAGGCTAGACTAACACGCTTAGGCTATGGTATAATGTCTTCTAAATTGGTGGCATGGAGGTATAATAGTCTGCATTGTCTCAGATCAGCCTGGCAACATAGGTGGCCATTGGACAATAACCCAACCCTATACAAAACAGTGAAGGTGTGGGAAAAACACGTTGAAGCCACTCACTCACTCACTCACCTGTTTGAAGTCAGCGACAAATGTTATGAGAGTTCCATCTCCCTGTTTGAACTCAAGAGTGATGGAGTCTTTTTCACTGTCTGCTTCTAGAACTTCCTCTGTGATTTGTCCATCATCTAAACGAACACGAACCTTAAGCTCTGAACAAAGTCCGAATGTTGTTAAAAATATTAGTGCCCAGAGAAATGTATTTATCCGAGCTGAAACCGGTAGAACCCAACTCCCAAACATTCCAGAAGACGCAGAACTGAATTTGACAGAGGAAAAATCCAACGGTCTCGATTCAATATCACCAGCTAATTATTTAGATGTATTTCAGTTTCAACAAATAGCCCTTATGTTATCTATTCTTTGTAAAAAATAAAAAAAATAATAATAATGAAATCCAAGCAATTGTTGTCTTCCATACCTTTAAGCTAGAATGCATGCCGTGACTGATGTATTTTGTACGAACATTAACGCGACCAACGGATAGGTAAACCCAAATCTCGGCTTTTCGTTTCACAGCTAACGTTACTTTGTACCCAATAAACAAATTTGCCCAGCGCGACATCAATGCATATCAGAATCATACGCAATGTAGTATCGCACACTCTCTCATGATTGTAACACAGCACGTTTTTATGTTTTTATCCACGTATTTTTTCTAATTCAGTCCCGTCACTTCCTTCGGTATCCAAACTACGGCAGAGTAGGCTACTTGCACAGCCTCAAAACTTTCAGCGACGGCGCTGTAAACTCAATGAGCGTTGGAACTCTTAAAGGTACACCACCCTCCAAATGTAGTACAAGGGCTTGCGATGATTTGGTTATGATCCAACAAGAACATCCAAGCTTGCACAATAGTTACAGCATATGGTATGGTTTAGGTAAACTGAATATTTATAATATCATATTTTGTTATTATGAAGCATTGTTGCCGCTACTGCACAAGAAGATAGGCCTACTGGAGTTGTTATAATAGTTTGTGTGAAAATTATTGTGTGCATATGATTATTCATTCTAATTAACTTGATCCCTTTTCTTTCTGAATTGAGATATGTAGTTATATAAGTTGTGGCTAAAAACTTATTTTATGATTTAAAACAATTGAAAACAACAGAAGCATTGTTTTTATTTGCGCTTATAAACTCTGTAACCCAATGTCATACATTATTTATGAGACCATTGAATCATAGCTTGTGAGCTTCAGATAATTACTAGTTGTGTAAAGCCACATGAGGTTTTCACTGATTTCCTTGTTGGAAAAAGTCACTCCTCTTACCTACTCACTCATGTTATTATACTTTATGATGTCCTTAAGGGGGAACTTTGACAATACAGAGGTGTGTAAAGGAAGTGCCACACACAGAGAGCAACATCTGGAGATCTGTGGCTCGATCACAGTGTCACATTAAATGGTAGATTACCTCTGAAGGCAGTGATGTTCTACAACCAGACCTCATCATCAGATCTCTTATCTCCAGGTGACGCACTGCCTGCTGGGTGGCCCCCAGGTTGGTGACCCCATGGAGGAGCACTTACTCACTGCTGCAACCAAGTGGTCGTGCGCTCCACTGAAGGAGAAAACAAATAGCCAGGGCTCTATACCTGAACAAACAGTGTCAGCTGGGTAGGCACATTCGGCCGCACTCATGAGGAGGTCAAGCAAACAGATCTTTTATGGTGTGTGCAATCCTCAAAACATTCATGGGCTTTAGTGCAGAGCCTTGTTGAACATGGGGATTTGTCATAAAATCGAATTGCCTTGAATCTAATTATGATCTGACCTCTGTATGTGTTTAGCATGGGATAATCACTTCTGGCTCTGCCATTTCAGTTTGTGTGTCAAAACAAGCATAGAGAATGTAGAGGAACATTGTACCATCTAAACTTCGGTGAAATATATTTACAGTAACCAAAAATATAGCATTTTCAGCTGTTTGAAGCTGGTGTATAAAACTGAAAGTAAAAGATGCAAAACATTAGAACGGGAAGCATAGAAATAGCGCACATAGAACATATCTACAGCATGTTAGACTTGCTTTCAATGATAATGGCACATCTAGAACATGCATTTCTATGTGAATTTGGTCGGGTCGCCCAAAAAGTTACATATTGCAGCTTTAATAGTCTTACTTGCTTAAGAGCGTAACATCTGTGACTCCGCAGATACAGCAAAATGACACTCATTCCAAGTCACATCATACGAAGGTTTTGTAACAAGTTCTTGACCTAAGTGTCGATAATACCAATATAGCCCATTATGAATCAATTATACAAATCTATAGGCCTACAACTGTGTAAGTCAAAAAGTAAAGATAGGTCATGCCAGAATTATAACCCCTCACTTTCCCTGATAGAAGCTTGAGAGATACAACTTTATACTGTATTTTCAGCATCAGACTTTGGTTTGTTTGCTTGCCTTTTATTGAATGTTTACTTAATAATTTCTGTATTGTATATCCAAACATCTTATACTGAAGAGCACAGCTTGTGTAGGTCTGTTTGACTAGCCAGTGCACAGTACACAGGTTAGTCACGGCCATGTACAAAAGGTGTTCATGATTAACTAAGCATTTAGTGATCTGGCTATCAAAAGAGCACAAAGGCCTGTCTGTCTATGGATGAACGTTCGCCTTGCCTTTTGTATAATTTCCTCTCTACATCAAAGGATCTCTTTCAGCAATAAAAACACATACAGACCCATAAAAGGGTTGAATTATTAGTCTGTGGTCAGACAAAGAGTGGTTGTCAGGGACCAACTGTGACGGGAAAACACTTGGGTCATTCAACCTCCCTCCTATGCATGACTGAGGAGAACCAAAACAACAACTTTTCAAATATTGGGTTGTAAAATCACTAACTATTACGTGTCAGTTGATTTAAGCATCCTACGTAATAGGCACTGACATTGAAATGAAGCTCTGTTATCATCATGATTAATCTGCACGTTGTTCTTACAACTAAGAGCTACAGTTAGTTTCTAATTAATTTGACAAATGGAAGAAAATGCAGAGTTTCACGTAAACAGATCAAAATAGTTTTCGCAAGCAATGTCTCATTCCTCCATTGCTTCTGACATTGTTGAGAGGAGGTTTGTGTAGAATTCGTTGGCCAAGTGATGTAGATGGGGGAAAGGTGTTTGGATTCCTGAGGCAGGACCTGTAAAATTGACACTATGGTTGCCTATCTGGCCTGTGAACTCATCAATGTTTTGCATTTTGTTATTGTCATAACATAGCTACAAAGGTATCACTCTTTAAACACAACATTTCAGATAAAGACTTATCACATCCTACTCTCTACTCTACTCTACTCTACACTCTACACGTACATGCATATTGTATCTCTCAGTCTAAACAGGGCAGAGGTCTACAGGTATTATGTAGTATCTGGGAGTACAAAATTATGAGCATGTTACAGTGAGCAGAAGAAGCTGTAACTAGCACCAAGACTGTTTGTGTACTGTGTGTCAAATCAAACTTTATTTGTCACATCCACATCACTAAGGCTATATGTAGGGGGTACTGGTACCGAGTCATTGTGCAGAGGTACAAGGTAATTGAGGCAGTATGTACAAGGTAGTTGAGGTAATTGAGGCAGTATGTACATAGGTAGTTGAGGTAATTGAGGCAGTATGTACATAGGTAGTTGAGGTAATTGGGGCAGTATGTACATAGGTAGTTGAGGTAATTGAGGCAGTATGTACATAGGTAGTTGAGGTAATTGAGGCAGTATGTACATAGGTAGGGCTAAAAGTGACTAGGCAATCAGGATAAATGATAACAGAGTAGCAGCAGCGTATGTGATATCATTTGTGTCTATGTGTGAGTGTATGTTGTGTGTTTGTATATGTGTGTTGGAGTATCAGTGTAGTATGTGTGAGTGTGTGGGTAGAGTCCAGTGAGTGACTATGCATAGATAATAGACAGCGGGTAGCAGCAGTGTAAAAACAAATGGGAGGGGTGTCAATGTAAATAGTCCGGGTGTCCATTTGATTAATTGTTCAGCAGTCTTATAGATTGGGGGTACAAGCTGTTAAGAAGCCTTTTGGTCCTAGACTTGGCGCTCTGGTACCGCTTGCCGTGCGGTAGCAGAGAGAACAGTCTATGACTTTGGTGACTGGCTTTCCTCTGACACCGCCTAGTATATAAGTCCTGACTGGCAGGAAGCTTGGCCCCAGTGATGTACTGGGTCGTACGCACTATCCTCTGTAGTGCCTTACGGTAAGATGTTGAGTAGTTGCCATACCAGGGGTGATGCAACCGGTCAGGATGCTCTCAATGGTGCAACTGTAGAACTTTTTGAGGATCTGGGGACCCATGTCAAATTTTTTCAGTCTCCTGATGGGGAAAAGGTGTTGTCGTGCCCTCTTCACGACTGTCTTGGTGTGTTTGAGCCATGATAGTTCGTTAGTGATGTGGACACCAAGGAACTTGAAACTCTCGACCCGCTCCACTACAGCCCCATCGATGGGGGCCTGTTTGGCCCGCCTTTTCCTGTAGTCCACGATCAGCTCCTTTGTCTTGCTCACATTGAGGGAGAGGTTGTTATCCCGGCACCACACTACCAGGTCTCTGACTTCCTCTCTATAGGCTGTCTCATTGTTGTCGGTGATCAGGCCTACCACTGTTGTGTCGTCAGCAAACTTAATGATGATGTGGGAGTCGTGTTTGGCCACGCAGTCATGGCTGAACAGGGAGTACAGGAGGGGGCTGAGCATGCACACTTGTGGGGCCCCAGTGTTGAGGATCAGTGAGGAGGAGGTGTTGTTTCCTACCTTCGCCACCTAGGGGCCACCTGTCAGGAAGTCCAGGACCCAGTTGACCAGGGCGGGTTTCAGACCCCAGGGCCTCGAGCTTGATGATGAGCTTGGAGGGTACTATGGTGTTGAATGCTGAGCTATAGTCAATGAACAGCATTCTTACATAGGTATGCCTCTTGTCCAGATGGGTTAGGGCAGCGTGCAGTGTGGTGGCGATTGCATCGTCTGTGGATCTATTGGGGCGGTAAGCAAATTGAAATGTGTCTAGGGTGGCAGATAGGGTGGAGGGGATATGATCATTGACTAGTCTCTCAAAGTACTTCATGATGACAGAGGTGAGTGCTACTGGGCGGTAGTCGTTTAGTTCCTTTCCTTTCTTAGGTACATTGCGGAGGAAATAACTGCACTGTTTGCATTCTTCCAAATTTCCAGTCTTCTTGCCCTGGTTAAATGCGGTGATTCGCACATTCAGTTTTGCGCGAATGCTCCCATCTATCCACGATTTCTGGTTGGGGTATGTTTTAATAGTCACAGTAGGTTCAACATCTCCTATGCACTTCCTTGTAAACTCATTCACCGTGTCTGTATGTGTCAATATTACTATCTGAAGCTACCCTGAACATGTCCCAGTCCACGTGATCAAAACAATCTTGGTCAGACCAGCGTTGAATAGACCTAACCACGCTTACTTCCTGTTTGAGTTTCTGCCTATAGGAAGGGAGGAGCAAGATGGAATCGTGGTCCGATTTGCCGAATGGAGGGCGGGGGAGGGCCTCATATGCATTTTGGTTATAATTTATATAGCCAACAACGTATAGCCAACATTCTCACACTCTGTAGACAACATTGGGAGACCATAATCATGCAACACATGATGCGACCTACAGCATGAACCCTTTAACTTTTGTGTTATTTTCCAAAACAATAAGTTGACCAGGAACTGTTTACCGGCCCCATGAGTCAGTCCGCAGTCTTCCGCTCCAGCATGAGGGAGCGGAAGGAGAGGGAGCTTGATATCTATCCCAGACTGACGTGAGAGGAGTGGGTGGCTGAGGCTGACTGACTGTCTCATTTATATAAGGACTGTAGGGGCTCAGATGAAGATTCTTTCCAGTCTCCCAGGTCTCTGGCTATGCTACTTGGAATCTGCCGTGGCACTGCGGGCTGTGGGGGGATATCCTCTTACACATGTGGCTCTGATGGTACAGCTGTACACTTAGCTTAGTCCCCTTGGAAATGAAACTACAAGAAGAGGAATAGACTTCCAGTTAATCCTTTAAAATGACTTTTTTCAACTCAAGTTTTGACTTATTATCTGCCTCTACATAGCACAGTCATGAAAGTAGATAATGACACAGACAAGGCCATTCATTAACTGGTATGAAGGTAATAAGGTTATCAGAAAGTGGAACCATAATAGTCTTGATGTCTGCTCTGAACCATTAACTTTGCCAAACATTGACTTAATGCATAGCAATTCCATTGTTTAGAGGTTGCCTACAGAGAAATCAAATGGTTCAACTCTTGGCATGCTCAATTGCCACATTTTTCCTCCCCTGCCTGGTTTTTGGCTGTTGTTTACACAACAGCCCAGACAAGTGGCGTCCAGATGGGATCCTTCCAGCGTCAGCACGTCCAGGGGAAACAGCTCAAAGCAAAGACAGAATGAAGAAGAGGAAAGAGAGAGAGAGAATCTAACTCCTCTCGTTCCAAAGGATACGCATGCACGCACACACAGCTCTACAGCAGGAATCCTGAGCACAATTCCATGGAAATTCCCAGAGTTGAAGGGAGAGAAAATATTTTTAAAAAACTCTTTAGAATTATAAAAATAAACAAACATGTTTGGACTCATTGGTGGAGAATTAAACCCCAGGGAAGACCTTTCCTGCTAGACCCCAATGCATGATGAAAGACTATCCCACTTTAAACACGGCCGGTGAAGGTATCATTTATCTTTCCCCATTATGTGAGGTCAAAGCTGTTATAATGTAATACATGATAGGACTCCTCTTATGGCCTATCTTTAGAATGCTACCATACGTAAGAAGACTTTGTCTTTGGTTTCTCCCATCTACAACTTCCTAATTACAGAACAGGAAAAGCCTGTCATATGCTTGTGTGTACACATCAGATGGGCCTTGATCCGTCAGTTGTCAGAATGGTTATATTTATTGACACCGTGAGGTCGGAAGATCTGCAATACTGCCAATTATCTCCTGCAAACTATCAGGTGTTGTTGATTAAATTAGGGTGCTGTGGAACTGAAGCACATGATCCTGGCCCATCTGCTGTGGATGTTAAGATAAGCTGCGTTTAATCAAGCTCATGGAACTGTTACCAAAAATGGCATTAAGACTCAAAAGGTCAAAGGAACAATTACGTAATGGTGGAGGTTGATCTGGAAGATGTTTCTGTTGTGTTGGGGTCATTCTGAGGGGACCTTTTGACACACTTTTCTTTGCGGTCATGAGTGGCTGGTGACAGGAATATCAGATAGTGCAAGGCGAGGGGTCTGCAGTAAGTGTGCATTCATGACCTGAGAGAGAGAGAGAGAGAGAGAGAGAGAGAGAGAGAGAGAGAGAGAGAGAGAGAGAGGTGTATAGTAGTGGCAGGACAGCCCAGAGAGAGAGTGCATGGTTGCCTGCCGTCAGGCCCGGGCTGACAACAGGCCTGCTATTCATTCAGATAAGAGCACAGTGTAATTGCCGTGTGGGCCAGCGGTCGCTGTGCCGCTGCTGATGTTTTGCCAACACACAATCAAGATGCCTGCACAAGATTATCGCGGCGTAAACAATTCCGTTTGGTCGTTTTCTTTAGCAACCTGATTTTTGCGCTGAGCAGGATTAAGCTGAATCTTTTAGCTTTTGGAGTCTTCTGGCAGTCTAATTTAACAGTCTACAGCAGCAGACGTTGTAAAAAGTCTGTTTTTAGACTGCTGTAAAAAAGAAAACACTGACGTATGCTTTTGAATGTAGATACTGTAAGTTTTGCTATTGTTAGTTGTAGGCCTAATAGAGTTTAATAGCAGGCTACGCATAATATGTAGATGAATAAAGATACAAATAAAGACGCTATTTGACAAATGCAAAGGAGTTACTCTTCATGGTCATCGACCATGCATACAGTATACCACTAATAAACTGTTGTGTAAAGTGAACTGGCCATTTCCCTAACGTTTTTTCAATGGTAGTGCAAATTAAGATATGATGGGGCATTTTATAACCATCCACTACGTGACATACTGTATATGTCAGCTCTCGAAAAATAATTGTTTTTTCAATGCCCAAGGTGTCTGTATCAAATCAATCAACTGGTTCCAATATCCCTTCCTAAAATGAATGAGTACAGTATGAACGTTCCTGCAACATTTTAAAGCTAAGTAACATAAGACCTAAAACGTCTCTATAACATTTAGTTCCAGCCCTTTTCCTACTAACTAAAGAAAGACGTTAGATGAGAGGAACAGAAAAAGAGTAGCTCGTTCAAGATAAGACTATTCTCTTAAAACATCTATTGCCGAAATAGAAAGGACCCCCTTCTTGAGAATCAAGTTGTTTGACCTGCATGTGGGATGTTATGCTATCACATTTTGTGGATACAGCACTGGTAGCATCCGTGAGTTTAACAGCTGTTCTCACAAAAAACATGCCTTTGTCTCTCGTCAGAGCACTTGAAACTGGTCTGGTCAGCACTGAGTCATCATCTCTGTCTACATGGTCAGCAATGAAAAGAACAAGAGTACTCACAAGACCGTATAGCCAATATGCCTGGTCTGAAGAAGACCAACAACCACTTTTTAGCTTAAATGCAGAGAATCTTAAATGCAATCTTTACTGACTGTTCTGCGAGAAAGTAGTTGGTATGTACAAGTCATGTAAGGTTGCCATGTTGCTGCTCTGTAAATGTGAAGAATGTATGAAGGCTGTAGGTTCATGGGTCATTATAAGGCCTGCAGTTGCAGCGGAAATTCCCCTGGAAGAAGGCCTGCTGATGGAGCGGTTTAAAGCAACAGCGCTGTCATCTAGCCCACATACTGACCTTTAAAGTATTTTTACTTAAGTACTTTACACATACTGCCTTTGACCCTACTAATTTACAGAAAAACAGCCAGGGAAGAGTTTCTGAGCCTAGGGGAGAGTGAGAACGAAAGAGAGACAGAGAGAGAGAGAGAGAGAGAGAGAGAGAGAGACAGAGACAGAGAGACCGAGAGAGAGAGAGAGAGAGAGAGAGAGAGAGAGAGAGCGAGAGACATAGCGAGAGAGAGAGAGAGAGAGAAAGACACAGAGAGAGAGAGACACACACAGCGAGAGAGAGAGAGAGAGAGAGAGAGAGAGAGAGAGAGAGAAACACACACAGAGAGAGACACAGAGAGAGAGACAGAGAGAGACCGAGAAAGAGAGAGAGAGAGAGTCCAAAATGGCTCTGCAACTTCAAATTATTTTCTGTGCTCCTATAAGCTAATCAAATTGCCAGCTGCTACACATTACCAACTGCTACATATAATGATTGTCTCTAAATGCACATGGAGGAAAGAATGTACATACTTTTCCACAAGACCCACAACATCCACATTTACATGATTTCTTTGGGTGAAAAAAGGACTGATAGGCTACACTTGAACTTCTTAAACCTGATAGAAAGGCAGGGAGGGAGCTGCCTTCAATGCCTGCATCACGCCCAACGCCAGAGCCGGAGCCCCCACCAACAACCATCCCCAGTACTCCGCTCTTTCCCTCCTCTCTTTTTTGTTGTTGTTGTTTGTGTTAGGACTGTGTGTTTTTGGTTGGGGGGGAGAAGATCGCGGTCGGGAGCCGGGGGTACTGTAAGGGACTGAGGCCAGGTCTCTGACTCCCTCTAGGGGGAGTGGGATGGCCACAGTCAGGTCCTGACAATCACAGAGTGGGTGTTGGGTTTGAGTTGATCCCCAATTAGAGGCAGCTGTCTTGTGTTGTCTCTAATTGGGGATTATATTTAGGCTTCACTGTGTTTCACCTGTGTGTGGGTTCTTGTGTGTGTCTATTCTTTGTACTATTCACGCCAGTGCACGGTCGCTTCCTTTCCTTTGTTTTCGGTTGTTGTGTTTTTATACCGTTTAATAAAAGGAATGTCGCTCCACCACAGCTCTGCTCCTCGTTCTGTCATTACACAACGTGACAGTGGCCCTCTGTTTAATTTTGAAATCTGAATGTGGCCCATCCCTGACCTATCCCTGATGGGTGAGTCAAAGTAACCCAAAAAACTACAACACGTAGACATAACTATCTGGCAGTCTCACTTGATGCGTTTCGCTCCCCTATGATTTTCAAGCATTGTGGTGAGCGCAGATTTTATCTCTTATGATTAACATTCCAGAGAATTTATCTCCAACACACTTTTACTGACAAATTCAACGTTTACTTGATAAGCCATGATAAGGGCCCGTACAGAGTTTTTAGTGGGGTCAGATTACCACAGGTCCTTTTTTTAATGAGAAGTATTGCGTCTCCTATCACACCTCCACTTCTTGGAGTTGACAATTATCTGACAATTATCTGACAATTTCTGGTAACAAGTCTCAAATTACGTTAAATAAATGTGTTATGAAGATTGCAACACTCATGAAAGTGATGATTGGTTTTATAAAGGTGAATTTGTCCATTATTTTGTCCTGTATACAGAGGCTTCATGCCCGTAGGGGGCACGTGCTCCCTCAGATTTGTCCTTTTTAAACATGTAAAATATATATTTTTTTTTGTTACATTTTTTGTTGTTGTTTCTCTGTAATACTACTAGCCACCTACAATTTTATGAAGATGGCTTTAGCTAACCCAGATAGGTTCCCAATCTCCCAAACTCATAACTAGCTTTAGCTAACCCAGATAGGTTCCCAATCCCCTAAACTCATAACTACTGTAGCTACCAAGAAGCCATTTTAGGCTATCAATGAAGTTAGAGTAGCTAGCTCGTCTAACTATCTTAGCTGGCATGTCTGCTGGCAAGGTTGGTAGAACAATTACTAAATGTACTTAATAAGACTCTCATTCCTTTCAATCTTTTACCCAGATTTTAGCAGAGATGCAGAGAAGCATATTTAGTTTCTTTATAAAAAATAACCACCAGTCAGGAGGACACAGACAGCTAAATATGCTGGTATGCTTAGATATATTAAATATTAAAATATATTTTTACATAGAATTAAGCATAATGATTATGGCTCTAGACTGCAGGAAAAAGGTGTACATCCGGACCACCCCCCAGCCATCCTCACATACTTTGTGCCCCCTCAGATGTTTGGGCTGCATGACGCCTCTGCCTGTATATGACAACATAGATGTCTACTTATCAAGTCTACTTATCAAGTTCTAACAGGTTTAACGTGAAACCTCAGACTTCTGGTCTTACTTAGTGTAACAGTTTTGCTTCCTTCCCCTAACCTGGGCTTGAACCAGGGACCCTCTGTACACATCAACAACAGTTACCTCAAAGCTATCACTCCACAAAAGCTGCAGTTCTTGCAAGGCAAGCAAAACAACAACTTCAAGGTGTCAAAGCGAGTGACATCACTGATTGAAACGCTACTAGCGCACACCTCTAACTAGCTAGCCATTTCAGACCAGTAACATTACTGTAACATGTTAGAATGAAACATGCAAACCTTTGGAAGTCTTGTTGTCAAGGTTTCTTTGAAAGAGATACTGTAGTTACCCTTTAAAGCCCTTTGGCAAGAGAATATAGGAAGTGACACTTGCCCAAGGCAACTTATAATAGGGTATGATTGATTACATTTATTTAATTAAAATTGCATTCATAAAAACAACTTCTGTAATGGGTTGTTTTTCAATTGAATGGATGTTAGTAGTGACATTTTCAATGTCTTCTGTACATCTAATACAAGGTAGCAGTGAAATACACATGGTTGATGACATTAGCTAATCTGATACAGGCTATTTAAAGGGTACATATATTAAGATATCAATATGTCACTTTAGCGCTGCTTGGCAAAGCAACAGCATCTCCTTCGTGATACGAGTATGCCATTGCTAATTAAAGCATTCCTTCTGGTTAATGTAAATACTGTGTGTCTTGATGTCTTGCACGCAAGTGAGAGCAGCGCAACGGAGGGAGGGAGAGAGGGAAGGAGAGAGGGAGAGGGGGCTGGTGGGTAATTACTCTCATTCAAAGACTTCAGACGTGTCTCTCATTGTCAACTGATAGTTGTCCTTTCTTTGAACAAACTTGAGTAATGAAAAAGGTTATAATTGTCTCAGGGGTCATTTCAGTCTCTTGCTGTCACATAATCAACAGAGTAAGACTGAGGGATATTTATGAGTAATTGAAATGAAAGAAAAGGGCAAAATTATACTGCAGTGAGAATCAAACAAATAACTAATACAAAAAGTTTACACACAAATCATAATTTATTAGAAAGATACAATTTTGGGGGGAGAGTTCAATAGCAAGGCCTAGTGGTTACTTTCATGCAACATGGAGTATAAATGTAGTTCCATATAAACAAATGACAAGACCCCATCAAAAAGATTCAGAAAATAGCTAAAAAGGTCTTAGACGTGAAGCCAACTAGCAAAGAAAGAGTACAGAGGAAAGTTCTTTCCATCCCTGTTTGTTTCTCTTGAATTTTCCAAAAGTCATCAGTATCTAGCAGCAGACCTGCAGCAAACATTAAAGTCAGTATTGACATGCTATCCCTTTGGATTCAGTTGCAGCGGAAATTCCCCTGGAAGAAGGCCTGTTGATGGAGGGGTTTAAAGCAACAGCGCTGTCATCTAGCCCACACACTGACCTTTGACCTAGGTGGAAAAAGTACTCAAATGTCATACTTGAGTAAAAGTAAAGATATCTTAATAGAAAATGACTCAAGTAAAAGTGAAAGTCACCCAGTAAAATATTACTTGAGTAAAAGTCTAAATGTATTTGCTTTAAATATACTTAAGTAAATATAATTGCTAAAATGTACTTAAGTATCAAAAGTAAAAGTAAAAGTATAAACCATTTCAAGTTCCTTATATTAAGCAAACCAGATGGCACACTTTCTTTCTTTTTTATTTATGGATAGCCAGGGGCACACTCCAATACTCAGACATATTTACTAACGAAGCATGTGTTTAGTGAGTACGCCAGATCAGAGGCAGTAGGGATGACCAGGGATGTTCTCTTGACAAGTGTATGAATTGGACCATTTTCCTGTCAAAATATAACAAGTACTTTTGGGTGTCATTTTCTGTGCTTCTATAAGCTAATCAAATTGCCAGCTGCAACACATTGCCAACTGCTACATACAGTATAATGGTTGTCTCTAAATGCACATGGAGGAAAGAATGTACATACTTCTCTTTTCCACAAGACCCACAACATCCACAACGTCCAATGTTCTTTATCATTGACATTTTCTCTGTCTTCAATGTCTACTGTACATCTTCATCCTCTTGTAATAGTAATACAAGGTAGCAGTGAAATACACATGGTTGATGACATTAGCTAATCTGATACAAGCTATTTAAAGGGTACATATATTAAAGGATATCAATATGTCCCTTTAGCTCTGCTTGGCAAAGCAACAGCATCTCCGTCTTGATACAAGTATATCATTGCTAATTAAAGCATTCCTTCTGGTTAATGTAAATACTGTGTGTCTTGATGTCTTGCACACAGTATCTAGCAGCAGACCTGCAGCAAACAGTATTGACATCCTATCTCTTTGGATTATTCGGGGCCATATACTTTATCATCCAATTGTCATCAGAACCATGTAGGTCATAAAAAGTATAATCATATGTAAGCATCATCTTCCAGATGGACAATTATCACTGTTGAAACAGGTTGCAATAAACAAAGGTTATAAAACAGGCAATAGTAAATCTACTGTACCTGTTGAATACCACCCACTTATTTTTGTGGAGGGACACTAAAGAGAGATGTGGGTTAAGTGATAGCTTGGGGTTGTACAACAAAACTGGCAAAGAAGTCCTGTTTCAACTCATACCCCCTCAAAGCCTGAAGCTATAGGCTACTACACTCTTAAAATGGTTTTCCTAAATGACAATGAGCAGGAAATCCAAGCGTAAGTGTGGACCATCCGTATTGTGCATAAAGCATACACAATAGAATACAGATACCAAGTAAAGTACACAAGCTTTCAAAGACTCCCAAGCTTGATCTCCCATTGGTTCATTCATCCCTGCACCAATCAGAGAAGAGTCAATGGCATGACTCATGAACATTGATGAGAATTACTTTCTGAGATGAAAACCAGACTACTGTACATGTTGATCTCTTTTTAATAACCCGTGACTTTTCAAAATACTGGTGGAGTTTAGTACTAGGTGACAAATTTAGTGTAAAATTATGTCATATACTTTACAACTGTACTGTATTTTGCACAGTTTATGTAGGATGTACTGTGCAAAAATAAATAGAATACAAGAATAACATTTTAGATTGTAATTAAATACTTTTAAATAATTTACAACATGTATCTAAGACTGAATATATTGCACAACAATGGATGTGCTATTACACAAACCTCAAAATATGAATTTATGTAAATTCATTCAGTGCACACACTGGGGGATAATTTGTTGAATTTGTTGGAATAATTTTTAACCCTCATAATAAAAACTATGTTAAAATATGCTGTGTACTTGACATGGTTAAATTAAGAGTACATTTATTCAAACTGTTTCAGAAACAGTTTTGCATTTGAATAGGAGAACTGAAAAGGTAAAATAGAATGTTCTAGTAGACAACTTAGTTGTTATTCATTATACCGTAATAGGCAACATCAACAAGTGTGACTAAAAACAGAAAGCAGAAAATATGGCATGTTGATACCTACAATGACCAATTGTCACTCAGAAATTATGATAGGCTGCGTAAACACAGACAGACCATTTCTGATATTTTGCCCAATTTTTGGTCTTTTGACCAATCAGATCAGATCTTTTGCCAATAATTGGGCAAAAAGATCTGAAATAGGCTGCCTGTGTGAACACAGCCGTTGACACCTACAATAACCAATTATCTTTCAGAAATAAGTAAAAATTATTTTAAAATACAGACTACGCCAAGAACACACATTGGCTATATTCCAATGTGCCTGATACATTAATTAATCCTAAGTAGTATGCTAGTGTGGACATTGAAACAGAGCTATTGTCCATCTGCAATGTCCATAACAAAACAGTGGAGATCAACCAGGAGGTTTCATGTAGTCTGAGGTTGGTACAGTGTGTAGAATACTTTTCACCCTCCAACTCCATAAGTCTTTTCACCCTCCATCTTGACTTCAAAGACGCAGATCAGGACGACCCACGACCTTTTTGAATTTTTGGATCATAAAACGAGAGCCAGAGCCCTAAAATGAAAAAAGCACTTCAGGATATCAGACTGCATTCTCCAGAGAAAGGATTCTGATTAAGTGGCGCACGCACGCGCACACACACACACACACACACACACACACACACACACACACACACACACACACACACACACACACACACACACACACACACACACACACACACACACACACACACACACACACACACACACACACACACACACACACACACACACACACACACAGTGCTTTAAGACGACAAAGCATTCTTGATTGTGATTTCGCTCCATTGGTATCCATTTCCATTACAATGCTCTTCACTGTCGAAAATCTTGCACACTATGAAATTGCATTACCACACACAGCAAAGGGAGAGAAAAACTGTAAAATCATAGACGGGGAAGATACTATTCGGTCGTCAAAACGTTATCATTGAGGTTGTGAAGAATCCCACAATCCACATTGATGACGTTTAGACAGCACAACGTTTTCACCACTTTGCTTTTGCCACTGGGATGCAGGTCTATGTAAATGACCAGCTTCGTTTTTAGTGTTGAGGTGAGTGCCCTCCCTCCCAAGGGCCAGGACTGATTGATGCAAATTGGAGGGGAATACTATAGAACTGAATAATTCAACTATAAACCTCATCTTCAATGGAAAAGCCTCATCTTGCTAGTGGTTCCAAATACTCAACATAGTCTGTTGTTCTTTTTAGGAAAACCAACATTTTGAATGTAGTAGAGTTGAGCTGATTCTTTTTGTTTATTCAGTTCTTTTTTCGAAAAGCAAATTCAGAGTGATGAAAATATTGTGCGGTCGTAGTAGAAAAAACTTTGTGCTCCTACTATAGCTAGCTCACTAGCTTGCAGCAGTGTTGTTGTTGGCAGACTGGAGAGAGGCAGAAGAGAGAGGGGGCACTCAGGACTAACACTACAGGCCAATCAGAGTCAGTTACTTACACAGTACCACTGCGCTCGCAGCAGCAGCAAAGCTTACTTCTTCTTCCCTCCTAATGACATATTTTCTGTTTTTTTCTTCTGTGCCTCATTGAACAAAAGACACACCTTTGTGTTAGAATGTGGTTGGACACGGACGTGTAATCCCGCCCCCCTGGTTGATCGTGAGTAATAAGAAATTCCAATTCTCTCCAATGTTTTTTAATGAGGAAAATTGGGAATTGGAATTTGGTTTACTTTCTGAGTTGACTGGAATTGAAATGGAATCACAACTTTGAAGGACAGAGTAATTATCAAGTGTGAACAGATGTCCTACCTCTGTCATTGCGTCATCGATCTGCTTCAGCTCCTCATAGTGGTCTCTAGAGTCTCTCAGAGGCTGCACCATGATCTCCTCAATCTGGGGGAAGAGCTGCAACACACACAGGGGAGGATTGTGGATAGGTATTCAGGACAGCAGCCTTTTCTAGTCGATATGCAATTATCCACTGGCATTGTTTTCAAGAGGTCATGAAATATAAGAGACGTGTACAAACGGAAGCACACGCAAACACTCACAGGCTGCACACATGCACACACGCTTGTGCGCACAAACACCAACAACGTCACACATACTGTACCTACACACTATGTCAATACACGCTTACCTTCATGACCGTCTCAAACATTGGGATGAGGACAAACTTGATGAATCCGATCTGGGCAGTGGGCTTGGTCACTTTGTCTCTGTCCATAAACGGAGCCACCGGCAGCCCTTCAGTCTTCTCCCTGTCACTCTGTCAAAAATCATTCTAATCAATAGACTCATTCTGATGAAGGCCAAGATGGCCAAAATGTCAATGATTTTTACCCTTCTAAATAAATCATGCACAGCATCAAGAGTGACAGCTGAGCCTGTTTTCACTCCGTAATTCCAGACGTGACTCACTATTATTGGACTTTATTATTACACATTATTACACATTATTATTATTATTAGACATGATTAGACTTGATTGAGGTCACCTGCATGAAATACTCCTCCAGCAGACAGTCCACCCAGGGTTCGGCCACCTCTGTAGGCCGGACCTCGTTGGAAATGTCACAGCATTTGATCAAAACCATCTTCAGCTGCACACACACAGACAAGGAATAAAGATACCTTTTCACCATGCATTATGTCAACTCTACCATAGTTTTTAGCATTTGCTAGCTAGTGTGACTTTTCAGGAAATGTCTACAGTTCTGTAAAAAAGTATTTTTCCCCTTTCTGATTTTCTCTATTTTTGCTTTTCTTTTTTATTATGAATGTTATCAGATCTTCAAACAAAACCTAATATTAGATAAAAGGAACCTGAGTTTACAAATAACACAAACAATTTATACTTATTTTATTTATTTAGTTAACAAAGTTATGCAACACATCAAATTACCCTGTGTGAAAAAGTAATTGCCCCCTTACACTCAATAACTGGTTGTGCCACCTTTAGCTGCAATGACTGCAACAAGTCTCTCACATCACTGTGGAGGAATTTTGTCCCACTCTTGCATGCAGAACTGCTTTAACTCAGCAACATTTGTGGGTTTTCAAGCATGAACTGTTAGTTCCCTGCCACAACATCTTAATTGGGATTAGGTCTGGACTTTGACTAGGCCATTCCAAAACTTCAAATTTGTTGCTTTTTAGCCATTTTCAAGTAGACTTGATTGTGTGTTTTGGATCATTGTCTTGCTGCATCACCCAGCTGCGCTTCAGCTTCAGCTCACAGACGGATTGCCTGACATTTCGAACATCTTATTCCAAAATCATGGCCATTAATATGGAGTTGGTCCCCCCTTTGCTACTATAACAGCCTCCATTCTTCTGGGAAGGCTTTCCACTAGATGTTGGAACATTGCTGCGGGAAGTTGCTTCCATTCAGCCACAAGAGCACGCAAGTTGGCGTTCCAATTCATTCCAAAGGTGTTCAATGGGGTTGAGGTCAGGGCTCTGTGCTGTAGAGTCTCACTCCAGAGAACGTGTTTCCACTGCTCCAGAGTCCAATGGCGGAGAGCTTTACACCACTCCAGCATTATGATCTTAGTGTGGCTGCTCAGCCATGGAAACCCATTTCATGAAGCTCCCGACGAACAGTTCTTGTGCTGACGTTGCTTCCAGAGGCAGTTTGGAACTCAGTAGTGAGTGTTGCAACCGAGGACAGACAAATTTAAGTGCTATGCGCTTCAGCACTCAGCGTTCCTGTTCTGTGAGCTTGTGTGGCCTTCCACTTCGCGGCCAAGCCGTTGTTGCTCCTAGACGTTTCCACTTCACAATAACAGCACTTACAGTTGATCTGGGCAGCTCTATCAGGGCAGAAAATTGAGGAACTGACTTGCTGGAAAAGTGGCATCCTATGATAATGGCACGTTGAATGTAACTGAGCTCTTCAGTAAGGCCATTCTACTGCCAATTTTTGTCTATGGAGATTGCATCGCTGTGTGCTCAATTTTTTACCCCTGTCAGCAACGGATGTGGCTGAAATAGCCTAATCCACTAATTTCCACAAATTTTGTATATATAGTGTCTCCAGGCCCTATTCTTCCATCCCTGGCTTTGTTATTGAGCACCCCTCCTACCTTCTGTTGTTTGCTGAAGTGTTATTGAGCACCCCTCCTACCTTCTGTTGTTTGCTGAAGTGCTGAGGCTATACCTGAACAAAGGTATGCCTACTTGGCACATCTTAATGTACAGTATACATAGACAGTTGATGTCATGTGATGTCCAATACGTACGCATGTGACATGCTCCTCGTTGGTGAAGTCAAAGCTGTCCACTTTATGTTTGAAGGAGTCTAATATTTCTCCATGCCGGGCCATGTCTGTGGCCAAGATCAGGGTAATGATGGCCTGTAAAGGGAGATGGAATCATCACAAATGATGAACCCTCTCCTGCCTTAGGCCAACTCAAAACATCCTGTGGTTAGTTGGAGAGAAGGAAATGCAAAAAGACAAAGGACGCATCCCAAATGGCATCCTGTTCCCTTTATAGTGCACTACTTCTGTCAATAGTGGTGCACTATGTAGGTAATAGGGTTCCATTTGGGATGCAAAAGAATCACTGTGCATTAGCCTAGGACACCACCTACCTGTCTGATCTGCTTGTAGGCCTCTAATTCGACGTTGGCGAATATGTTGCACTCGGGCAGCGAGAGGATCTGGAAGGCCACAGCGCAGTGATGGTTCTCCAGGGGAGATATATCGTTGTAACGCACGGCCAGCTCTGTGCGAGCGTTGATCTGGTACCTGATGAGCAAAATAAACCTCTGACATGAATCAGTTAGATTTTTGCCTAATACCAGGAGTTTTCCTTGACAACATGACCTGACCAGGGAAGCCTATTATCACTAGGGCCCAGAGTTTTACCCTGGTCATGTCACATGCTTAGGAAGGAACTTCGGACCTTACATCAAACCTGGAAGCAGAGATTGGACAATTTCGACAATGCAATAACATAATTGAAGAAGTTCCAAAACATCTCTTTGTGGATGAACACCTCAGTATTGTGTCTATCATCAACATCTATTCAGAGATCTAGTCAAGGCTGTTGAGAAGTGAGGCTTAGAGTAGGAACCTTTGGGTGCTTACGTGTTGTTGTAGCCGGGGTGGTCCAGGTCATGGCACACCGCAGCTGTCATGAGAATGCCCATGTCCGTCAGAGTCATCTTCTCCTGAGGGACACACACAGCACATGTTAATCTACTATAACTCTCTACTGCAAGGTGCCAGGAGATTATCCTGACCACCTGAACTGATCAGGAAAAAACTTTGGACCCTAGTTATAGACCATGTGTGTCTGGTAAATGGCATGTATTATATTACTGTATATTACTACAGTCGTTTCTTACCGGCAGGTTACACAAGTTAATCATGCCATACATCATCTGACTGACACAGAAACAGTGGCGGAAGTTGTGGAACGGGTTGCTGCGATAGTTCTCCTGAATGCCCAGCTGTGAGAAAGAAAGCTGTCAATCAAACTATCCAAATAGTCATCAATACTTTTTGGTTCTCTTCTTTGAAATCGTTGTTCCATATCAGTTGCACATCACTTGCACATTGAGGTAATTGCTTTAATACAGTTATACTTTTACCAGCCAGCGTTTGAGAGTGATGGGGTTCATGTTGAATTCTTTCACCAGTCCCAGGTCATGGTACATGTACTCCAAGCAGCTCAGCATCTAAACCACCGATCAAAGACAAAGTTAAAAGAATACTACACACATCATCATAAGACACAACAAGCGTTCTATCTTGAAAACTTGATTGCTGACATGCAACATTTTTGGGGAATGGACTAATGAACAAAATACTAAAAGATCATTTTTGAGTGTAGTATTCCTTTAAGTTCACAATTCGAGAAAAGACTTCAAAATGTTTTACTACAAAAATGGGATTATATAGGCCTAGATGGAAATATGATAGATATTAGATGATAGATCAATCTAAAGAGAACTAACCTCATTGTGCTCCCAATGCCAGACATCGAATGTTGGCTTCTTCAGTGCTTCAATAGTCTCCTGGGATAAGGTGTACTATAGAAATGAGAGAGAAGTCACAATTTCAGTCCTAGGATTAATGAAGTCAAAGGGATTAATATCTTTAGGTATGAGAAAAAAAATACGTATAGCCTACTGTATTTTACTAGAATCCCCTAATTCTGTACCTTTGGATAACTTGGGACGTCACGTCTGGGATTAAGCTTCTTCCCGTCGTCTGAGAAGTTGTATTTGCAGGGACAGTTCCCAACTCTGAAGAGATGGGAGCAAATCGATCATATTTGTATTATCAATCTACTAGCTGTATGATTTCTCTAAATCACAACATTTTAAAACCATCATAAAAGTCTTACTATAGAATATCCTAAGAAATCTGAAACATAGCTGGGTGAGTGTAATTTATGTCAAAGGTCATCGTACCTCCCTCCTCCTCTGGATGTCATCTCATCTCGTAGTTTCTTTAGGTCATTTTTGCACTTCTCAATCTCCACAACCTTCAGTCCCTCCACTGTAACAACAACATGACAGTTAATACATAAAGTAGTGAATTCAGTAGCACTGTCAGGCTCTGGCCATAGAGAAGCCTTTTGCTTCTCTATATAGCCATGGTCAGAGTCTGACAGATCTAGGTTATAATCTCTATGTAGTGTTTTGTGTTGGATCCCTAATTTGAGAAGCTGCTATGCATTGTCTCTAATTAGGGATCCTACTTATGTTTTTAGGTTCCACACCCTAGGTGTGGGTCATTGTCGATTGTCAGTGAAAGTAAGTGTGTCTACGTCAAATTATTATCATTGTTATTCTGTATAGTTCGTCATTCATGTTGTTAAAGCCTTAAAAATTGAAATGTCAAACTACTCCTGCGCTGTGCCTTGGTCTATTCCTACACCCAACAATGACAAGCACAGACAGCTGCACACACACACACACACACACACACACACACACACACACACACACACACACACACACACACACACACACACACACACACACACACACACACACACACACAGACACACACAGAGACACATTGATAATCAAACAAAAAACCCTGCACATACACTCCACTCTTTTCTCCAACATGGCCAGTCTGTTGGTCACCTCAGTTTTCAGCTCGTTGATTCGGAAAGCCCTGCAAAAATATGTCAAAGGGGTTTGTTTGAAAGGTCCTGGTGTCATGGAGGTATTTCTGCGGAAAGGCAAAAGACTAAAGCGGAATGCTTATGTCTGAAGTGTAACATAAACACACCAATTACCTGCTGAACTGCTCTGCCACCTGAGATAACACATTTTGAAACATGTCTTCTTTCTCTGTGGGCACAAACAAACAATAAATAAATCCCTCTAGTGATCAAAAAGCTACCTGTAAAAGTTGTTATTACCCAGATCTGTTTCAACGTTGTTTTTTCATTGTTTAAAAAAAGAAATTGTGATAGCTTCATGTAAGTTATGTAAGAATGAATTAAGGATTAAAAGGTCAAAGGTTAAAAAGTGTTTCTGAATTTGAAATATCATGTTGGTACTTCACCTCCTAGCTGACCGGTGGACAAAGAAATTACTTTGTACAAGGAGCTGTAAAACATGTCAGTGACATTCCAACCTCATTCATCAAGTCATTATTTACATCACATTTGAAAAGTATCTTTACACATAGTACAAAGGCTACGCATTTTTTGGATTAGCAATGGTCAGGAATACTTTTCTATGACTGAGATCAATCAAGTCAAATATCATTGAGATTTGGGGATTAGGGTAAAGGTGACGTGTTACTTGGGAGAGTTGGTAGGCATAGTCGGGTCTATGGACACCAGAGCCCCTTCAGGATCCACCATCATGATGGCAGTATTCCTATGGATGGGGAGCAACAAAAATAAATAATATGGATAAATACCAAATAGTACCCTATCTGCAAACTACAGTACTTTTGACCAGGGCACATAGTAGTGCACTGTATAGGGTTCCATTAAGAATTCCACCTACATTTATTGTTAACATGCTCTAAAACATACGCTAAGCTTGTTGTTTGGTGTTTACTTGTAGTTCACTTATCATTCGTGAAGCTCTGTCAGGATAGGGAGCCGATAAGTTTGTAGTGAACTTGAAACAAATGTGTTCTGTGTAATGAATACTTTAGACTGATGTGTGACCGTGAGAGTGTGGTGAGAGAGGCGAGAGAAGGAGACGGCTGCAGCTGAAGTGTCACTGACCTGGGGATGTTAGACGAGGAACAAAGAAGCTCCTTGATGTCACATGGGCTGCAGTGCCGACTGAAAACCACCTGAAAAAAAGGCAGAAGAATGGTGAGGGTCGTCTGTGTCTCCCTATGCATCTCAAGCCACCTGAAAATGATCAGCTGAGACCTGAGTCTGTTGTAAAGTTAAAATGAGTTAAAATGTTGTGGACTAAATCACAAAGGCATGCAGATGAAAATGTGTGTGAACTGAACACAGTGTAGCCTACCCTTGCCAGGGACCGACTCAATCTCGTTGCCATACGACACCATACTAGCAATAAATTCTTGCGTCATTTAAACCAGTGAGAGAGTTTGTATCATTCTCTGTAAATCACAGCAATATACATAGAAATGCCAAAACAGATCATACATTCAGTTCCTATTTGTGGTATACTGATGGCACACATACAGTGGGGAGAACAAGTATTTGATACACTGCCGATTTTGCAGGTTTTCCCACTTACAAAGCATGTAGAAGTCTGTAATTTTTATCATAGGTACTCTTCAACTGTGAGTGACGGAATCTAAAACAAAAATCCAGAAAATCACATTGTATGATTTTTAAGTAATTAATTTGCATTTTATTGCATGACATAAGTATTTGATACATCAGAAAAGCAGAACTTAATATTTGTTACAGAAACCTTTGTTTGCAATTACAGAGATCATACGTTTCCTGTAGTTCTTGACCAGGTTAGCACACACTGCAGCAGGGATTTTGGCCCAGACCTTCTCCAGATCCTTCAGGTTTCGGGGCTGTCGCTGGGCAATACGGACTTTCAGCTCCCTCCAAAGACTTTCTAATGGGTTCAGGTCTGGAGACTGGCTAGGCCACTCCAGGACCTTGAGATGCTTCTTACGGAGCCACTCCTTAATTGCCCTGGCTGTGTGTTTCGGGTCGTTGTCATGCTGGAAGACCCAGCCACGACCCATCTTCAATGCTCTTACTGAGGGAAGGAGGTTGTTGGCCAAGATCTCGCGATACATGGCCCCATCCATCCTCCCCTCAATACGGTGCAGTCGTCCTGTCTCCTTTGCAGAAAAGCATTCCCAAAGAATGATGTTTCCACCTCCATGCTTCACGGTTGGGATGGTGTTCTTGGGGTTGTACTCATCCTTCTTTTTCCTCCAAACACGGCGAGTGGAGTTTAGACCAAAAAGCTCTATTTTTGTCTCATCAGACCACATGACCTTCTTCCATTCCTCCTCTGGATCATCCAGATGGTCATTGGCAAACTTCAGACGGGCCAGGACATGCGCTGGCTTGAGCAGGGGGACCTTGCGTGCGCTGCAGGATTTTAATCCATGACGGCGTAGTGTGTTACTAATAGTTTTCTTTGAGACTGTGGTCCCAGCTCTCTTCAGGTCATTGACCAGGTCCTGCCGTGTAGTTCTGGGCTGATCCCTCACCTTCCTCATGATCATTGATGCCCCACGAGGTGAGATCTTGCATGGTGCCCCAGACCGAGGGAGATTGACGGTCATCTTGAACTTCTTCCATTATCTAATAATTGCACCAACAGTTGTTGCCTTCTCACCAAGCTGCTTGCCTATTGTCCTGTAGCCCATCCCAGCCTTGTACAGGTCTACAATTTTATCCCTATGTCCTTACACAGCTCTCTGGTCTTGGCCATTGTGGAGAGGTTGGAGTCTGTTTGATTGAGTGTGTGGACAGGTGTCTTTTATACAGGTAACGAGTTCAAACAGGTGCAGTTAATACAGGTAATGAGTGGAGAACAGGAGGGCTTCTTAAAGAAAAACCAACAGGTCTGTGAGAGCCGGAATTCTTACTGGTTGGTAGGTGATCAAATACTTATGTCATGCAATAAAATGCAAATTAATTATTTAAAAATCATACAATGTGATTTTCTGGATTTTTGTTTTAGATTCCGTCTCTCACAGTTGAAGTATACCTATGATAAAAATTACAGACCTCTACATGCTTTGTAAGTAGGAAAACCTGCAAAATCGGCAGTGTATCAAATACTTGTTCTCCCCACTGTATTAGTTTCATATTTTGCCTGTCTGATACTCATTGTCAAGTAAAGTGTATCTAAGCTTGCGATGTTGGCTAGCCTCCAACAACTTGAAGACCTTTTGCACAAGCAGGTGTAGTAGACAATCCCTAAAACTCTTGAGCCCTTGAATGGACATGTGTCACTTTCAGGTCTCTACTTGAACCACTCTATTCAACCATAACAACAGGGGTTTGTGTCATCACATGTATGCTGGGTTTACTAAGTGCCTGGCCCTACGTATCCAAAATCAAAGCAGGCTTGAAGAAATAGGATAGTCAGGGTTCAAAGGTAACAACATCTGGTAGATTCACTTGTGCTAAATGGATTAAATATAGTGAGGGAATTTACTATTTTTACCCCTGAATGCATTCAAGATTTAATGAGCCAAATAAATTGGAGGACATATATGATGATTGTGTGTGAGTGGGTGTGTGTGTGTGTGTGTAGAGTCAGTATGAATGTGTGTGCATATTATGT
The DNA here is from genome assembly GCA_023634145.1 of Thymallus thymallus. Lineage (NCBI taxonomy): Eukaryota > Metazoa > Chordata > Actinopteri > Salmoniformes > Salmonidae > Thymallus > Thymallus thymallus. Next base: position 17,440,694 of record CM042379.1, on the reverse strand, counting down.
GTGTATGAGCAAAACAATTGAGTGAGTGTTTCTATGTGTGTTGGAGTGTTAGTGTGTGTGATTGTGTAGGGCCCTGTGAGTGTGCATAGAGAGAAATAAGAATAAAATACAAGGGTCAACTCAGATAGTCTGTGTATCCATTGTGTCAGGTATTAAGTTAGCTATTTAGCAGTCTTATGGCTTGGGGATAGAAGCTGTTGTTAGTGTCAGACTGTGCAGAAGCAAGAGAACAGTAGTGCTGAGGTTGTTTCGGTTTTTGGTTAAACTATATAAAAAAAAGTGATTATTTTCTTAAACATTAAATGCACTATGCATTATGTGGGTTGAATGCTGTAACAACACAGAATAAAACAATGGATAAAAGTCCCATGGTAGTGACGGCCCATTACTGCTCATCACTTATTAACAATAATTTATTCACATTACTTTACTTTAATAAAATATTTCAGTTGTTGTGTATATTACATTTGTTTACTTGATGACTTTATTATTTCATTCCAAGTCATCATCTCACCTCTATAGAGCTACTGCCTATGCAGTCTGACAAAATCAATATTTTAATAGTTCTTCAAAGTAAATACAGCATTTTTTTTATGACTGCTGAATACCAACTATCAATCACTTAGATCATGTATTTTCAAGTAGAGATACCTCTTGAACAAACTGCTCTCTATGTACCCTTTCTTGATCTCACATTCTTCTGTCTCCTACATAGCAAGCATACAATAAACACAGACTGGATAAGTTTATTATGATCATTGTAGTTAATTGTCACGTTTTCTTCACAAAACTATGTAGAACATTGGAAACTACAACTCCCTACTACATCGCACTTTGATCTGATGTACAGTATCTCTAGAGAAACTGCAGCGCAAATCTCAAAAAGACTAATGAAATGGAATTCAAATAATTGATCCGACATCGGTCAATTAGTTGTTTAAAAACCGAAGAACTACTGACATTTTGGTTAATCACTCAGCACTAGAGAATAGTCTATATGGCTTGGGTGACTGGAATCTTTAAGGATTTTCAGGGCCTTCCTTTCACATCGCCTGATATAGAGGTCCTGGATGGCAGGTAGCTCAGTCCCAATTATGTACTGGGCTGTCCTCATCACCCTCTGTAGCGCCATACGGTCGAGGGCGGTACTATTGCCATACCAAGCAGTGATGCAGCCAGTCAAGATGCTCTCAATGGTACAGCTGCAACTTCTTGAGTATTTGAGGGCCGGTACCATTTTAAGTTCATAGTGATTTGGACATCGACGAACTTGAAGCTCTCAACCCGCTCCTCTGCAGCCCTGTCGATGTGGATGGGGGCGTGCTTGCCCCCCCATTTCCTGCAGTCCACGATCAGCCCCTTGGTATTACTGACATTAAGGGAGAGGATGTTGTTCCGGCCCCACACTGCCAGTTCACTGACCTCCTCCATGTAGGATGTCTCATCGTCACTGGTAATCAGGCCTACCATTGTTGTGTCGTCAGCAAACTTTATGATGGTTTTGGAGTCGTGCGTGGCCACGCAGTTATGGTTGAACAGGGAGTACAGGAGGGGAGTAAGCACACACCCCTGTGGGGCCCTCGTGTTGATGATAAGCTTTGCAGAGGTAATGTTGCCTACCCTCACCACCCGGCCCGTCAGGAAGTCCAGGATCCAGTTGCAGAGGGAGCTGTTCAGTCCCAGGGTCCTAAGCTTGGTGACAAGCTTGGAGGGGACTATGGTGTTGAACGCTGAGCTGTAGTCAATGAACAGCATTCTCATGTTGGTATTCCTTTTACGTATCTAGGTGGGTGAGGGCAGTGTGGAGTGATATTGACATTGTGCTGTCTATGGATCTGTTGGGGCGGTATGCAAATTGGAGTTGGTCTAGGGTGTCTGGGATGATGGAGTTGATGTGTGACATATCCAGCCTCTCAAAGAACTTCATGATTACAGATGTGAGTGCTACAGGGCAGTAGTCATTTAGGCATGAAGCCTTAGAGTTCTTTTGAACAGGATTGATGGTGGTCATCTTAAAACATTTGGCGATTAAAGACTGGGACAAGGAGAGGTTGAAAAAGACTGCCAGCTGTTCTGTGCATGCTCTGAGAGCGTGCCCTGGAATACCATCGTGGCCTTGCGGATGTTGACCTGATTAAAGACTTTACTCACGTCGGCCTCAAAGAGCGAGATCACACAATCTTCTGAGTCGCTGGCGACACTCACACCACAATGTTGAAGCTTATATGATGAGAGGAAATATGAGACACAGTAGCTTATATTGTTATCTATCTGCATCACATGTGTACAGTGCAATGGCCCAGGAGCTGCGATAACAGGAACATGCTGGGTAGGCTAGTGAAGTTTCTACCCTCACAAATATCATGTTCTGTTTCTTCCCCCTTTGATAATGAATTAGTCCACCAAACAATTCTGTTTTTTCTTACAGTACAGTGAGTGAATACTTTTTCCTGAATGTGATCCTTGCGGGAATTGAACCTACAACCTTGAAAGCAACAGGCTTTCACCAACTGAGTCATCTCTAGTTTTCCTCAGACTCGAAACTAGAACATGCTACCAACAGGTGGCACTGTCTGTGCATAAAGTATGCCACAAACACCTGTGAACCACACTGTCACACCAACTCTTGGTTGATTTTTACCACAACTTGAAAACACAGCTATTTCCGAGGCCTCTCACCTGACTCATGTTTTGAGGAGTATTCACAACTTATTCACCACTTATTCACCATGGATATAGAAATAAAATAGAGTATATAGGCAACAAAGAGCCATAATGAACCCACATTGTGTCAATATCATTAACCACCTGTAGAGATGATATGAATTTGGTGAGCTTTTGGTTTGGTCACCTGATTCTTACAGTAGTCAGACCATTCTGTAGCCTAACTGTAGCCATTTGAGCATCCCGTTAACGATCTGTACAGGAGTCCCCACAGAGTGACCCCAGCGCTCCCACTGACCATCTCCTCTCACACAGAAGAGAAGAGCATGGATACTGTGTCTGTGCATCTCATTTTCTGGTCAACCAGGGTATGCGCTAATGAAAATGAATGGAACTCATGGATAGGTAAAACTATTTAATTTCAAGTATGCTGACTAGCTATGGTAGAGAAAATAGCTGACGGCGCAATCTGTCAACTCAGCTGATCAATTTGAGAAAATGTTTGAAGAAAAAAAAGAATGGAAAAAAAGGGAGACAATATTTACGAGGTTTCATTAAGAGGTGGACCCACCTTATCCAGAGAGAATAGTAGCAGTTAGAAATCAACCAAAAACATTTCTGAAAAAGGAATGGGGAAACGAGAAACAATATAAACCTCATAAAGGAGGACCCACCTTCTGAACCTTGCCATCCACGTCCAGGTATATGGTTTTCGGGGCATAGGAAGAGGAGCTGGACCCCATGCTGATTCCTCTATGTTTATCTCTCGTTCTTGTTCTCTCTCTAGCTCTCTCTCTCTCGCTCTCACTAATCCAGCAGGAGGAAGGTTTGGAGCCCCTGTCCTCCTGTAGAGGAGCCTATATGGCCAGGTTCAGAGCCCTGGGAAACACAGGGAGGTGCTTTGACAGCAGCACAGGGACTACTATTGATATACTACAATAGACTAGAACTACATTGGAACTGAGCCTTGAAAATGATTAATCACTACATTTACAGATTTTACTATACCAGTTAATATATAATCAAGAAAACAATTAAAGCACCATCAACATCTTTCCACTTCTAAAGCAGTTTTGCATTATTATTTTCATCTGCACACTAAAATCACTGATCAAATATGACAAACCAATTGCTATCATCTCATAATTGCTGAAACATTTGCATCTACCTCCATCAACACGTATGAAATATTCTCACAGTTCTGACTCATGATAACACAAATATGAAAAGCAATATTGTAAGGACAATACACATTCATTACATGGGATCACAAATGTACCCTAAAGCTCTATCTTGAAATCGAATCTAATAATTAAACACATCCCAATGACTTACTGTGTCAGCGATGGCGTTTTCCCCTGATGCGAGAAGCTTCTTAACTTTCCTGGCGCTGTTGATGATACTAATACACAGAGTGAGATGGGAGAACCTGGAGGACTTTGGCAATAATTGGCACTCTGGTCCGTTGCCAGGGGACTGTTACTACGGTGAGAAAAAAAGAGGCTGCCCTCCTCCTATCTCCATAATGTCTTTAGTATAGAAGCTGTAGTATATACTAGTATGCATGTATAGTATATACTGTATGCATGTATGCACGGGATGATTCAACTGTCTTTATTACTTCATACATTATTACTTGTGTACTTTGTTAGTAAGTTAATTGACTGGAGGTCAATATACAATAGGAGGTGGTCTGTAGGATTACTGGATTAGTGGACATTAGTCAGGCAATTAATACATGTCAAACATAAAATATAGTACATTGATTTGAAGGGCATATGATAATGGATGAGAACATGGATCAAGTGAGACTGATGCTTTCACTCATTATCGAGAGAGCAGAATATACGATATTTAACCATTCGGAAGTTCACCTAGAAATACGTTTGAGTTATTTAGATAGCGCTGCAATGTTGTAGATGCATAATCCACCTTCACAAATAAACTTGTCTTTATTTCATTTGCAGCGCTGTCCACACACACACACACACACACACACACACACACACACACACACACACACACACACACACACACACACACACACACACACACACACACACACACGCACGCACGCGCACACACACACACACGCGCGCACACACACACACACACACACACACACACACACACACACACACACACACACACACACACACACACATGCGCACACACACACACACGCACACACACACACACACTTCTCCCTCTCCTTAACACCTAATTGAAAATGAGACTAGCAGATGGTTTAGTCAGACAAGTTCAGCAGCAGACAACTTGAAGTGATCTACCAGTCTTCCCATATCCCTTTAACTCCACTATTCAACATCCTATTTTCTGCTGTCAATCTATGCAGGCCTACAGTAAGTAGATATTGTGATAGAAGTCATTATCAATCAATATTCACTCTGGATTAAGAAATTAGCTATTCTACTATGTCAAAATCTAATACACTTTGCGTTCTATCAAATAATCAAATCAAATGTATTGGTCACGTACATTTAGGGTGGCAGGTAGCCTAGTGGTTAGGGTGTTGGGCCAGTAATCCAACCTGTATTGTTAGATATTACTGCACTGCCGTAAATAAAATAAAATAAATACACTTGGTTAGCTAGAAGCACAAGCATTTCGCTAGCCCGCTATAAAATCTGCTAACCAAGTGTATTTTTTTTATTGTTATTTTATTTAACCTTTATTTAAATAGACAAGACAGTTAAGAACAAATTCTTATTTACAATGATGGCCTACCGGTGAACAGTGGGTTAACTGCCTTGTTCTAGCTAGAATTGCCTCTTCTAGCTAGAAGCACAAGCATTTCGCTAAACACGCTATAACATCTGCTAACCAAGTGTATTTAAAAAATATATATATATATTTAACCTTTATTTAACTAGGCAGTGCAGTTATATCTAACAAGTAATATCTAACAGTTTCACAACATATACCCAAATACACATAAATCTAAGTAAGGAATGGATTGAGAATATATACTGTACATAAATGTCAGGGCGGCATTGGACTAAGATACAGTGCCATAGTAAGCTTTATAGTATGCAGTATAAACGTATGAGCTGAGTAGTAGTTCTAGCCATCTATCCTCATTCGGTATCAACAGCCCTCAATATTCAACAGAGCCAACCGAGTTCAATCAAGGTTAAGGCTAGCATTAGAGCCAACCAGTGTCCGAAATTAATTTATAGGCTCACCTGCAGGGGACTGGTAGATTAAAAAATCCACCAGCCAAGAATATTTTTTACCGGTCAATATAATAAATAGATTTTTTGTGTCACATATACCTTCATTTCAGCACATTTCATTGAGATAATAAGGTATTATGTTGAATACAAACCTTGAACCAAAATTATTTGTATATATTGATCAATGGTTAATCAAATGAAATCAAGTTTATTTGTAGAGCACATTTAAAAACAACTGTAGTTGACCAAAAGTGGTGTACAGAGTGCAATAATGCCAAACAGTGGGCACACAATGAAATAAACAAAACATATCAGATACAATGATTAAGAGTACATAGAAGTCAAAACAGGGCAACAACAATGGTAAGATACGCAGGCAATGTTCCTGGTCACGAATGTTCTCCAGCTTCATCGTTTTATTTCCCATGGGTTTTCGTTTCAATGGTTGGCTTACTCCAGGTAAATATCGCCACATAACAGCTATTTAATTAACGGTAGCTAGCAGTGACAAGTAAGCGATGTCGAGTAGCCGATGTCCCGTACGGTAAACAATGTTGCGAAACTAGGAGCACGAGACGGTCTGTTACTAGCAAACATGAATAACTTCCTCCGAGCCATCGTGCCAGATATTATATTACATCATTATTTTGGTACAAACATCTACCCGCCTGTGTGGCGGATAGCCTTCTGAGATTTACTCGCCAAGCGGAAAATCTACCCGCATTTGGCACTTGGCGGGTGTTAATTTCGGACCCTGGAGCCGACGATCCACAAAAATGACTCACAAAGTTGTCTTTCATAAAACAATGTGGGCTTCTATTTGGCAATGCTCATGATGTCACTGTCACTCCTCCCTCTCTCACTATCTATCCTGTTGTTGGAGAGTAGTGTGTGTCTGTGTGCGTGCATGTGCATGATAGCATGCCCATATGTGTGTGTGTGTGTGTGGCACGCTCACACTAGGCAAGAGTAAGCCTATTCCAACCATACAGGCCTGCTATAATTAATTGCCCTGTGGGAGGACTAACAGCCTCCTCCACATTGATTCACAGGGACTGATATGCCACTGACTGACCGACTCCTCAACACAACTCAAGCCAGATAGAGCCACACAAACATAGCTGCTGCGGCCAACCTATCCCTAAGCTATAATTAAGTACACATCACCCGAGTGTGCAGAAAGGCACAATGAGAGCTCAGACTAATACGAAAGAGAATTCTCCCCCAAAAATTACTCAATAAATCAGATCAACTCTTCTGTATTTGCTTACAGTATTATATTGTGCCAGCCCAGCTCAGTCACCTCAAGCGTTGTGTGGCCGGAGCCAAATTATATTTAAAAAGGCAATAGGAACAATTGGGCCGAGATCAAAACCAGATACATTTTCAACGCTTATGTAACTTGAGAGAAAGGTTCATCACACCTTTTTGGGTAATCAGGGAGGCAGAATCAACAGAACAAAGGTGACAACGTGTAACAGGCCGTCCGAATTTTCATCATAAAATATGTACAGCTGAAGATTTGAGAGGAAGCCATTCACCTGATAATAAGGACGGAACATGTGCACTAACCAACCAACCAATCTCTCTCTCTCTCTCTCTCTCTCTCTCTCTCTCTCTCTCTCTCTCTCTCTCTCTCTCTCTCTCTCTCCTCTCTCTCTCTCTCTCTCTCTCTTGCTCCCTCTGTCTCCTTCTCCCCATCCCTCTCTCTCTACCCCCCTCTCTCCTCCGCCTTCTCTCTCTCTCTCTACCCACTCTCTCTCTCTTTACCCCCCTCTCTCCCCCCTCTCTCTCTCTCTCTCTCTCTACCCACTCTCTCTCCCTCTTACAACCCCCCTCTCTCTACTCCCCTCTCTCTCTCGACCCCCACTCTCTCTCTATCTCTCTCTCTACCCCCCCTCTCTCTCTCTTTCGACCCCCACTCTCTCTCTACCCCCCTCTCTCTCGACCCCCACTCTCTCTCTACCCCCCCCTCTCTCGACTCGACCCCCACTCTCTCTCTCTACCCCACCTCTCTCTCTACCCTCCCTCTCTCTCTACCCCCTCTCTCTACCCCCTCTCTCTCTCTACCCCCTTTCTCTCCCTAATTCTCCTTCTCCCCATCCCTCTCTCTCTCTACCCCCTCTCTCTCTCTTTACACCCCCCTCTCTCTAGCACCACCTCTCTCTCTCTCTTTACACCCACCTCTCTCTCGACCCCCACTCTTTCTCTCTCTACCCCCCCCTCTCGACTCCCCCTCTCTCTCTCTACCCTCCCACTCTCTCTCTCTCTCTCTCCCTCTCTCGACCCCCACTCTCTCTCTCTCTACCCCCCCTCTTTCGCTCTCTCTATCTCTCTTTCTCCTTCTCCCCATCCCTCTCTCTTTACCCCATCTCTCTCTCTACCCCCCCTCTCTCTAAACCCCCCTCTGTCTCCTTCTCCCCATCCCTCTCTCTCAGCGTGTGACGTCATCCACTCTGTTATCGCAAGGTTACAGACAGCGCATCCCAGTGCTTTCCTTGCCATTTCGGGGGATTTTAACCATGCATCTCTCTCTTCAACGCTGCCCACGTTCAAACAGTTCGTGAAGTGCCCAACCAGGAATAATAAAACTCTGGACTTATTATATGCTAATGTGAAGGATGCATACAACTCCACTGCACTCCCTCCCCTCGGTAGATCGGATCACAACCTTGTCCACCTCACCCCACTCTACAGGCCTATGGTCCAACAGCAGCCTGCAACCACCAGGACTATTAGGAGATGGTCCCCAGAGGCGAATGAGGCCCTACAGGACTGCTTTGAAACAACAGACTGGGATGTGCTCTGTGAGGCTCATGGGGAGGACATCGATGGACTCACTGACTGCATAACAGACTATATTAATTTTTGTGTAGACAACACTGTACCCACCAGGAAGGTACGCTGTTTCCCAAACAATAAACCCTGGGTCACCAGCGACCTGAAGGCCCTGCTGAATGAGAAGAAGAGGGCCTTCAAGGAGAAGGACAAGGACAAATTGAAATGCGTCCAGAGGGAGCTGAAGTTGCGGATTGCTGAGGGGAAGAGAGTGTATAAGGAGAAGATGGAGGACAAGCTGAGGCAGAGCCAGGTGAGAGAGGTGTGGAAGGGTATGAGAAATATCACTGGCTTCAAAAAGTCAAACAGTGGGCAGACGGAGGGGACCCAGGACAGAGCCAATGAGCTGAACCAATTTTTTAACAGGTTCGATACTGGCCCTGTCCACCTCCCCTCCAGCTCCCCAGACCACACACCCTCACGGCTATCCCACCCCCACTTTGCTCACAGCACCTCTGCTGAGACAATCAGTGACCCCACCTCTGCCCCTGCCCCCCCTGGACTGATCCTCAACACCCCCCTTCCCCCCACCTCCCCACCTGGGCTGGCTTTCACCACCAACCAAGTGAAGAGAGAGCTGGAGAGACTACACCAGTGGAAAGCGGCGGGCCCTGATGGCATCAGCCCAAGGGTGCTGAGGGTCTGTGCTGACCAACTGTGTGGAATACTCCAGCGTCTTTTCAACCTTAGCCTGAGCCTAGAAAGGGTCCCTGTGCTGTGGAAAACATCCTGCCTCGTCCCAGTGCCCAAGAAGGCACACCCCACTGTCCTGAATGACTTCAGACCTGTAGCGCTAAATCGGGGTGGATGATGCAATCATCTACCTTCTGCAGAGGGCCTACTCTCACCTGGACAACGCAGGTTGCACTGTGAGGGTCATGTTTTTTGACTTCTCCAGTGCCTTCAATACCATTCAGCCCCTGCTACTGGGTGAGAAGATGAGGAGGATGAAAGTGGAAGCACCCTTAGTGTCCTGGGTCACGGACTACCTGACCGGTAGGCCACAATTTGTGCGACTACAGAGCTGTGTGTCAGAACGGGCTGTTAGCAACACAGGGGCCCCCCAGGGTACGGTCCTGTCCCCCTTCCTGTTCACCCTCTACACCTCAGACTTCAGATATAACTCTGAGACATGCCACCTACAGAAGTTCTCGGATGACTCTGCTATTGTAGGGTGCATCAGGGGTGGGCAGGAGGAGGAGTACAGGAGCACAATCAGTGACTTTGTGTTGTGGTGTGAGCAGAACCACCTTCAGCTCAACATCAGCAAAACTAAGGAGATGGTGGTGGACTTCAGGAGAACCAAGGCACAACTGACTGCAGTCCCTATAAAGGGGACGGATGTGGAAATGGTTGAGTCATACAAGTTCCTGGGTGTCCATATGGACAACAGACTGGAATGGGCTGGTAACACCGGGGCCCTGTACAAAAAGGGCCAGAGCCGACTCTACTTTCTGAGGAGGCTCAGGTCCTTTAACGTGTGCAGTAAACTACTGCATACCTTCTACCAGTCTGTGGTGGCCAGTGCCATCTTTTTTGCAGTGGTGTGCTGGGGAGCAAACATCAAAGCCGGTGATACTTCTCGGGTAAATAAGCTGATCAGGAAGGCTAGCTCTGTCCTGGGGATGAGCCTTGACACTCTAGAGGAGGTGGCGGAGAGACGGATCCTGGCCAAACTGCTGGCCATCATGGACAACGTCACCCACCCTCTGCACACTATGGTTATGACGCAGAGGAGCACTTTCAGTCACAGACTGATCCCACCACGGTGTGCCAGAGAGCGCTACAGGAGGTCCTTCCTGCCGGCGGCTATGAGACTATATAATGCCTCACCGGGGTGCCGTGCCGTCGGCAACATAGATCTGGAACTGTTGGGGTGCTAGGACCTAGTTTAACAATTATGCATCCATCCGTGAGTAACTCTGGTCCGTCAGCACTCATCCACTCAGGACCTATTTATTCATACAGGTCTGTATATACATACTCATGTACAGTTGTTATATTATATCACATGCAATATTGTAAGTAATTATTGGACGTAGGCATTCACTCAGGAATGCATATTAGTATCCTGCCAGTTGCACCTTTTCTCATTGCTTTTAGTATATCGAATGTGCAATAAGTGCAGTTGTCTGTAATTAAACCCTGCGCACTAAGGACTGTATTTTAAGGGAATTACTATTATTACCCCAAATGATATCATACACACATTTAGCTATTAAAGTATCTCTTCCTGTCATTTACCTGTACAGTTTGTGTAAACATGCAAGTATTCACTTATCTGTAAATATAACTGTATACCTAACTGTACAGCTAATTTAACTAATTTAACCATGCAAAATTTTCACTTACCTGTTAATTTACCCAGTCTGTCTATTAAGTAAACTATTATTACCCTCGCTCATATCATACGCATTTTTAGCTACTGAAGTATTTCTCTGCCATCGACCTGTATAGTATAGTTAACCATCCAACATCCACCAATGTATAGTGTACATATTCAGCCAACCACTCATACTATGCAATGTCCTTTTATAGCTTTTTTTTTGCACTCCAGATATCTTGTATTTCTATACTTTTTCATACTGCCGCTCTATGTATCATGTACCGTGTATCTGTCTTTTGTGTATTTTCGTTGTGGCATTTTGCACCTGCCCTGTGTTTTGTTGTAGCTGCTTGACAATGAAATTTCCCCCCCGGGGGAGCAATAAAGTACCTATCTATCTATCTATCTATCTATCTATCTATCTATCTATCTATCTATCTATCTATCTATCTATCTATCTATCTATCTATCTATCTATCTATCTATCTATCTATCTATCTATCTATCTATCTATCTATCTATCTATCTATCTATCTATCTATCTATCTATCTATCTATCTATCTATCTATCTATCTATCTATCTATCTATCTATCTATCTATCTATCTATCTATCTACCCCCCCCTCTCTCTCCTCTGCCTTCTCTCTCTCTCTTTACCCCCCTCCCCCCCTCTCTCTCTCTATCCACTCTCTCTCCCTCTTACAACCCCCCTCTCTCTACCCCCCTCTCTCTCGACCCCCACTCTCTCTCTACCCCCCTCTCTCTCGACTCGACCCCCACTCTCTCTCTCTACCCCACCTCTCTCTCTACCCTCCCTCTCTCTCTACCCCCTCTCTCTACCCCCTCTCTCTCTCTACCCCCCTTTCTCTCCCTAATTCTCCTTCTCCCCATCCCTCTCTCTCTCTCTCTCTCTCTCTCTCTCTCTCTCTACCCCCTCTCTCTCTCTAGCCCCACCTCTCTCTCTCTCTCTTTACACCCCCCTCTCTCTCGACCCCCACTCTTTCTCTCTCTACCCCCCCTCTTGACTCCCCCTCTCTCTCTCTACCCTCCCACTCTCTCTCTCTCTCCCTCTCTCGACCCCCACTCTCTCTCTCTCTACCCCCCCTCTTTCGCTCTCTCTATCTCTCTCTCTCAATCTATATATCTTTCTCTCTCTCTTTCTCTCTTTCTTTTTCTCTTTCTCTTTCTCTTTATTTCTGTCTCTCTCTCTCTCTCTCTCTCTCTCTCTCTCTCTCTCTCTCTCTCTCTCTCTCTCTCTCTCTTCATCTCCCTCAGACCCCAAAACAGCTCAGAAATATTGAAGTCTGGAGGATGAAGAACTCTTATTTCTTCCTCTTTGTCCTCTCTGTAGCTATTGGATACATCAAGCACAGATACTGTCCTGTAGGTAATTCAAGGTTATCTTATTGCCTTGGCGACATTTCTATAAAGAGGAAGGACATTGGTCAAACAACATTAACAACATTAACGGCAACAACAACAAAAAAACACATGTACAATGGTACAAAGTTGCCTTACAATTAAAGTTTATGAGACCTTTAATAGTCCTCGGGCTGGGGAGACTACTGGACACCTTTGTTATAGTTGGACTGGCACAGAGCCTTATACAAAGCTCTGGACTGGCCTACTGTATGTCCACCAACACAACGATATAATAGCTTTGGTCTTCATATGAGAAGCCTCTATGGAAGTAGCAGACCAAAGTTATTTCTGAGCTTAAAAGACTATGATACTGCATTTGTCTTGTGGTCCAAACTAAATATGTGGTCCAAATGTCCTTAGGTGTGGGGATCCAAGTGTCTTATACCATTGTAATGGTCTGTTTCTGGGCTTTACGGAACCATTAACCGCATGTCTGTGCAATTGTGTGCTGTGAAGTACTGAAGGTTAGTCAGGCCGCCCCCCACCAAGCGGGTAAACATTTTTATGAGCTCCCCACTTGATGGCGGAGAGAAAAATTTACGTTTTAAAGTTAATTTCCTGCAATTCTACCCATTTTGCCATGGGGCGGAGAGAACATTTAGCAATTTTCAGCAGTTCTACACGTTTTGCCATGGGGTGGAGAGAACAATTTGCAATTTTATTCGAAATTTCATGCAATTCTACTTATTTTGCCATGTGGAAGAGATATATTTTTTCAATTTTAAAGTTAATTTCCTGCCAATCATTTGGCCACGACTTATGCCATGTTAATGATACAGTATCTGAGTGAGAGTGAACAGCAAAATCAATTAATCTCAACCTCTGAAAGCACTTTAGACCACTATTCAAGCTCAATCTACCAGTTAGTGTGCTGTAGCCTTTAGTGTTGGAGTGCAGGGCTCCATTTAAAACACAGTAATTGACCCAGGGGTCTCATCAGTTTGATTAGAAGTACAGTCAAGAGAGCTAGGCTATGATTAGAGATATACTGGTAGGGTAGGCTCTCTCTATATTCACAGACCTCGTCATCCAGGTCATTAACTATTTTTACTCTAGCCCAACGCTGTGCTACAGACAATGAAATAAAATGTCAAATGATAGTTGCAAAAACAACATAGGTTAGTACAGTAATCACTGTGTTGTGTGTATGAAATTCACTACTGCTTAGAAATACTACAGTTAAATGCATTTGAGAGAGCATTCAGAGCAAAGCTATCTCACCTGTTGAAGGTATGTGAGTGGGTGGGTGAGTGGTGGGGCGGAGGTTGTAGCTTGTAATATGTTAAGCTATTAGGGATTTGTATCTGTGTTTTTGTGTATTGTGTTTTTACTTAGATTTAGTTGTTTTTCAAAATTTCTGCATATAGTTTTTTACATTTATTAAGGTGTCTTGGAAGGCTAGCCCTTTGTGGACTGAAAGAGATTCTAATAAAATCAAATCAATCAAACTTTCAGCTGTTACACAGAAGAGCTTGGGCATCTCTTACTGGAAACAAAAAGGAATTGCAGTCTGGCATGCAGCTCATGGTCACGTACTGTATGCTACTGTAAATCTGTGGGGTTGTAGATCTTGCAGCTGAAGAAGCTGACACAATGTGCTATCATTGCATTAGACTGCAAACTTAATTTTGAGACTGCATAACTTATCAGGTGAAATAATAAATAAAAAGGGGATTATTTATTATTATTTTAACCTTTGTTTAACTAGGCAAGTCAGTTAAGAACAAATTCTTATTTACAATGACGACCTACACCGGCCAAACGACGCTGGGCCAATTGTGCGCCACTCTATGGGACTCCCAATCACATCCAGTTGTGATACAGTCTGGATTCTTACCAGGTTGTCTGTAGTGACACCTCTAGCACTGAGATGCAGTGTCTTAGACCACTGCGCCACTTGGGAGCATGGGATAGCAGCACACCCACATACTATGTCATGTCAGCTGTGACTGAATCTTCTAACCAGAAGCCCTTACAGGAGGAACCAATTCGAATACAGGTATTAACGCATGTCAAAATAAATGTATTACATATTACACATCTCAGAGTATTGAATATAAATAACATATTTTGTGCTGATGTATGGGTAAAAGTAAAACTGTTTTATGGTAGAGGCATTTTCCAACATAGCATTTATTGTTAAACTTTTTAGGTTACAAAATGGCATACTTCATTTTGAAACATGGAATAGAAACATGGTTTTAGGATGAAATGTTATTTGAAAAAATTTATTTGGAGGTAAAAGGCCCCCAAAACAATTCTAAGAACATTACATACACTATTGACATATGTACATAATGAGTCCAAGGCTTAGGATGACAGTTTCTTTGCAACCCCTTCCCCAGTATGTCTACAGGAAGCACCAAATCAAACAAATTGCACTCCTCAAATGTCCACACATTATCATTACCATAATTTTCAAGTAATAACAAATCCAGATCCCAGTGTAAATTGACTGTGGATACTTACATCCCCCTTGTCCCTTACCATGTGGCAACTGCCATACATTGATTGCCCAAAAAACTCATTGGTGTGATACTGTACTAGAAATGTGTGTGGAGATGTTACATGAGTTCATCAGAATAGCCACGTGGGTTAGCCTGGTCCCAGATCTGTATGTGTTGAAACTCACTCCTCTGACTATCATTGTCACCACAGCAGAGAGGAGTTGGCTAAAAGCACAAAGTGATCTAGAGTCAGGCAACATGGAGGCCATTGGTGCAAGTTGATTCACACCTGAAACAATCTCAAAGCAGTGTTGTGCAGTATGGACGATGTTGCCTGTTTTTAAACCTTGGTGGGAAAAAAGAACAATGTTTGATCCTGGTGTAATAAATATCTCTACACCAAAACCCAACTAAACAGACAAGATAATACACACATGTCCATGGATAGATGTGGATGAATTCTACAGTAGAAACAGTGATAGGTAAGTGAGGGTGGTCATTCAAACATTAATCCTGTTCGTCGGCCTCTGGAGTGGCCGCGGGCTCCTCTGTCTGTTGATTGGTGGGGATGCCCACAGGAGGGCGGAGTTTACGGCCAGAGCTCTGGACATGTGAAGGTGAAGCAGGGGGTGGAGCTGAGGCAGGTGGCTGGCCAGGGGGCTTGAGTGGGGAGGCGGGGGGCAAGGGCACAGAGGTACGGGGATATTTGCGGACAGGCCAGGTGGGTGCCCCAGGTGAATTGGAGGACGGTGGGAGGGGGCTGGGGTAACCAGGAGAGGAGAGGTCTGAGAACCTGATGGAGTTGGCTGAACACTCGTCCTCACCTTTGAGACTGTCCTGGAACAATAACAAGGAAGGAATACAGTTAAGCAGAAAAGATTGAGGGAAAACTAGCAAAATTCTTGAAAATAAACTAGTCTTTGCAAATTGATAAATCAGTGACTTACATCTTCATTGACAACGTAAAGAGCCATTGGGCTCCTACGGCCATGTGTTCCATGGGTTATTGTTTTTGGCACCACATCAACTGCAAATGAAAGAATGTGTGAACAACTGTACAAACTGAGCGTAGGCCTACTCTGCAAAAAATGTGTACTGACTATAACTTTGCCATGAAATCTATCCACCTAAAAAGGTTTGCATTCAAATATCTGAAATAGGAAGAATAAATACTGTAGATTAAGTAAATAATTAGCATGGGGAACAAAGAATATCGCACATTCAAAAAGCACCTAATTGTCAAAGCTCACATCCCTCTCTCCCCTTACCATTGTGACTGATGTCACTCCTCTCTACACATACTGGAGATCTCTGCAACATGGCAGCCCGCCGCTTCTTTCTTAACCCCAATGAGAGACAAGTAGGAGATGAGTGTTTCATGTGTATACTTGTGTATTGTTCATTCACATTCAGTTTCTGTCTCCTCGAGAACATGTAAACCCAATTGTTTTTAAAATACTGTATACAGTGTAATTCTAGCCTGATCCCAGATCTGTTTGAGCTGTATAGCCACAACACTGACAATGATCCTAGGAGTAGGCTATAGAGACCACACAGTTCTGTCACAGGCTAGTGGGATACCATTCTCATTGCATTGCAGAAATAGAATCCATCCCACACAATGCTATCAGTGTCAGAACCTTAGTGAGACATTGGACATGTGTCTGCAGGACTAAAGAGTAGTAGAGAGCACATTAAGATTCTAGCCACCTGCTCCTTGCCTAGTGCTTAGTTCTGGTTCTTGAGACATATCAAAGCAAATAGGGAGATGGAGGCACAATGTGGAGCTCTTACTTTTTGGAGGGCTTCCAGCAGGCGCACACAGTCACCAGGGTGATGAGGAGGAAAATGCCCCCGGTGGAAAGGATGATATACAGGGAACTCCGTCCTGGCAAAGGAATGAAGCCTATGGTCAACAGAGTAGCCCTTTCTCACACACCGCAAACACTTCACCACTGTACAAGCAAAGAGTCCTCTCGGACTAAACAAAGATGTCACCTCTCTGGAAATTAGCTACACTATCCTCTTTCTCTGCTACAGGCCTATCTTTACACACTCCACTTTAGAACTTTTAGTGGAGGCCCCATCTAATAAAATGGAACCGTTCCAGAATGAGTCAAAATGCTAGGTTCTCCTAGCCTGGTACTGGATCTGTTTGCGCAACAATGACCATAGGAGTTGGCAAGACTGCACAAATAGATCTGGAACCAGGCTAAGGTTTTCCAGCATTAGCTGTGCCAGCCAAGTGTGAAAGCTGGGATTGAAAGGGGCTGCTTTGAGGCTTTGTACAGGTCTGTATGTACAGATATCTCGTCACACTGCGAATGCATCTCAAATGGCACACTATTCCCTATATAGTGCCCTACTTTTGACCAGAGTCCTATGGATCATGGTCAAAAGTAGTGCACTATAAATGGAATAGGGTGCCATTTGGTACAAAGCTATTGTCTCAGTAGGGGAATAATGAAGTAAGGATTAGTGTGCTCCACTGGGGCAAGACCTCAGCTCCACCGGTTTCCTTGATCTCCTGTCCCTCATAAATAACTCAAGCTTTTCACTGGTCCGGTCTGGTCCAGTCCAGTTGATCGGTCGGTCAATTAAGTTTCTTCAGAATTAACTTGTATCTCAACCTTTCCCTGACAGGTACATGCTGAAGCAATCAAGATACATATGCTTACTAAGGAGCAAGTACTACGACTGTAGACAGTTCTACTTACTATAGACGGTGAGTTTGACAGACACACTCCTCATGCTACTGATTGGGTTCTCCACCATACAACTGTAGATGTCATCATCTGACATCAGCACCCGGGCGATGGTCAGATACTTCATGTCATGTGACAGGAGCAGGCGCGAGTCATTGGTTAGCATCTTGCCCCCTTTCAGCCAGCCATAGGTGGGCTTGGTGCCATCGCCATGGGAACAGTGCAAGGTGAAGAGTTCACTCAACTCCAGCACCGAGGAGGCTATCATTTGGACGTAGGGTCTGGACACAGGTACTGTGGGGACAATATACAACAACATGTCAAATAAATGTTATATAGTATGACATTTGCTTATACCAGTAAATTGTTTGTGAAGAAATAACAAGCTACCTACTCTTTAAAATAGGCCTTACAAATAACTTATAAAGGCTGTTATAGGATATACTTTGTTTAAAGTGTGACCACACTTTTTAGCCTAAGGTCAATAGTTGGTCAGTTGTTGGACTATTTATTTGATATGGTAGTAACTAAATATGCCATTTAGCAGAAACTTTTATCCAAAGCGACTTACAGTCATGGGTGCCTAAGTCTTTTACATATGTATGGGCGGTCCTGGGAATCAAACACACTATCCGGGCGTTGCAAGCACCAAATTAGCTACACAGGAAACGTTCCTACCATCTACAGTGAGGTTGATGTTACGCTCCGCAGTGAAGGCATCATCCGTTATGGAGATCTCCACTTCATAGGCCCCCTCGTCAGACAGCTGCAGGTTGTGGAGGAGCAAGGTGCCATTCTCAAACACCATGATACGGTCCCTGTACTCGGGCCGCAGGTTCCCAATGATGCTGGTGCCTATGGACTGGACTACGGTGATGGGCTGCTGCTTGTCCCTCTTCAGCTGCCACTTGATGACCGGTTGGTCGGAGCTAGTGCTGGTGTAGCTGACGGAGAGGAGGGCCTCTCCACCCAACGTGCCTCGGACCAGATGAGCCTGACTGGTGATGTTGACGCCAGCCACTCTGACTGCATGGACACAGCCCAACACATGACGTTCAGTGAACACTGTGGCAGACTATACAGTGCAGAATATAGTGATCACATGTATGCAGCACGATTTGATGGCTTTAAGTGGTTGATTACTGTAACCACATTCACTACAAGCAGAGGGATCTGCTCTAGTATAAGGTCCTTATAACGAGTATGGAACTTTCTGATGTTTTCTCTTTATATGTCGTTCACAGATATACATTATCAAATAAAGTCAGATATGGGTCTATAGTTTTCACTCCATTTCCTAAATTAGTCCAGAAGTATAGCTAACTTTCATTCTTGAAAGCAGACTTTTGAAATCAAGACTACTCAAAGTACAAGTGAAAATGGCGCCCTCTAACTTCCTCTTTATTACCACAATCAATCATTCAGTGAAAATTCAATAACAGGACCTCTCCAAACAAGCCCAACGTATTTAATTTGTTTTGATTTGTGTACCATTAATGGATCCCCCTTGGGCATACAGGAGGATGGCTTACAACATAACCTGCATGTCATCCTTTAGAGTCTCGTTCTGCCTTGGAAACCACACACAGTAACGGCATTATGCTCACAGTGGAGTTTCCTATAAGTCACCACATCCTTGACCACATGTAGCCATAGGATAGAGCCGCTGATGGGTGCAGTACCTAACGGATGGGCTGTTGCATGTCATGCTGGGGCAATAGAGAGAGAGAGACAATGTCTGGCACCGACCCTCCTTGGCCACAGCTCTGCTCCCTGTAGCGTGTCTGCATGGCATCGCTCAATCGCCGTGGCAACAATTTTCAGCCTGGAGGAGAATGCCAGGGAGAGGCAGACAAAGGCCAGAACTGTTGGACTGATTTCCTCCCTCCCGTGGTATAACAAGCCACTGGGAGAGACATGCTCTTTGTGATTGTAGAAGCAGGAGACACAAGGGTTCAGTGATTCGGCTAATGGTGGATGGCCACAATGACACAACAGACAGCCACACAGCAGAAGCAGGCTGAGCCAGGCTCCTAATGCAGAGACACCACCACCACCACTGCTTTGCCTGGTCTAAAACTCCAAGTCCCCCAAAGCCTCTTCTCGTAACTTACCTCCCAACAACAGCTCAGCTCACCCAGGCCTTTTACTATGGCTGTATGGTTGAATAGACCTGTGCCTTGGAGATAATCCACACAGAGGGTACACCAGGACAAAACAACTCTCTCACTGCTTGGGCCAATGAAATATGTTGTACAGCATTTAGCCTACTTTAACATGGTATTTAATGAACTGATCAAGTACATAAAGGAATAATGGTTACAACCAAATTATGTATTATATTTAGCTAACACAACAATGTGAAAAAATGTGTGAATTGAAATAAGACAGCTATGTAAATCTCAAATATCTCTACTTGATCACCTTATCACATACTACCTGACTACTATGTGATAAACATATTTGCCAATATAGTCACATATCTATCCATTCAGACTACTCTTACTTTAAACGTATTTCCTGATTCAGCCACTAGTTCTTTACCACATTGTGTTTCCCAAAAAGCAAGTCATAAAGTTTGAAAGTGTTCACTTACCTGCCTGGAAAAGAAGGAGGGGGCCGAAGAGTGAAAACAGCGAAAGAATGGCTGTGTCTTCTTTCAAGGAAGTCTTCCTTCTCTCCTCCTTCATCTTGGGTACAGCGCTGTGTCCCTCTCCCACCCAATGAGCATGATTTGTCCACTCCAGGCACGTCCCTGAGAATGCACAAGACTGCAAGACTGGGCTCAGTTGCCTGCCTGCTCTGAACCCCAGCACTCAGGATCCCAGCATGAACAAAAGCACTGTGTGTGTGTGTGTGTCCTTCAGCTTTGTTAGAAATAGACATAGATAGATAAGCACCGTTTTTTGTATTATGGTGGGTGGCCAAAGAACATAGCTACATTTAAATGTTGTTCTTTTCTGCATTGCAATTGTATGGCTGTCAAATTTGCTATTACCAATGACGAGTTCATATCTTTCAAGCATATGTATATGGTTCCAATACATTTCAAAATACTGTGCAATTGAAAACAAGTGTATTCAGTAACAGCACCTTGATTGTCATTCCTACAGTGCTGCTCACAATCGTTTAATAAACCAAAGGCTTTATGAAAGGACCTCACTCCGAGATATAGAATGACTGCTCTTAAAAAAACAGCTAACCCCTCTCCCCAACTACTGTGCCCACCCCCTGCCAACCCCCCTCCAGACTCACACTCTAAATAAGAGCAACACACAAACTGTTTTGCAACGAAAACAAGTTATTCTTTTTGGACAAATTCAGGTTAGTGTCTCCCTGCTACGGCCCGTTTGCTTCCATTTGGTTCTTAGTTAATACACCTCAGATGTACAGTAAGAGGATGGGAAGAGAAGTATGGGAAGTACTCAGAAAAACATGCAATGTGTTCCCAATGTGGCCACTAGGTGGTAAAATAAGAACAGCAATTCAGCTTTTTGTTGCAGTATGTACACTGCAGTTCAGACAAATAAAAAGTATGTTCTCTATCTGACACTATACAGTGCCTCCAGAAAGTACTTTTTCCACATTTTGTTGTGTTACAGCCTGAATTTAAATTGTTTTCTCACCGGCCTACACATAATAACCCATATTGTCAAAGTGTAATTATGTTTTTTAGAAATCAATTAAAAATGAAAGGCTGTAATGTCTTGAGTCAATAAGTATTCAATCACTTTATTATGGCAAGCCTAAATAAGTTCAGGAGTAAAAGTTTTATTAACAAGTCACATAATAAGTTGCATGGACTCACTCTGTGTGCAATAACAGTGTTTAACATAATTGTTTTATGACTACCTCATCTCTGTACCCCACACATACAATTATCTGTAAGGTCGCTCAGTTCGAGAAGTCAATTTCAAACACAGATTAAACCACAAAGACCAGGGAGGTTTTCCAATGCCTCACAAAGAAGGGGACCTATTGGTAGATGGGTAAAAATAAAAATAAAATCAGATATTGAATATCCCTTTGAACATGGTGAAGTTATGAATTACACTTTGGATGCTGTATCAATATACCCAATCACTACAAAGATACAGGCGTCCTTCCTAACTCAGTTTCAGGAGAGGAAGGAATCCACTCAGAGATTTCACCATGAGGCCAATGGTGACTTTAAAACAGATACAGAGTTTAATGGCTGTGAAAGGAGAAAACTGAGGTTGAATCAACAACATTGTCGTTTTTCAGAATAAAAAATAAATGGAATGGAGAAAAGCACAGGCAAAATCCTAGAGGAAAACCTGGTTCAGTCTGATTTCCACCAGACACTGGGAGATGAATTCACCTTTCATCAGGTCAAGGCCAAATCTCCACTGGAGTTGCTTTACCAAGAAGACAGTGAATGTTCCTGAGTGGCCAAGTTACAGTTTTGACTTAAATCTGATTGAAAACCTATTGCAAGACTTGAAAAGGGTTGTCTGATCAAAAACCTATTTGACAGAGCTTGACATTTTTTTTTAAAGAATAAGGTGCAAATGTTGCACAATCCAGGTGTGGACAGCCCTTAGAGACTTACCCATAAAAAAATCACAGCTGTAATCGCTGGCAAAGGTGATTCTAACATATATTGAGGTTGAATACTTATCTAATCAAGATATATTAGTGTTTTCTTTTTCCTATTTTTTTCTTTACAAATGTAAGAACTTTTCTTCCACTTTGACATTACAAAGTATTTTGTGTAGATCGTTGCCAAAAAATGACAATTACATCTATTATAATCACACTTTGTAGCACAAAACATTTTAGAAAAATTCAAGGTGTGTGAATACTTTCTCAAGGCACACAACATATATCAATATCATTGATAAGCAAAACAGTGTAATGTTAAACACCTTACCATAAAGGCTGTCACCATCATCACAACTGTATTCTTCCTGCCACTCAATGCTCAGTCTCACAATTTATACACCTGCAATAAGCACATGTCCTGGTGGATTTTCTGATACCAGACTTACACTTGTCAGATCAGACAGGGATGTGCTAGTTAACATGATATAACCTCTCAGCTTTCTACTTGTCTATCAGACAATATTGACAAAACTTCAATATCAGTTTGGGTTGATGCAGGAAAAGGACAGGTGTACATTGCACCATAAGTCAACCTTAGGCCTTACTGTTTCATTCAACAAAGGCAGTGTAATCAACCTAGAAGAGGAATGCTGTCAGAGCAGCAGCTGTTTTCATCTTTCACCCATAGTAGAACTGTCACACCCTGATCTGTTTCAACTGTCTTTGTGCTTGTCTCCACCCACCTCCAGGTGTCACCCATCTTCCCCATTATCCCCTGTGCATTTATACCTGTGTTCTCTGTTTGTCTGTTGCCAGTTTGTCTTGTCTCGTAAAGCCTACCCACTGGCGGATTTAGGTATGGGCAACATGGGCAGCCGCCCAGTGCGGCATCTTGCCGGGGGATGGCACGGGGCGCCCGCACAAAACAATTTGGAATGGTGACATTTGCACGATTGGTTTTCTATCGCTCATTTCCACGTCACGTCAATGATATCATGTCACCGTGTGGGACTGTGAAGTACCCGAGGTAGGGGAGCAGGGGAATCTATCAAACATCGCACCTGTAACTTTGTACAGTACTAATGCAGTAAATCAGTCACACTACGAAATGCTACCAAATAAACCACTATTAATTCATAATACTGTGAATATATAGTTTCCCAGACATATTTTTTTCTGGTTTGTGCGAAATCATTAAGAATAATATAAAACCAGTCTGCACACCACCAAGGTGAATTGGTTTAGTCTTGACTCTTGGTTGACAGTGTTGAGGGATGGGTAATGTATTGATGCTCGAGTGCCAAATCAACACAAATGGATAAGAAAAGGTCTAAGCCATCAGGTGCCCAGAAGAAGAGGAGAAACACGCAAAAGATAAAGGTATGCAGCTATGTCATCTCTTTATGAATATAATATAATGCATGTAATAAAATAGGCTAACAAACATAAGAGTTATACTAGCCAATGTTGCTTGCTATGCTATTACACATAGGGCGACAATATTCCGTTTTCTGTCCAACTAGCTTACATAACATTGGATATAATTTCACACAGTTTCATCATGATAATGTGAGTAGCCTGCAGCAAAACGATTACAACCTAACTAGCACATTATTGAGGTGACATCATAAAGGTTTTCTGTGATTGTATTGACTAGGTCCTGAGCTCAGTAAGGGGAATTTCCAATTCTTTAGGCTAAATTATGCTGATATTTTGTATCATTTGTGATATATTGAGTGTTTTGGTGTGTTTTATGCCTAGAATTAGCCAAGGAGGTTGTATGGTTCATTTGGTTCCTATTCTGAAAGTTTGATAAATTGTACATAATGACATGTATATTTAATTGTGCAACAAATGTATTTAGGGTGTCAGACTCATATACTGTATTTCAATGCAAATTCAGGGGCTTTTGAAATATTTTGGAGCACCCTCTGGCACTGGCCAGGATGAGGAGCCATCTACCTCCTCAGCCACACAGGTGTCTTCACAAATGTTGTCTGAGCCTGAGGATGAGGGTGAAGACCCATTTGCTTCCACTTCTCCCCAGCAGGATTCTTCAGGTGTGATCGTGATCGTGTTTATGTGTTCATCCCTGCATAACATAAAAAAAACTTTTCAAAGTTTTAAGTTTCCATATAGTAGGTAACAATGACGATTTTATTATTACTGGGTATGTATGTGGGATGTTCACTATAGACTATAAATGCTGTTTATTTTTGTTCGTGCTGAAGGGGGGGTTCGCCCAGGGAGACATACAAGCTAGAACCGCCACTGAGCCTACCAGTGTGTTTTTCGTACTCCTGTTTTCTTGAGCCCATTTTCTAGTTATCCCGGTTTGGATCATTCTGCCTGCCGAACTCTGCCCTGGACTACCAACTTCTCTGCCCTTGACCTGTCCTTTGCCTGCCCTGTTTATATAATAAACTTCTGTTATTTGAACTGTCTGCATCTGGGTCTTTTCCTGAGCCGTGATAGTACAAACTGGCCATCATTGGAAGGCACAAGGAGTTGCTTCATGGTCTTATGGAAGGTTTCTAGACCTTGGCAGAACGCTGTCACTGTGCGTTGAATACATTGCTGGAGCAATTCCGTGGGTTGTTTGTTAGGCAGCCTACCACGACGGTAATCTCCCTGCCCCTCAGTAACCCGGCTGTCAGCAGCGCATCTCTCTTGGCCACCCAGGCTTCCCGAGAACCCAGCTTACCTCCCCCGGAATGCTTTGCTGGAGAGTCGAGAATCTGTCGGGGGTTTCTCTCTCATTGTTCGCTATCCTCCTTCCCCTCGGATAGCGTACCTCATCACGCTGATGTCCTGGAGGGCTCTTGCCTGGGCTACGGCAGTTTGGGAACAACAGTCTACCGTGTGCTTCAATCTGGAGGAAGGAGAGGAGGTCGGATTCTGTTTCCACTCGCCTGCCCAAGGATTCCACCTCGCCTCAGAGGCATCCCGGAAGTCCCCGACGTCTACGTTTCCGAGAGAATCCGAGGCTGCCCGAGTTCCTCCGAGAGTCTCCGAAGTCTGCTGATTCGCCTCTTCCCGAGCTGATGCAACTAGGCAAAGCTGGGTTGTCTCCAGCCGAGTGTTTACACAGGCTTAACACGAAAAGTTGTCTGTATTGCGGGACTACTGGTCATTTCATGTCAACCTGTCAACTAAAAGACCAGAATCACCGGTAGGGCCGTGTACTCTGATGGGCTATACGGAGAACTTTCCTTCTCCCCTTACTCACACCCCTCAACCATACAATCCTGCTGTGGGGGAAACAGTTGAAATCTTTCCGGGTACTCATTGACTCTGGGGCCGATGAGAGTTTTATGGACACTACCCTGGCGTCAGAGCTGGGCTTCCCCACGCAGCTCCTCTCCATTCCCATGGCCGTTAGAGCCATGGGAGTTGGACAGACGCTCTATATGCAGGATCACCCACAATACCACTCCCATCAACCTGCGAGTGTCAGGGTACCCCAGCGAGGCTATCTAGTTCATGCTGATTAAGTCTCCTCAGGTTCCCGTGGTATTGGGATTCTCTTGGTTCCAGCGACACCCTCATGCCATCATTGCCTGGAGCCCGTTCTGCCACGCCTTTTACCTGAAGTCAGTGCAGCCTGCCCCGGGACGTCTTCCTGTGGGCTCGGAAGTAGCCTCGGACCTATCCACTGTTCCCGTGGAGTACCAGGACCTCCGGGAGGTTTTCAGTAAGGCCTGGGCCACTTCACTTCCTCTGCATCGACCGTATGACTGCTGGATCGATCTTCTCCCGGGCACCACACCACCCTGGGGATGACTGTATTCACTGTCGGGTCCGGAGACCAAGGCTATGGAGACCTACATCTACTTTCTGCAGGGTGTATCTGTCCTTCTGCCTCCCTTGCCGGCACAGGGTTATTTTTTGTGGAGAAGAGGGACAAAACCCTGTGCCAGTGCATCGACTACCGGGGTCTCAATGACATCACAGTTAAGAACCGCTAACTACTACCACTCATCGCCTCAGCCTTCGAAGCCGCTCCAGGGGGACACCATTTTCTCCAAGTTGGACCTGCGGAACGCCTACCATCTGGTGCGGATACAAGAAGGGGACGAGTGGAAGACAGCCTTCAACACGGCCAGTGGACACTATGACTATCTGGTGATGCCATTTGGTCTGACCAACGCTCCAGCAGTGTTCCAGAGCCTGGTTAACGACGATCTCCGCGACATGTTGAACCGGTTCGTGTTTTTCTACCTCGACGAAATCCTTGTTTTCTCACACTCAGCCCAAGAACACGTGCTCCACATCCGACAGGTCCTCCATGCAGATGGATCCCGGGAAGGTGAGAGCGGTGGTGGATTGACCCCAACCTACGTCCAGAGTGCAGCTGCAGCGCTTCCTGTAATTTCAATCGCCGCTTTATACGGGGTTACAGCACCTTGGCTTCCCCCCCTTTCTGTACTCACCTCTCCCAAGGTTCGGTTCACATGGTCCCCAGCTGCTGACCGGGCATTCCTGAACCTCAAGCACCACTTCACCACAGCTTCCATATTAGTCCATCCTGACCCGTTCCGTCAGTTCGTGGTGGAGGCCGACGCTTCAGATGTCGGAGTGGGGTCTGTCCTGTCTCAACGTTCTGCCCTGGACCTTAAGCTGCATCCCTGCGCCTTCTTCTCCCATCATCTTAACACCACAGAGAGGAATTACGATGTGGGGAATCATGAGGTTCTCGCGGTGAAGATGGTGTTGGAGGAGTGGAGGAACTGGTTGGAGGGGGCAGAACGTCCTTTCTTTGTGTGGATGCATCACAAGAACCTGGAATATCTCAGCACAACAAAGCTTCTCAATTCCAGGCAAGCTAGGTGGGCCCTGCTGTTCACCCAGTTCAACTTCTCCCTCTCCTACCGCCCAGGGTCCAAGACTATCAAGCCGGATGCGCTTTCACGCCGCTATAGTCCTGCGGCTACACCCTCGGACCCCACCATGGTCCCTGACGCGCAGAATAAGACTCCTCAGCAAACTCCGGCTGGCCTCCTTCGACCACTTCCTGTCCCTCACCGTCCCTGGTGACATATATTCCTGGACTTCGTCACTGGTCTCCCCCCGTCTGATGGCAACACTGTTATTCTTACAGTTGTGGACCGGTTTTCCAAAGCCGCCCATTTCCAAGCTACCCTAAGCCAAGGAGACGGCCCAGCTCATGGTGCAGCACGTCTTCCAGATCCATGGACTCCGGGTCGAGTCCCGCAAACTTTCCCCCCGTTTTATCGTCCCTTTCCCCATCTCCAAGATTCTTAGCCCCTCTACTGTTCGTCTTCTGTTGCCCTGTACCCTCCGTATACATCCCACTTTTCATGTGTCTAACGTCCATTATTCGAACTGTCTGCGTCTGGGTCTTTTCCTGAGCCATGATAAGAACTAGGGCCGGCTCCAGGCATAAGTGATATAAGCGGTCACTTTATTAAATATTTTTAGTTCAGTCGGGGTCTCAACTTACTGTTGAGAGTTAAAATAGTAGAATACACAAGGTTTAAGTTAGAAATTTGGTTTTGCATCAGCAGTTTTTCTATTGTTTTTCCAGTCACTGACAGTCACTCAATTATCCATGTCAGCTAAAATGTTTTTGATTGGTAAGTTAGTCTAGCCAACTATCTAAACTTGTAGTAATCATGGCCGAATACCGACCGAATGCCCAGCGGCCCTGAGTTCCAGGGGGCCCCCATTGATTTTGTTATTCTCTCTCACTCAGATATCATTAGCATTTCATACGTCACAACCAAATGTGTAGAATTGCAGGAAATGTGTTTTAAAACAGAAAAAACGTATCTCCACCCCATGGCAAAATGTATAGAATTGCAAGAAATGTGTTATAAGATTGCAAAATGTTCTCTCTGCCCCATGGCAAAATAAGTAGAATTGCAGGAAATACATTCCGTCAAGAGGAAGGCCACAATTTTTGAGCCGGCCCTGAGTAGAACTCTCACATGGTCCCTGCATTTAAACTCCTCTGTAGTAAGCCATCAAAGCCTGCAGGGCTGAGACACACACTCAGCCTCTGTCTGTCTGGCTCTGCCCTCTGTGCCCTGGGTAAAAGCACCCCTCCCTCTCCCTCTCATCTTCTAACGGCTCCTAAATCAAGGGAAAGACTTGCTGTCAATATAAAACAGAGAGGGGCCATCTTCTTCTCATGTATGAGACACACTGTCACGATATCAGAGGACTCACAGCAAGTATCTGTCGAATAGACTGTTATTAAGTCGGAGAGACTGGATGTGGACATGGAATCCTTTTCAAAGGCTGCTTTTACACAAATGGGTAAATTCTGAAATTTTTCCCAATTATTGGCAAAAGAGCTGATCTGTTTCGTCAAAAGACCAGTTAGTGGAAACAGATTGGAATTAGGCTGCCTGTGTACATGCAGCCTTATAGATGCAGTGTGTATGACTCTTGTGATGACAGCAAGGAAGAACTTTAGCCCAATGATATATGTAGTCAAGGCCTATTCCTAGCCTCCATTAGTTCTAATCATATCAAATCTACCAATGAATTTAGCTCTTCAGTAATCATGAAGAGTTGCAAATGAGAACTTGTTCTCAACTGACCTACCTGGTTAAATAAAGGTGAAATAAAATACAAATAAATGAGCTAGTGTGCATCATGCAGTATTGCCCTTTTTCAGTATGGGCTGAGCGATCCAGTAATCAGTGAAATTCATATTGTGTTCATTCGTACCCCCAATTACCCACAGTTTGGATAACCTAGAAATCTGGGGCAGTATGCACCACGTGTCTCAGAGTAGGTGTGCTGATCAAGGATCAGTTTTGCCTTTTAGATCATAATAAATAAGATTACATGGGCAGGAGGGACCTGATCCTAGTTCAGCACTCTTACTCTGAGACACGTTATAAATACGAGCCCTGTCCTTAAAGAGTGAGGTCGTAGACATGATGATGATGATGACCGTGATTACCAATAGAACATAGAAGTGCCCTCTGCTGTTGAATGTGACTCACTCCCACCACTAATTGCTGCCCAGGAGAATACAGTGATTGCACTGACAAGCTGTGTGAGGGAATCAAAAGAGCGAATCAATTCAGATGAACATTAAAAAAATAGTCTATTTGACTTTAATTTGATGTGAGTTTCCTCCACAACATTCACCAGCCCTTATAGGACTAAACACAACCACATATCTGTTTAAATAAATCTGTTTTACATTCAAAATGAGATCAAAATACATTACAAATGACCGACATTGCATTCTGTCTCAGCTAAAGAATTGTACTTCTGGAACAGCATGTTTCTGCATTGAAAAACATTTATTAACAAATTGTTGTATTTGGATGCTGTTAATCTTTCCATCGTGAAATACACAACATAACGAATATATTTTTAACTGTTTTGGACTAAGCTATCCATCAAACTCTTAATTTACAGTTCCCTGTTGCTGAAGTGCTATGTTTGGAGATGTCTGTCTTGCATATTGATTCTACACCTAGTATCATTACACAGCGGTGTCTGGATACCTGTGTGAACAGTGGGAGAAGTGGTGTGGAGCTGTGCCAAGCTGAGAAATGACTGCTGCCTTCTGTGGCTTTGTGTTGCAATGGAAAACCAGTAGAATGTCTCTTTAATGCCTTACCATTCAGCAGCTGGTGACAGAACCCATTCAGAGGGGGAGAGAGATTCCTTCAGTGCCTCTGTGTGGCTGGGCTGAGCTCAGATGTGTGTGGGAGTGAGCGTGGGTGAGCTGTGAGTGAGTCTTATGCTTCTTCCTTCCATGTCTCCACCTTGCTCTTTTCTCATATGGAAAGAAAAGGCAACAGAAAGAGCACCTCAGCCAATGAAAAAACACTGACAATGAATGTAATGTTTCAACCTGTCATTTGTTGCTTTGAGATTGTTATGAAAAGGTAACTATACAAATGTTCTACATTATTATTATTATTATTATTAATCATTACTATTATTTGTAAGATGATAAGATATTTTACAGCAGTATAACAGTTGATGCACCTGTTGAAATGTGAGAAACAATCATTATATGTATTATATTCAAAGCTGCAACATGAATGGAAACTAGGGAAATATTAGATTTTGTTCAACCATCACTCATCAAACCAGTATGATCAACCGAACAAAAAAAAGTCTACTACTTGTCATGTGGTATAAATTATTCCTGATGCTCCCCTAGGCAGCTTTTCATGGAAGATCAGTCACCATTTGTTTCAGCTTCATAGTGGTGGGAAGACTTTTCAAATAACAGCTGTGCATATGCTGCATTACTGTTGAGTGAAAAAAAAACGGTTCTGTCTTGAGATTGCATTCCTTACATTACTTTTGGAATGCATTTATCTCTTAAAGGGGGAATTCAGATTACAGTTTTTAGACTACTTTCAGGGTGAGGAACCATCTCACATCAAGTTGTAAGATCCTGAACTTTCCCTTTAAAACTAGGGTTGATGCATTCTATGAAACACCATTCAATATCTGGTGATAGATCATGTTCTGGTCAGAGTGATCATGTTTGTAATCATGTTGATATAGCTTGAAGACGCTGCTATTATTGATTCATTCCATAATCATAGCTCAATAACCTTGGATACAGTACTTTGAGGGTCAAGTGTTAATCACTGCTTCTACATATAAATTACTAATCTTTTTCAAACACCCATCACTATATCCCTGAGTAGGAAAGGGTCTGGGTCAATACTGTAGCGATCTGGCCGCATACGCTAGTTACGCGTTGTGTGGTAGCTGAAGAGTGCAAGGGAGTGGGGGTAGTTCATGATCCACGATAAAACGTTTGTGTTATGTGTTTAGGTTTTTAGTAGTTAAGCTAATGTTATGTGGTTATGCGTTTTTAAATTGTCTTGACTTCAGGTTATGGGGGAAGGGGGAATGATAGAGTGACTACCGTGACCAAGCCTTGCATGGCCGGAGGTTGTGTTCATTGTTAATAAATGAAGGAGACGATAATGAATAAAGTATGACGTTCCTGGAGTCGTGCGGTGTGTGGGGCACAGGAACTCTGTTAAATCAATCTGTCTCATGCCATCTTCTTCTGGCCGAGCTCTCCACAATATATATATATATTTTTAATTACTCATAATTTATTTATGGTGTTCTGAACAGCTGAAATGATTTCATACACAAACATTTTATATGGATTTATTGATTCACAACTGTTATTCCATTACAATGATTTAATTCAAACTGTTCATGAAGCATGATCATCAGGGGTTGGAACCAGTTCAGGGAACAGAACCGAAATCCGGAAAATAACTAAATGTTTTGAGGAAATTAATATGGGAATGAATATGATCTATACTGTTCTGGAACAGAACCGTAATTAAAAGCATGGGAACCCGTTATTAACGTTCTTTTACGCTGCAGGCCTTTTATTCAGTCCCACAAATAATGCAACAAGGTGCCTATGCCCTCAATCTGTCAGTCAGAAACGTATTACAGTATCTCAATGCTAGTTACAGATACTAGTTATCACGTTTCGCATTGGATTTATTAACTACAAAAAGGTAAGATGTGTTTTTAATTCTGGTGCCGCTCTGCACACAAAAACGTGTTACATAGCTAGCTAGCTTTGGTCCAACTTTAAGCCAACTCAGAAGTTCAAAAACATTCAAAGTTCCTCCATAGAAACCGCTCCTCCGTAGGTATAATTCTGTGGGCGTAATTCAGATGTCATAACAATGCCCAGCGCTTCAAGCCAAGCCTTCTCATCCACCATCTCTAGCTCTCTCCCTACCTGCAAATTTTAAATCTTAATCTCGCGCATGTAAACAAGTGTAGCCTACGCAGCAGATCGGGCCCACGCGCCATCGGCCGTCTAGGCTAAAACAACTATAGCTTGCCCGCATAGCAAGCTAATGTAAAAAAAAAAAAAAAAGATTTCAGATGTTTAAAAAGGAACAGAAATTAACAATATAAACTGGTACTTTTTAGGGGTAAGAACCATTTCAGAAGTCATCTTGCAGGTCGGAACAGTGGAACGGATAGACAAAAAATTATGGTTCTGTTCAGAACGAAACGATTGAAATATTATTTCGGTTCCAACCTCTGATGATAATACCATACACCTGATTTAGGTAAACAGTTTATATAAAACACAAATTCGGTACCCATAAACACACTGTAGGAGCAGAGGATATTACTCAATTTCTCTAAGGATAAAACTGTATGTGAGTACTACTATCTGCAAATAAACTATAGTACATTGTACTGCATGCTTACTGTGTTGGAAGATCTGATTTGGAGAAAATGGTGATGCTAACCAATATGTGAAAGTAATGCCATTATTCAATATGGTGCAAAACACTTAAAGACTGCAAATCTAGATAACAATAAATTAATCATCAACTTAATGAAATAGTAATTATACAAGCACTTGAAACAATGCAGAAACAAGCCTTCCAGTGGTTTATTCATAATGCATAATTGTACACAACCTTTATATTTAACTCAAAGGAGCCTTGTTTAGCATGGGAAAACACTTATTATCAGCTTAACATATCTTCTTCTAGACTAGCACACTACCAGAAGTTTCACAAGTACATGCAGTGTCAAAGACTACCCATATGGATTGGGACTGGAAGCAGGAAAGTGTTAAAGAGTTCACAAATTAAATGACGCATCCCAAAATCTGGATAATACACTGCTATTTTGTGTTACATAGAAAGTTGCTCCTCTGAAAAAAAAGGTACAGCCACAGCCATGCTTCTTCTTCTTCTTCTTCTTCTTCTTCTTCTTCTTCTTCTTCTTCTTCTTCTTCTTCGAGGTCAGAGGCTTCACTGTTCTGGCACAGATGTGTCATCTCTCTCTACTCCCTCTAATCCTCCTGATTCTAAAAACAGACAAAGAAGAAGCAGATTTTAGCACTGCAGATGGAATGATGAATTAATGTTGCCATTAGTCGCTCACACACCCTAGTGATGTTGACCCACAACAGCAGAAAGGCTATAATGACAAAGACTGAGATTTCTCACAAAAGGCATGTTAGTACTGAAAACATACTGTAATGATTTGATTGGTTTTATTAATCTTGGTGAAAAACTTCCTGTGAATACCCTCCTTATAATGAATGCATTATGAATAGCTCATTTGATGTTATAAATGAGCTTATAATGCATTATAAAGATTTTATTCATTGGAAGTGTTACCAATAACCCAAGTGAAAAGCAGAGGCTACTCCAGGAGGGAGAAATTTAGCGGGCCCATGCATCTACGACAAGGAACATTAATTCTACTGCGTCTCAGAGGTATAAGGCACCTGGTGTTAAAAATAACACTGCTACATAAAGATGCGTGGCAACCAAGAACTGGGTTGGGGGTTGGTGAGGCTCAGAGAAGGTTAAATTGGAAAGTAGTTTCTTGGTCTTTCTCAAGGATGGGGCTAAACCCGATTGAAATACTGTAGAGGTGAAACAACTGGACCTGGAACATATTCTAACCCCTGTCCCATTTTTTCACACACTCAACACAAAAATGAACACCAACAAATACTGTAGAACAGACACAACAATGACCTGTCCCATTTTTTATTAAACAAAGGACGAACCAGTGAAGTGTTGGTTGCCTGTTTGCATAATATGTGCTGTTGCTGTATGATATACCGAATAAGTCAAATGCATTTTGTATTTGGGATGGGTAACGCACTCATTTTGTATACTCTGCCCCTGGAATCAAGAAATAGTGAAATAAGATGCAATGTACACCCTCGAGAATGACATAATGGGATGAAGGTTACCCACCCAAAGACTCACATTTCAGTAGCTGATATGTTTAAACAGAAACTGACAAAACATTTACTGGAGCTCAACATTTATTTGTGCAAACTGTACAGTTTTTCCCTAAATATATTTTCACCCCAAAATGTGTTGATTAGATAGAAAGGCATGTCATTCACTTTATATTTGAATACTATCTCAGAACATCTAGATAAGATTTTCCATGGTTCTGGGCACCGACACCCTCTCACACGTCTGAGTTGTGATCAACATTTCTCATTAGAATGCATCCATCTTTTTGACAATATAACTAATGGAGTATTCATTAATAATCACCTCATCAATACATTAATTGTAGATTTCAATCAGGCACTGCAGCCTTTATGGAGTGATTAAAGAATTGGATTGAGTGTGTCACATTACTTACATTGAAATAACTAATTAGGGACCTTTAATAGACCTAGTTAATAATGCATGGCTTTTAAATTGGTTTCAAGTAGTGTTAAATGGTGGGCCTTCATGTGCCCCTGCATTATGCATACAACATATGCATTTGATGTTGAAAACAGATCAATAAATGCATTCAATATTGTTATGGACACAAAATGGTCATCCTGTTGCTTTGTTAATAGTGTGCAAATCTGGGGGATGTCAGGGACACAAGCATCAGATCCATAATGTCCAAAGTGAAAGTTACTAGCTGAAAATAATATATGTGTTTAACTGTTACTGATGATATAGGTCTACACCAGATAAGTCATGAGAGTCCTGAGGGGGATATCAAGGCTAATACCAGTCTAACCGGTTTGGGTCTACGTGTGTGTCTGTCAAGGGACACAAGAGTCACTGACCTGTGTCCCCCTGATTGCCGTTGAGGGCCTCACCACTGCTGCTCACCTCCTCATCCTCCTCCTCCCCCTCAGGCTTGTCAGCAGGCTTAATCTTCTTCCTGGTCATGTGACCGCGGAAGCCAGCCTGGATCTTGGCAGCTGCCTTGTTGGCCTCGGGGTCGTCAAGAGGTATGTCCATGATGTCCTCCTCCTCCTGGGGTTGGCTGCATTCTTCCTATAGAAGGACAAGTATATCTGAGAAGTTAGATGATTTAGAGGGGGCTTGGTTGAGGTAATGTTGCATGAGGTGCCCCAGATTAACCTCTACTTAGGGGCCCAAAATTACTAAATCCACATGAGGACAACGCCAGTGGTTGTCAATGATAGTGAAATATCCTCCTCAATTGCATCCTCAGGGTCCTAAAGGGTCCAAGGGCTTAAGAGTCTACAAGGCCATTAAATCACACTAACTCTACGGACAGAAGCTCTATCTTCCCTGGAGTTTTTCCTCACACCTATTGCCTGAACCTCTGCCATTGCTAAACTGGCACGGGGTAACTGCTATGTAAATTATGTTTCCAAACTGCTTATACTGACACGCAACATTTTGCACAGAAAGGAAATATGTTTCTCTGCTCCCGTGTGTTTCAAAGTGATTCATGATTTCAAAAGTTGACAGTCAGCTAGACTGTCCATCAAAAGTGAGAAGAACATAAAGGGAATTCAACTTTAGATCTCTCAAGACTCTCTGACACTCTCATAACACAAAGACAGCAACATTGTATACAAAGCTGGGTTGGTGAGTGGTGGGTAGGTGGGTGAGGTAGAAATCTCCTTATTCACAAGTGGTTACAGAACAGTGGCATAGTTGTCAGCAATCATCCAAACACGTCCGCTGCATCCCACCAGTTGCTCATCCCCTCCTAACAATTTGGTGCATAGGCGACACAAAGAAAGCCCACTGCACTGTAAGGAGATGCATTTGAGTGTGTCCTCAGTGAAACCCCTTGGTGTGGGAGTGTGACCACCCACTATTACAGATAGCATTACAGCTAGCATTCATTAGCTTAGGTCTAACGGCTGAGTAGGATGCCAACATTCGCATATCTTACAGCAGCAGAAAGACAGGAGTGTTTTTAATTCCGGCGGGAGGTTTTTCTAACTCTTCAAGGGGTTAATCTACAGTGTCATTCCAATAAGCTCAAATGACTTGCAATCAATGAATAAAAATAAACATACTCACAACCTATACTCATTATGGCTCTCAATATCTTTCTACCATAGATATTGATAAGGTATCAATTTAAAGCATTTTAACTAATCCATATACAAAATAATATAGAACCAATTTGTCAGAAAGTTGCTTTGTGAAGAAAGCTGAAGCAGGTGCAGTGGACACCTGGTAGATCAGAAAAGCTCAAGTTTTCAGGGCTGATAGTCTAGTTTTAAGAAAACAAGCAAGCCAAAAGATAATAACAAGGAAACAAATTATTTTCTGAGGGTTCCTAAAATATAAAGCTGTCAACAGATATATAAAAGCCTTTTAATAAATCCATTATCTAATTAGAATGAAATAAAAAAGCTGTAATTCTGTTCAAAAACTGTAACAAAGGATTAGATATTAGATATTAGCTCAATATATTACACAATACAATTAATGTCAAGCATGTACTCACAATGTGGCAGTCCATGATGAGCAATCTGAGCGATGATGGTCTTCGGATGAACTGACCTAAAATGCCTTTTGCCTGTACTCAGTGTTGACCGAGAAAGATTTCTCTCGTGTCTCCCGCTAACAGACACTTTATGCTCACTAGTATACGCTTGCATAGAGTGTGTGAGAGAGAGGGTGGGAGAGAGAGAGAAAGTGCGATACAACCTCCTGCAAACACACAAACCATGTGGTCTATTTTCCCAGTCTCATTAAGGTTGACAGCCTGCTGTGCTCCCACAGACCTACTGTACCCATCACTTCAAAGACTTACCTGACCTCAAAGTACAGTATATGACAAAGTCATCAACTAAGGGTCTCAGACATTGCAAAAATCTTTTAAGTGAGTTATAACACCCTAAAGTCCACTTTAACACATGGTGTCTGGCCATTTGGCACATTCCACATACTGTACCACTTGGCACATTCCACATACAGTACCATTTGGCACATGCCACATACTGTACCACTTGGCACATTCCACATACAGTACCATTTGGCACATGCCACATACTGTACCACTTGGCACATTCCACATACTGTACCACTTGGCACATTCCACATACAGTACCATTTGGCACATTCCACATACTGTACCACTTGGCACATTCCACATACTGTACCACTTGGCACATTCCACATACAGTACCATTTGGCACATTCCACATACTGTACCACTTGGCACATTCCACATACAGTACCATTTGGCACATGCCACATACTGTACCACTTGGCACATTCCACATACTGTACCACTTGGCACATTCCACATACAGTACCATTTGGCACATGCCACATACTGTACCACTTGGCACATTCCACATACTGTACCACTTGGCACATTCCACATACAGTACCATTTGGCACATGCCACATACTGTACCACTTGGCACATTCCACATACAGTACCATTTGGCACATGCCACATACTGTACCACTTGGCACATTCCACATACTGTACCATTTGGCACATGCCACATACTGTACCACTTGGCACATGCCACATACAGTACATGTCACGTACTGTACCACATACATACTTAATTCACGTAACCTTCAAGTAAAGTGTAACTGGAAAACCCAAGAGAAACACAATGTACAAACATGATCATGTAGACCTGGTTTTGTTGAGAACAAAAAACGGTGAAATGATTGCTCAGTTGTACACAATTAGAGTAAGAGCTAAAAACTCTTCTCATCGTTCAGATCCCAGCTGCCACCAGCGCCCCCGCTCATTGCCTCTGAGACAGGGAGGAGAGAGAGAAACAGCAAACACATCCATTTGTCTGTGGTCCTCTCTGACATGACTGCCTCCGCTGTTTCATCCCATTATGTCAATATATTATCTTTCAAAAACCCATCTGGTCATGTTTTGCTTCAGCTTCGACTTTATTTCCTACATGTGAATCATTCATTGTCACCTTGTTAATCTATCAAAACCAATTTAAGGATGAGTAAAGTACAAAGTGACTAAACTACACTTTGCCTACGGATAGAGATCAGTCATAATGTCCCTGGGAATAAAGAACTGCACTAAGCTGGACAAAATCACTGGGCAAGACATTTGGTATAGGTCAGTAGATGACCTAAATTTAAATGCCAGAAAGAGAGAGGGGATGGATATGCTGCAGATAAGTAAAGTTGCAAAATACAGTGTTCTAATTAATAAAAACTAACCAGTCTCCCTTTTCTTGCCACAAACCCACAAGCCATATGCACAAATTATCATTGTCTAACAAACGATCTGCTGGTAGTTAATCATGTGCATCTCCATCTTCCAGACTTTCCCTGATAAGACCAAGAGGGGAAAAGGATGGTGCAAGTTTCCATGGTAACATCCCTCTAAATCCTACTCTCCCTACCTACCAGCATAAGACCACATCGGCCCAAAGATATCAAATGGGTTATTGGTGACAACCCACACTTGTCATAAAGCTTTTATGATAGTCCTAGTAGGAGGATAGATTATTGGCCAGTTGATTTTCAACCTCGCATGTAGGGATTTTTCTGCCACGCACGGATTTCTTTCATAATAAGCTTACACTTCTCTCTCATTATTAGTCTGTCTACCTTACATTTAAAGGCTATTCAAACAACTTTTTGAGATGGAACTCTGTTAGATTCATTTATTGTTTGATCGAGAGAAAGCCATGCATGCATAAAATGATGAGAGCGTAGCCTAGCCCAAAATCATATTCATAGCCTATCGAATGGAAAGAGAAGGGAATATAGCCTGTTTAAAAAAAAAAAACTGCTAGACACAAGATAGTTAAGGCGTGTCCGTGATATACACTGAGTGTACAAAACAGCTCTTTCCATGACATACGCCTGGTCTCCTATGCGACGAAAGATAGTAAATGTAAATCATGGTAACTCAAGTATGATATGTTACGTTAGGTATGGTTACAAAAGACAGATTGTTACTTAAGGCAAAAACTAAAGTAGGGTCGGGGTGGATGGTATAACGCGAACGTCTAGCAACCCAATGGTTGCGAGTTCAAATCTGATCACAGACAATTTGATCATTTTAGCTAATTAGCAACTTTTCAACTATTTACTACTTTTTAGCTACTTTGCAACTAGTTAGCATGTTAGCTAACCCTTCCCCTATGTCAGGCTCTGGCCATAGAGAAGCCTATTTGCTTCTCTATGTAGCTATGGTCAGAGTCTGACAGTGTCTTTCTTTTCTGTTTCTGTGTGGGTGTTGGGTTGGATCCCTAATTAGAGGCAGCTGCAACGCATTGTCTCTAATTAGGGATCCTATATAATTTGGTCTGTCCTTCACTCTGGTGTGGGTCGTTGTACGTTTCATGTCACAGAGAAGTAAGTTTGTTCCATTCATTGTTTTGTTTGTAGTTCGTCATTGTGTGAATTTTATAATAAAATGTCAAACTATACCTGCGCTGCGCCTTGGTCTCTCCTTCCACCAAATTGTGACAGAACGACCCACCAACATGAGACCAAGCAGCGCAACTGGGGAGAGACGGACTCTGAGGAGTTATTGCCAGTACCAGTTCCCACGTGGCCTAGGGTGAAGCCTGAGGATTGTGGGAGGTTTTTGAAGCAATGGAGGAGGATGGAGAAGGCAAGGTCCGTCGTGGCTTCGAGCACCACACCATCAGTGCGCAGCCAGAGCCCGGAGAGGCTGAAGAAGGGGAATCGCACACCACTTCGTCTGCCCACAGTTCAGGATCAGGAGAAGCCCGAGGGGTTTCAAGAATACCCGGAGGAGGAGCAGACGAGGTGGTGGAGAGCCTGGGTTGCGCTTCCGCAGGAGGTGCAGAAGGACCCATTCCTACGGGAGATAGAGGAGGAGAAGGACTTCGAGCGCCGACGGGTACTAGTGCTGAGGCTATTGGACAGACGGAAACCTCCAGCGAAGGTCAGCAGCCCGGAACCTCCGGCAAAGGTCCGTAGCCCGGAACCTCCGGCAAAGGTCAGCAGCCCGAAACCTCCGCCGAATGTCAGCAGCCCGAAACCTCCGGCGAAGATCAGCACCCCGGAACCTCCGGCGAAGGTCAGCACCCCTGAACCTCCGGCGAAGGTCAGCACCCCTGAACCTCCGGCGAAGGTCAGCACCCCTGAACCTCCAGCGAAGGTCCGCAGCCCGGAACCTCCAGCGAAGGTCCGCAGCCCAGAACCTCCAGCGAAGGTCCGCAACCCTGAACCTCCAGCGAAGGTCAGCAACCCTGAACCTCCAGCGAAGGTCAGCAACCCTGAACCTCCAGCGAAGGTCAGCAACCCTGAACCTCCAGCGAAGGTCAGCAACCCTGAACCTCCAGCGAAGGTCAGCAACCCTGAACCTCCAGCGAAGGTCAGCAACCCTGAACCTCCAGCGAAGGTCAGCAGCCCTATACCTCCAGCGAAGGTCCGCAGCCCTGAACCTCCAGCGAAGGTCAGCAGCCCTGAACCTCCAGCGAAGGACAGCAGCCCTGAACCTCCAGCGAAGGTCAGCAGCCCTGAACCTCCAGCGAAGGTCAGCAGCCCTGAACCTCCAGCGAAGGTCAGCAGCCCTGAACCTCCAGCGAATGTCAGCAGCCCGGAACCTCCAGCGAAGGTCAGCAGCCCGGAACCTCCAGCGAAGGTCCGCAGCCCTGAACCTCCAGCGAATGTCC
Source organism: Thymallus thymallus (assembly GCA_023634145.1). Classification (NCBI taxonomy): domain Eukaryota; kingdom Metazoa; phylum Chordata; class Actinopteri; order Salmoniformes; family Salmonidae; genus Thymallus; species Thymallus thymallus. The sequence goes on along the minus strand of CM042379.1, from coordinate 17,400,161 downwards.
GCAGCCCTGAACCTCCAGCGAAGGTCCGCAGCCCTGAACCTCCAGCGAAGGTCAGCATCCCTGAACCTCCAGCGGAGGTCAGCAACCCTGCACCTCCAGCGGAGGTCAGCAACCCTGCACCTCCAGCGGAGGTCAGCAACCCTGCACCTCCAGCGGAGGTCAGCAGTCCTGAACCTCCAGCGAAGGTCAGCAGCCCGGAACCTCCAGCGAAGGTCCGCAGCCCGGAACCTCCCGTCGTCTGCGCCGCTCAAGTGCCAGAGCAGTCCGCTCCACCGGTGCCCATTCCGGGTCCAGCCGTCTGCTCCGCTCCAGTGCCAGAGCAGTCCACTCCACCGGTACCCATTCCGGGTCCAGCCGTCTGCTCCGCCCCAGTGCCAGAGCAGTCCGCTCCACCGGTACCCATTCCGGGTTCAGCCGTCTGCTCCGCCTCAGTGCCAGAGCAGTCCGCTCCATGGCCGGAGCCGTTTACCCCACCGGTGCCCAGTCCGGGCCCGGTTGTGTTCCCCGCTTCATGGCCGGAGCCGTTTACCCCACCGGTGCCCAGTCCGGGCCCGGCTAATTGCCCAGCTCCATGGCCGGAGCCGTTTGCCCCACCGGTGCCCAGTCCGGGCCCGGTTGTGTTCCCCGCTTCATGGCCGGAGCCGTTTACCCCACCGGTGCCCAGTCCGGGCCCGGTTAATTGCCCAGCTCCATGGCCGGAGCCGTTTGCCCCACCGGTGCCCAGTCCAGGCCCGGTTATTTTCCCCGCTCCATGGCCGGAGCCGTTTGCCCCACCGGTGCCCAGTCCGGGCCTGGTTGTTTTCCCTGCTCCACGGCCAGAGCCGTTTTTGGCGTCCGGGAGTCCGCGCCTTGGGGGGGGGGGGGGTACTGTCAGGCTCTGGCCATAGAGAAGCCTATTTGCTTCTCTATGTAGCTATGGTCAGAGTCTGACAGTGTCTTTCTTTTCTGTTTCTGTGTGGGTGTTGGGTTGGATCCCTAATTAGAGGCAGCTGCACCGCATTGTCTCTAATTAGGGATCCTATATAATTTGGTCTGTCCTTCACTCTGGTGTGGGTCGTTGTACGTTTCATGTCACAGGGACATGAAACGTACAACCCCTAGCCTAGATAGCATTAACCAGCTAGCTAACATTAGCTACCTAGCCATCTAGCTAGAATTCATAACATATCATACGTTTTGCAATTTTCGTAACATATAGCAGGTTTTGCCAAGGGGAGGAGACAGGTTAAAGAAGGATTTGAGACATGGACAAAAGATTGAACTGCCTTTGTCGAGAACTGCAACGCTGCTGGATTTTTTCCACACTCAACAGTTTCCTGTGTGTATCAAAAATGGTCCACCACCCAAAGGACATCCCGCCAACTTGACAACTGTGGGAAGAATTGGAGTCAACATGGGCCAGCAACCCTGTGGAACGCTTTCATTATATTGCCCAACCATAACACAGTGATTTGTGTCTGAAAAGATAGCTACCTCAAATGTGTCTAAGACGTCATCATGAGGAAGCTGAACTATTTTGAGGGCATTTTCAATCACCTCTCTCTGGAGACCCCAAGTGGAGAGGTACAGAGTGATGTTGTTGATCAGAGATGTCCTTGAAGGGTTTATTTTTAATACAGGCTACTTGGGACAGGAATGGGAGCAGTCTGCAAAGGACACATTTCTTTAGAGTTAATCTCTGAACCAGGTGAATAGTCTGCATAAACTTAGGGAAGATGTTTCCATTAAAAGTGTGGTTATACTTTATGCCAAGCTTATACGTACATTGTATAACCAAAGTCCTATATTGTGCAAAAATGAAATGCCTGCTTGCTACATGGATTTGCCCAAAGACAGCTGACACACAACTTTTCTAGCCGTCATGCCCACTCCAAATTGACCTGTGTCACTATATAAAACCTGCAGTGAATAAATTAAATACTGAATGATAGTGGGTAAATGACTGTACTGTACATAAACGTTTAAAAAAATAATAATCATCAAAACATTGAACTGTACCTTGTCATAAGTCTTGTCCATGCTGTCCTTTATTTCTCCCTCTGACATGTGCTCTGGGTTGTCATCAGCTTGGTCTGTGTCCTGAGATGGGGTCACTGTGTCCTCTTTGCCAAGTCCTTTTAGTTCAGTTTCCCTGTACTCCACTGCATCTGTATCCTCCAGTTGCTCAACTGTGCCCGCTGTCTCTTTCTCAGCGTCCTCTTGCTGCAGCTCTACAGGTCTAACCTCGTTCTCCTGACCAGCTTCTCCTTGTATCTCTGAAGGATCTTGTTGATATGTGTTTGAAATGTATTTTTCCCCCATTTCCATGTCATCATCATTGATGTGAGGATCATCATTTTCTTGTTTATTTTTTATCTTAGTAGAATCCTGCTGAGATATGTATTCACCCATTTCCTTCTTATTTAGATCTTTGCTCTCATGATCAGTTTCATCCTCTGGTTTCTTCTCGATTTCAGAGGCCTGCTGATTAGGAGTGCTGACGTTCATCTTACTCAGTTTCTCCTCATCCTCGTCACTTGAATCAGATTTATAATCTTGTTCCATTTCAGCAGCCTCCTGCTCCGTTGCCTTTATCTGAGCTTCAGCCTCAGCAGTGACTGCCTCCGCTTCCCCTTCGATGTCAATGTTAGGTTCTGAACTCTCCTGAGCTTGATCGTTGAAGCCTTCGCTGAGGCCATCCTCTGCAGTGCCTTGTTCCTCACTATCTTTTGTCCCTCTCAGTTCTTCAGCACATACATCTATATTGGAAAGTCCAGTGAATGAGACTTCCTGAGTAAGTTCAAATTCACTACTGTTCAAATTCTCTTCGTTTGAGCTTCCAAGAATCGCCTCATCACCAGTGCTGATTCCCTGAGAAGTTTGTTCTTCTCCATCTTCAGTCTTTCTCAGTTTTTCATCACATACGTCCACAATTGAAAGTCCACTGAGTGAGGTCTCCTCACTGGGCTCAGATTTAGACTGGCATGCCACTTTGTCAGCTCTTTCATTCATCTCTTCGCCTGTCATGTTAACTTTATTGGATACACTCTGTTCTTCAGTGTCTGCATCCATATCTGTGAGTCTACTGTCTGACACCTCTGAGGAGGGATCCATTTGCATCGAAATTACATCTTTATCTGAGATATTGTCCATTTCATATTTTCCTTGACTTTCAGTTCCCTGCACATCTTCACAGACATCAAAATTTGAGTTTGTGGGAGATGTAATCCCAACTGGCTCAATATTACCAGTTCCATCTTCTGTTTGAGATTCAGTCAGCCCATCCTTTTTCCTGAGAATTCATAAATAATTATACAAATTATGGGTATAAAATAAGTATTCAAATGTACTGAATGTCAATGTTCTCTCTAATAACTCTCTGTCCTTACACATCCTGACAATGGTCTCCTCATCATCTTCTGACTCAGACTGGTGTCTTACTAAGGTTGTGAACATTGTGGCTACCTTACTCATTTTGTAGAATATCAGGGTGCTTGCCTGCTTCATAAAAACCCAGACCTTTTCCAGACTTTTCCAAAAGCTAACGTATGTACTTCAACCTTTCTCATTTGCAGCAAATACTGTGGGGAGGTGACTGATATAGTTATTGGGAGTGATGATTTAATGTATTTTCCTTGAGAGGTCTATTTTAGGCCTATGATATTGGGGTCGTTCCACCAATTTGGTGCCTTTTGGAGAAGTGTAACTTGGTCTAAAAAAACAACATTTGATTTCACCTAAATGTAACATTCTGTCATAAAGAGCACATATTCAATGTCATAAAAAACATGTTTTCCCATCTCAAGAGGTTAAATAAAAAAAATTCTATAGTAAGTGCATATTAAGTGCCAAATAAAGTAACAGACCGTAATATTTTAAAATGAATGTTTCACTATATTAAAATTAGAGTTCAGTTCACGTAACAGGGTTGACCTTAAAAGGAGGGACAGATGTAAATGAATCATTAATCACATTAAATAAATTATCTTCAGAAATTACTGTCAAAGCAACAAAATAACTAGGGATTTTGTGGTGAAAACATGTTGGGGTTAAGGGGGTTAACACTTCCTAGAAGTGACACAGGGTTGACAGAGTTTTCAAAATGCTGAATTTTGGCACTTTAGCACAGCTTTATTAATATAAAATATCTGATTTATTGAATTCTCCATGTGGTCTATATTAAAGGGAACTTCCTTTAATACTGTATAACAGGCTTGAATAAATATTGGTGCGCAATTTCTACTTAAAATATCAAAAGGATGCAAAAGGAACTATTTTCGTGGAACAACCCATTGGTGAAGATATTTCCTTTCCTTATCTATATTTTCCACAAGGTGTGTGTGTGTCTTTGCTAACCAAAAGCAACTTAGGCCTACCTGTTCATTCATCATGAAAAATAAATATGGCAAATACCCTTACGTTAACTGGAATAATCATTCATAATGATCAATAAAACAACACTACAATTGAGACAAATTTATTTTCTCCATAAAACTTTTCTTGATCTTTCTTCTCCTTTTCTTTCAATTAAATATGTGGAAATTAACTGTCTGATGCTGTCCCTTTCCTTGGGTGTAGATAATGTACTGAGATGAGACTCACTCAGAAATCTTCAGAGTTGCATCAGCTGGACTGATGTCTTGATTCGGTGAGTTCTGTTTTGAGCAGAATATAGACACTTTAGCATGATATATTGGTATTACAAGAAAATATTTAACATTGAAGGCCAGTCAGTATCATATTTAGGTGTACTTGCGAAGCAAAGCACAACTATAGATTTCTTACATACTCATTATTTGATTTATCTAGTCCGCTCAAGAGCTTAAACGACTGCCCCTAGTCGGATTGCTTCAGAAAATATTTTTGATAGCATTTATACTTTTTGAACTATAACAATATTTAAATGAGCTCCCAATGCATTTCAATTACAAAAAAAGGCCCATACACTTGAATGGTAATCTAGACCTATCTCCTCCTACACATTTAAGCGATCAACACCAAACCAACGTTGAGATGTTCAGACCGGCCCTACTTAAATTGCTTGTCAAAGTATATTTGATACTATGTATACTTTTGGAACTATAAGCATTTAAAATGTGCATAAATTAACATGGGTTTGAATGAGAACCATAGGAATACAGTGGTTGCTATTCAAAATAGCAAAATAGCAACCACTGGTTAATTAAGCTACAATACCTATGGCAAAACGTTCAGGCAATCCTAACTCTAATTCTCTAAAACCTTTATCAACTATAACTACATGAATGAGCTACATTTGCATTAAATAACTCACAAACTCTTGAACCGTTCAAGCTAGAGACACCAAACCAACTCTCACATGTTCAGGCTATCCTAACGTCAAATTCTTAAAAAACTTCAACTAAAACTACATAAATTAGCATAATATATAACCCACCAACAGTAACTCCTGAACCATTCAAGCTAGAGGCACCAAACTAACTTTTACATGTTCAGGCTATCCTATCCAAATCAATCAATTAGCCAATCAATCAATACATTTTTAAATCTACCTACTTTTTCAACTATAACCAGTCACTACCATTACTACTGCTGTCAGTACCACTACTATAACTTATTTCAAAACCAGAAATACTTTAAGCTAGCAAGCACACCACATTTTATTCAGGAAATATACTTTTATAGTTTATTACTATTTAGTGAAAGAAAGTTGACCTTGAATGCATGATTGTTGTAGAATCTGTCCTCAAGCCTGGCACACCACTCTGAGGGGTCCAAGCCACTGTCTAAAGAGAACATGACATAGGGTCTAATAAGTTAACATCAAAGTACAGTTTCATTCTCTGTCCATTCATTTTTGGTATAATATATACAAAAAATATAGCTACCTTCTCTCTCTTTGAGAAGAGCAGTGAAGTAAATTGCAGCAAAGGTGGGGATGTCCTTGGGCTGGTCTCGCAGGACCTCTCGAGCCAACCCCTCCAATATATTGCCAAACCCACGTGGAACCCGAAGGTGAGTGTTTGAGAAAGGCACAGACATCGTCCTTGGACTGGTCAAACACAGGTCTGCTAACGCGTTACTATACTTTGACAGATTGAGAATATATGCATTATTGGCTTTAATGTTACTTTTAAAATGTATTCATTTTGTCAACTTTATCCTGGTAAATACTAACTAATGTTGTGAAATTAACGTTACGTTAGCCAGCTTGTTAGCTAGCTAATGTTTGCTACATTAGTTAACTTTCTTTTATTTTCTATTTATTTCGTATTTTTTTTGTTAGCTAACTTTCTGCAGTGCAACATGCGATGTAATGCATCGAGTAATAAAGATACCATTGAACGTTACATTACCTTTAGCTAATGTTTTTTGCCTCAAACAGCTTCGCAAAACTTTTATTTGCATCAGACAGTTGACGCCTGAGTGTTGATACGTGTTGCTAGGCAACAATGTTCAATGTAACTACGGTAACCAAAGAGGTTCAAATTGAGTGATCGTGATACAAAATGACATGAAACCACATCATGACACAAACGTATGACTTTATTGGATGATAGTCACAGTACGTTTTATACAGTTATAGATACAACATGCTACATTAAAAAAAAAATGCTAACAAAACAGCCAAGGAAATTAACATGAGTACAGTGACAGTCATTTCTCACTTGCTCTCTCTTATTCACTCTTTTATCTTCTCGCCATCCCCACTGGTTAAGAGTAGGTGATGACAGCGTACTCAGAGTTTGTGCTCATCTTCCTAGAGACCTCGCGGGGCTGGACATGCAGTCTGTCAGCTGAGCGAGAGGCCTGCAGGTGGGACCTAGCGTCAGGGCTGGGGCCAGGGCCTGCCTCTTTTCTCCACCTCTGCAGGGGGACATTAAACACACAGGATTCCATTTCAGGTGAGGTTCATATAAAGTCTGCGACAGTGACTGCATTAGCCAATAATAGCTATTATGCAACCTCCACTGACATATTACAACAATAATGTGGTGTCAAATCAAATCGAATTTTATTGGTCACATACACATATTTAGCAGATGTTATTGCGGGTGTAGTGAAAAGCTTGTGTTCCTAGCTCCAACAGTGCAGTAGTATCTAACAATTCACAACAATACACACAAATCTAAAAGTATAAGAATGGAATTAAAAAATATAGGACGAGCAATGTCGGAGTGGCATTGACTAACATACAGTAGAATAGAATACAGTATATACATATGAAATTAGTAAAGCAATATGTAAACTAGTGTTCCATTATTAAAGTGACCAGTGATTCCATGTCTATGTATATAGGGCAGCAGTCTCTAAGGTGCAGGGTTGAATAACCGGGTGGTAGCCGGCTAGTGATGGCTTTTTAACAGTCTGATGGCCTTGAGCTAGAAGCTGTTTTTCAGTCTCTCGGTTCCAGCGTTGATGCACCTGTACTAGCCTCGTCTTCTGGATAGTAGCGGGGTGAACAGGCCGTGGCTTGGATGGTTGATGTCCTTGATGATCTTTTTGGCCTTCCTGTGACATCGGGTGCTGTATGTGTCCTGGAGGGCAGGCACCACCCTATGGAGAGCCCTGCAGTTGCGGGCGGTGCAGTTGACGAACTAGGCGGTGATACAGTCTCACAGGATGCTCTCAATTGTGCATCTGTAAAAGTTTGTGAGGGTCTTAGGGGCCAAGCCAAATTTCTTCAGCCTCCTGAGGTTGAAGAGGCGCTGTTGCACCTTCTTCACCACACACTCTGTGTGGGTGGACCATTTCAGATTGTCAGTGATGTGTACGCCGAGGAACTTGAAGCTTTTCACCTTCTTCACTGAGGTCCCGTCGATGTGGATAGGGGCGTGCTCCCTCTGCTGTTTCCTGAAGTCCACGATCAGCTCCTTTGTTTTGTTGATTTTGAGGGAGAAGTTATTTTCCTGGTAATTAGGACTACTACTTTTGTGTCGTCTGCAAATGATGATTGAATTGGAGGCGTGCATGGCCACAGTCATGGGTGAACAGGGAGTACAGGAGGGTGCTGAGCACACACCTTTGTGGAAACCCAGTGTTGAGGATAAGCGAAGTGGAGGTGTTGTTTCCTACATTCACCACCCGGCGGCGCCCCGTCAGAAAATCCAGGACCCAATTGCACAGGGCGGGGTTCAGACCCAGGGCCCCAAGCTTATTGATGAATTATTTGATGAGCTTGGAGGTTACTATGGTGTTGAAGGCTGAGCTATAGTCAATAAACAGCATTCTTACGTAAGTATTCCTCTTGTCCAGATGGGATAGGGCAGTGCGATGGCGATTGCATTGTCTGTGGATCTATTGGGGCAGTATGCAAATTGAAGTGGGTCTAGGGTGTCAGGTAAGGTGAGTTGATTTGATCCTTAACTAGCCTCTCACAGCACTTCATGATGACTGCAGTGAGTGCCACGGGGTGATAGTCGTTTAGTTCAGTTACCTTTGCTTTCTTGGGTACAGGAACAATGGTGTACATCTTGAAGCAAGTGGGGACAGCAGACTGGGATAGGGAGAGATTGAATATGTCCATAAACACTCTAGTCAAATGGTCTGCGCATGCTCTGAGGATGTGGCCATGGATGCCGTCTGGCCCGGCAGCCTTGCAAGGATTAACACGCTTAAATCTCTTACTCACGCTGGCCACGGAGAACGAGAGCCCACAGTCCTTGGGAGCGGGCCGCGTCGGTGGCACTGTGTTGTCCTCAAAATGGGCGAAGAAGGTTTAGCTTTTCTGGGAGCAAGACTTCGTGTCCGTGGTGTGGCTGGTTTCCCCTTTGTGATTGTCTGTAGACCCTGCTACATACGTCTTGTGCCTGAGCCATTGAATTGCTACTCCACTTTGTCTCTAATGACGTTTTGCCTGTTTGATTGCCTTACGGAGGTAATAACTACACTGTTAGTATTCAACCATATTCCTTGTCACCTTGCCATGGTTAAATGCAATGGTTCGCGCTTTCAGTTTTGCGCGAATGCTACCATCTTTCCATGGTTTCTAGTTTGGGTAGGTTTTAATAGTCACCGTGGGAACAATATCCCCTATACACCGTGTCCGCGTATACGTCAATGTTATTCTCAGAGTCTATCCGGAACATATTCCAGTCCGCGTGATCAAAACAATCTTGAAGGGGGGATTTCGATTTGTCAGACCTTAGCACGGGTATTTCCTGTTTGAGTTTCTGCCTATAGGAAGTGAGTAGCAAATTGGAGTCTGATTTGCCGAAGGGAGGGGAGGGCCTTGTAGGGATCCCGTAGGGGGGAGTAACAGTTGTTGAGCGTTTTAGCAGCACGAGGACTCCAGTCAATATGTTGATAGAACTTCTAGGTCGGTTGAACAAAAGGACTTGAGTTTCTGTGCGTTATCACAATCACACCATAAGTAGTTAATCATGAAACATACACCACAGCCTTTCTTCTTCCCGGAGAGTTCTTTATTCCTGTCTGCGCAATGTACTAAAAACCCAGCTGGCTGTATGGACTGGGACAGTATATCCGGTGAGAGCCATGATTCTGTGAAACAGAGTATGTTACAGTCCCTGATGTCTCTCTGGAAGGAGAACCTCGCCCTGAATTCGTCTACTTTATTGTCCAGAGACTGAACATTAGCGAGTAATATACTCGGAAGCGATGGATGAAGTCCACTCCGAATACCTCTTCTCCGCCGGCGGCGTCTTGGAGCAGTTCAATTGCCCTGGGGGGTATGAACAAAGGATCCAATTCGGGAAAGTCGTATTCCTGGTCGTAATGCTGGTGAGGTACCGCCGCTCTGATATCCAAAAGTTCTTTCCGTATGTATGTAATAACACAAAAAACGTTCTGGGCTAATAATGTAAACAATAACACACAAAAAAACAAAATACTGCAAAGTTGCTTAGGAGCAAGAAGCAGAGCTGCCGTGTCTGTCGGCGCCATCTTGCGTTGATTAGGTTATAATAATAATAATAATAATAATAATATATTTTATTTGTAAACCACAAAATGACAAAAGTTTCCAATCTTCACCTCTCTATGGTCCCCCGGAGCCAGGTAGGAGATCTGTGTGAGCTCAGGTGTGCTGGCCCCTCGCATAGAAATCATGATGTCAGCATAAGGAACCTCATGATCACTCTGGCAATCTGGGTCAAAACAGGAAATGCAATGTTTTGTACAGTAGATGTTCTTATTATACACCAAGCTTAGCAACTGAAATTAATGGTACATTCCATTAGCTTACCAGCCGGAGTTATTCTCAGTGCCACCCTCTCACAATTGGTTGAGAATGCACCTATAAGATATTAAGTAACCTATTAGAATTACAAGTCACGACATTAAGTGAACTGGTTGTTTTAGCAATTTCGTAAAATGAAACAAATATTTACCTGTTGTTGTCGGCCTACCAACACCAGATCCTTCTCTTGATGTTGTGCTGATAAAAGACCAATAAACAAATTCCACATAAGAAGTCCACATAATAATTGCCAATGAAAAGTGTGTTAAAATGCCTTAGCAAACATGCCACATTGTATGAAAAAAAAACATACCCTGTACAGATAGCAGGTTTTCCTGAAATACACAATAAATCCCGTTAATTAAATATACTGTAGTTATTAATTAATAACAACTTTGGAAAGTATTTTGATTCAGATATTGGGCCTTCATAATTGATTTTACAACATGTATACGCACCTTTGCAATATTGATTGCGGCTTATACATAAGTAGATAGCCATTGCTGCTAACACCGCAGCCACAATAACTGTCACTTTTGCCAACACCTTGATGCCTGTGAATTTCTCTATTGAAGACAGGACAGAGACAACATTATCATTGAAACCCAATTTGCAACTCATCAGTCATTGCCTCAAACAGGGGGTTACTTTTGTTGTTTGCAATACATTTAAACATGTTTCACCCTGTCTTTTTAAGGAGTGGAATAGCAGCATTTTGCCTCACCATGATCTATTATTGAGTCCTCGTGGTTACCCAACACTGTCACAGTTTCATCTAAAACACAGAACATGGTAGACATCAGGATCAAGTAAGATAGTGAAATATGAGGGGCCTATATCATTTAACAGCCTCAGAGCAATTTAATTAGACTATTATGGAAAATTAGACTTAATTGGCACCCTATTCCCTAAATAGTTAACTTATTTTGACCAGAGCCTTATAAAGTCTCAGTAACAGATTCTCCTGTGAGACTTACCTGTAGTGACCGTTGTGGCCGGAGCACTAGGTCGAGCTGGCAAAAGAAAATACGATATAATTTAAAACAATTATCTAGTAATTACTGATGTATAAATGTACTAGAAATGTATTCTCTTTTTGAACTTAATTAAGAGAATTAATTTGAACACTGTTTTTACAGGTAAAATGCACATGCTGTAAGAACTACAGTGTAGGTTATTTCAACCTGTTTTTGCTTACCTTGTGCCTGCAGTGATACCAGACACTCTATCTTGCTTGGTAACTGTTCGTTTTCATGATCTTCAGAAAAGCAGGTATAGTTGTACTGAAAATCTTCAGTGGACAGATGTGGAAAATACAATGGTAGTGTGCAGAGGTCACCATTCTTTGTGACATTTTTTGTTTCCCTTGGCCTAGGACAACGAGGACAGTCTGGGAATTTGACCCACTGGCCGCGGACAAATCCAGAGGAGCAGTTGTAGGTGCAGTTCAACACTAGAGGTTCTCCAACTGCTGCATGGATGACTTCATGCTGTTTATGCAGGTCGGTACAGATTACTGAATCTGTAGTGAAAAGGCATAAATTGAGGCAACGATTCTTCAGTCACTAGGCATTGGATATAAATATATAGCTTCAGGACATTTGATTATCATCACTGTGCCAGAAACACGAAAACACATCAAGTAAAAAGTAGAGGAATTTATTTTACCTTGGTTTCCCAAAAGAAGCAGCAATGACAAGTGAGCTAAGATTGGCATCCTGTCCAAATTTGTCCCGATCCCCTATGTTTCAACTATATGAATAGGTTAGCTCTCGGAATTTGCTTGCACCACTGGTGTCACAGTGGGGTGTGCCATCATATTACAGTATGTACCAGGTAGAAGGTACAGGAAGTGGTGTTCAACAGGATGCCTGATAAAAGTGTTCTTAACTTTCCATTCAAAACACCTGCTTTTGTAGATTTGGGTAATGGAAAGAGCCACAGGAAACATAAAAAACAAAACAGCATTTTAAAATGCATACTGAGATGCAATGAAATTCGTATTGTGTTTTACGGTATACCCATGTTATTTTCTTCACTTTAATGGTAATTAGTTGCTAGACATGTTTTTTAAATGTTTTATTTGCAGTAAAGTACTCAATGTAATGCTATTGTATACATTCCACATTATATCCAATTACAGTTTTGTTTGGGTACTGTCTGAACTGTATGTAGCCGTCAACACGTATATTTAAATGTAAAGTACATTTACAATATGGTTAAATATCCACAAGTATTTTTGTGGGCTTTAATACCACCTATAATAATATTATGAAATTATATATATATTTTTAATCATTACTCTAGGCATATAGTACTGTGATTTACAATGTCTACTTTTTTATATTCACAAACAATAGTAGGCTTTGTGTTAACACCTGCACTGCACAACTGCAGCTAGAGATATGCACAGCAATTCACCCACTGCTGTATGGTGAGAGACAAACAGGAAACATCCTACATTCATTTTACCACAAGAAAAAGAAGAATGCTTCATGTAACAAAATGTTGAATAATTATATTTTGTCAGTCTAACGTTGTTGTCTTCTGACTTAATGTTTGGTACTTTGCACATAATGCAAGTTATACAGTATATACCTATGAGTGGTATTTAGGGTTGTTCTGTTGTACACAAACTCAACTCAAATCACCTATAAAAGGTACACCAGCATTATATCAGGAAGCTCAAACCGATGCACACAGTATTTTAACTGTATTTTATTGAGTGTGTCGGGGACAAAATACAAAAACTCTAGACACACAACATTTGCTGCTGCATTAGGCTGATAGTAACACTCAAATGCCAGGGTTGTGGGTTCGATGCCCACGGGGGACCAGTACGAAAAAAGTATGAGCATGTATGCACTAACTGTAAGTCGCTCTGGATAAGGGCGTCTGCTAAATGACTAAAATGTAAATGTCTATTAAAATGTTCAGCCCAGGACTGATTCGATCCTTTCATTTAAGTGTTGCTGTGTAGGGTTGTCTTTTGGCTCTCTGTTTGTTTGTACTGTTGGAAAGTAGGGATAGTGAAAACAGGGCTTTTCGAAGCACCAAAACTAATGAAACATTGTACCCAAGTCTTCCGGGTTGGTACAGCAACTATTGATAAACCTATTGCAGTTTTGTCACCACATTTGTTCCAAAGCTTGGTGAGGAAGAGGATAATTGCATGTCTGAGTCTGACCTGCGTTAATAAACAGTAAATCATTGTTCACTTTTTCACCTCACCTTTACACTTGAGCTGTGGTTCATTTTAGGAACATCCTGAGTGTGAAGGTTACCGGGGTGTCATGGTTAATATTCCACACTGTGACAGGTGTTGCATAAAATCAGAAAAAACTTGTGCATACAGATCTTAATTTGATTGATTATTGGCATCAACTTTCTTGAAAGGGATTTTTAGTTTTCATATTGTGTCATCATGAATCCTTGATTCCCTCCTCAAGAAGAATCAGTTCAGATCGAAAAACAGACCTTGACTGGTATAGCTTTCTAGATGCATTGCATTCACTTTGAAAGTGCGTGGTAGCAGGAGAGAACGTTGAATACCATTATATGACTGACCACGAGGCCTCTTGGAATCAGGTTGCATCATGGTTCACATTTCACTTTCAGTGACTGAGGTCTCAGTTTCATCCTTTGGATCAAACGGCCTCATACCCTTTGACTACACTGGGCAAACAGAGATACAGATTTTTTAAGAATGTATGAGTGGTATAGTGTTGGGTCTCTTCTGTTGGATCTCTCAGTGTTATGGATCAATCCTCTACTGAAACAACCTTCCCTTGCTTCAGGTATTTTCTCAAGTTGTTTTTTATATGGTACTACTTTACATGTAATACTTCACAGTTCTGTCTCGGAGCTCTACGGACAATTCCTTCGACCTCAAGGCTTGTTTTTGCTCTGACATGCACTGTCAACTGTGGGACATGTGTGCCTTTCCAAATCATGTCCAATCAATTTAGTGTACCACAGGTGAACTCCAATCAAGTTGTAGAAACATTTCAGGATGCACCTGAGCTCAATTTCATGTCTCATAGCAAAGGTATTTCAGTTTTTTATAAATTTGCTAGTTTTTGCTTTGTCATTAGATTAGAGGTTTTCCCCACAAAAGGGCTTTATTACAGACAGAAATACTCCTCAGTGCACATTTTAGAGTGGCCTTTTATTGTCCCCAGCACAAGGTGCACCTGTGTAATGATCATGCTGTTTAATCAGCTTCTTGAAATGCCACACCTGTCAGGTGCATGGATTATCATGGCCAAGGATAAATACACAGGGGATGTAAACACATTTCTGCACAAAATTTGAGAGAAATACACTTTTTGTGCGTATGAAAAATTTCGGGGATCTTTTATTTCAGCTCATGAAACATAGGACCAACACTTTATATGTTGCGTTTATACTTTTGTTCAGTATGAAGATATTCATAGTTTGATCAGTGTAATGTGATATTTAATACACAAAGTTGAGTTGGATAAAGAGACAATTGTGATTCTGTTTTCTTACCTCTTTAGTGTGGACCTGGAGAGGAGCACAACCCGAGCCAGATGGAGTGCCCAGGTTCCAGCAAGTCACCATTACTGTCCATTATGGAAAAATAATGATGTTATAAGTAGAAGCATAGAGTTTTACCTGGTTAGGTCAGGAAAAACTCCTGGCCCTGGTCAAAATTGTATACTGGTGCAATCCTCTGCCTTTCCCTCAATTAATTGGTTTCAATACAGACATCAGTTTAGAGATCCAGTTATTACCTTCTGGGCTAATTCAAAAAATATATTTAATCCAGATGTGGTCCCTCCTTTCTAAATGAATGGGGAACAAATTCAGATTGGGTGGAACAGGATTGAGACAACATAGGATCACTTTGATCTGGATTAAATGTTTAGAAAAATCTTTTAGTAATTTCTCCCCACTCCAGGGAGCTACTGCCCACACAAAATGACCTGCCAGCCTTTGGCCTGTCTCCTTGAACAGTACTCCATGTCTGGCCAAACACAGTGCAAGAGCTGCAATGGGACCTCTCTATGTGGAGGCACTGTGGTATCTCGCTGGAGTAGGACGGGGCAGAGCTAGTTCAGTGGTCAAGACAGCCTGTCCCCCCCCCTGCCCTCCTGGAACACACAGGGACAGTGAGGAGGGAGCAGCCTGCATCGTTTGTCCTTTAGGTGACGTCATTAGATTTTCATAAAATTCTGTAAGAAAATACATTTCAGTTGGACTACACTAATACTCTTTGATTTTAATATTTTGATTGACAGTGCACGGTGTAAATGTAAATCTATAAATTGCATTTTCACAGGTCATTACTGTGTTGGAGGTGTTGCTTTGCCGTGCCCAGCAGGAACCTACGGACCCAAAGAGACAGAGGGTGAGGCATTGCCCCCTCTGTCCAGCAGGTAATCAGACCCTCCTCAGGTCATCTGCATAGTGGGGATTCAGTAAAGTTACAATACCAACATAAATGCATAGTCAATAAATATAAAAGTTTTACCAGAGGCTGACTGGTAAAATACACATGTAAAACATACAGTTGAAAAATGTACTTTTCCTGCTTCTTGTTTGATCTGCAGAAATCTGCAGCGTTTGTGGTTTATGTTATCTTATGTGATGTTATGTCATGTCATCTTATGTTATTTCTATTGTCTGGAAGGGATGAGTAATTGTGACACTTTTATAATAATACTCTTCATCAGGGTTTTACTGTCTGGAAGACAGCTCACGGAGACCGGGCTCCCAATTCATGTGCCCACAAGGGTATTACTGTGAGGAGGGAACAGAGACGCCCCACAAGTCACCTTGCCCTGCTGGCACTGCAGGAGAACAACTGGGCCAGACAAGTAGGACAGCCTGCCGGAGATGTTCAGAGGGACGATTCTGTCCTTCAGGTAAGGCACAGTACAAACACACTGCACTTAACTACTGGAATGGAACATTAAATATATTGCAGAAATATATCTGTATCTATTTATTACAAATATATTTGAGATGTTTCAAAAAATTATAACATCTAGTGAACATCTAGTGTTGTTGGCTGTTCTTTGAAGGGTTGTTACCATCCTTTTGTCTATGTGGCAGGCTCTGCAGGCCCTGGCTTGCCCTGTGCCCGTGGGAGGTTCTGCCCAGATGGCACACTGGAAGAAGTGATATGCCCAAGGGACACCTTCACTCCTCACCAAGGGGATTTAAGTAAGGCATCACTTGCTTCATATCTTTAACTACACTGAAAGAAAATACAAGCGCAACATGTAAAGTGTTGGTCCCATGTTTCATGAGCTGAAATAAAAGATACCCAAAATTTTCCATTCGCACAAAAAGCTTATTTCGCTCAGTTTTTGTGAACATATTAGTTTACATCCCTATTAGTGAGCATTTGTCCTTTGCCAAGATAATCCATCCACCTGACAGGTGTGGAATATCATGAAGCTGATTAAACAGCATGATCATTACACAGGTGCACCTTGTGCTGGGGACAATAAAATGCCACTCTAAAATGTGCAATGCCACAGATGTCTCAAGTTTTGAGGGAGCGTGCAATTAGCATGCTGACTGCAGGAATGTTAATTTCTCTACCATAAGCCGCCTCAATGTCGTTTTAGAGAATTTGGTAGTCCAAACGGAGACCACATGTAACCACACCAGCCAAGGACCTCCACAACTGGCTTATTCACCTGCGGGATCGTCTGAAATCGTCCACCCGGACAGCTGATGAAACTGTGGGTTTGCACAACCGAAGAATTTCTGCACAAACTGTCAGAAACCGTCTCAGGGAAGCTCATCTGCGTGCTCGTCGTCCTCACCAGGGTTTTGACCTGACTGCAGTTTGGCGTCGTAACCGACTTCAGTGGGCAAATGCTCACCTTCGATGGACACTGGCACGCTGGAGAAGTGTGCTCTGCATGGATGAATCCCAGTTTCAACTGTACTGGGCAGATGGCAGACAGCATGTATGGCATCGTGTGGGCGAGAGGTTTGCTGATGTCAACGTTGTGAACAGAGTGCCCCATGGTGGCAGTGGTGTTATGGCATGGGCAGGCATAAGCTACGGACAACACAATTGCCTTTTATTGATTATGAATTATGAATGCACAAAGATACCGTGACTAGATCTTGAGGCCCATTGTCATGCCATTCATCCGCCACCATCACCTCATGTTCCAGCATGATAATTCACGGCTCCATGTCACAATGGTCTTTAAACTATTCCTGGAGGCTGAAAATGTCCCAGTTCTTCCATGGCTTGCGTACTCACAAGACATGTCACCCATTGAGCATGTTTAGGATGCTCTGGATTGACGTGTACAACAGCATGTTCTAGTTCCCACTAATATCCAGCAACTTCACACAGCCATTAAAGAGAAGTGGGACATCTTTTCACAGGCCACAATCAACAGCCTGATCAACTCTATGCGAAGGAGATGTGTCACGCAGCATGAGGTAAATGGTGGTCAAACCTGATACTGACTGGTTTTCTGATCCACGCCCCTACCTTTTTTAAAGGTACCTGTAACCAACAGATGCATATCTGTATTTCCAGTAATGTGAAATCCATAGATTAGGTCCTAATTAATTTCAATTTACTGATTTCCTTATGAACTGTAACTAAGTAAAATCTTTTAAATTGTTGCATGTTGCGTTTATATTTTTGTTCAATGTATCATAATATGTATTATGATTCCTCAAATAACTATGTGATGCCCTACTGTTGACAACATGATCAGGAAAGACTCAGGTCCCTAAAACAACAAGTCTTTAACATCTTTAGGTGTGAAGGACTGTTTAAGATGCCCAGCTGGTTTCTACTGCCCAGAGGGTACCCGTGGTTTCTACTGCCCAGAGGGTACCTGTGGTTTCTACTGCCCAGAGGGTACCCGTGGTTTCTACTGCCCAGAGGGTACCCGTGGTTTTTCTACTGCCCAGAGGGTACCCGTGGTTTCTACTGCCCAGAGGGTACCCGTGGTTTCTACTGCCCAGAGGGTACCCGTGGTTTCTACTGCCCAGATGGTACCTGTGGTTTCTACTGCCCAGAGGGTACCTGTGGTTTCTACTGCCCAGAGGGTACCTGTGGTTTCTACTGCCCAGAGGATACCCGTGGTTTCTACTGCCCAGAGGGTACCCGTGAACCCATGCCCTGTTATCCAGGCTCATTCAACCCCCTGTAAGGGCAGGATGAGGCTACTGACTGCAGGGAGTGCTACCCGGGGAAGGCACACAAGTAGCCTTGAAGGCTCTGGATACCTATGCATGCAAGGGTTACTCCTTCTGACAGACTCTTACTGGCTGAAAAGATCATGTTGTGTAACAGCTATCCTATCTGTTCTTACTTAGGTTCTGTTTTCTTATCTTTTTGCCATCTTGGTAGATTTGTCTTGGAATTGTGAATCCCTTGAATTGTATAAAATATTAATGATTTTCAACATACTAGCCCAACTTACTTTTTGTTTCTTTTAGATTATCTCTGTCCTCCTGGTTCTTCCAGACCTAATGCTCCGGCAAATGCCCGTCCACTTGGGACCCTTAGCAATCAAACTGACCTAACTGACCCCGCTCAGTACCAGCGGTGCCCTGCGTGATACGCCTGTCTTCGAGGTTCCACTCTATCGGCTTGTTAGCTTGCTTATTTATTTGGTCCATCTTCAAATCAAATCAAATTGTATTTGTCACATGTACCGAATACGACAGGTGTAGACCTTACCGTGAAATGCTTACTTACAAGCCCTTAACCAACAATGCAAAGTTTTTTAATATTTGCAAAAAATGAAATAACAATAACGAGGATATATACAGGGGGTACTGAGTCAATATACGGAGGTACAGGTTAGTTGAAGTATTTGAGGTAATATGTACATGTAGGTAGGGGTAAAGTGACTATGCATAGATAATAACAGTGAGTAGCAGCAGCGTAAAAAAGGTGGTCAATGCAAATAGTCTGGGTAACCATTTTCCCAGTAATGTGAAATCCATAGATTAGGGCCTAATTTATTTCAATTGACTGATTTCCTTATGAACTGTAACTAAGTAAAATCTTTGAAATTGTTGCATGTTGCGTTTATATTTTTGTTCAATGTAAAAGCTGTTAAGGAGCCTTTTGGACCTAGATTTGGTGCTCTGGTACCGCTTGCTGTGTGGTAACAGAGAAAACAGTCTATGACTTGGGTGGCTGGAGTCTTTGACAGTTTTTAGGGCCTTCCTCTGACACTGCCTGGTATAGAGGTCCTGGATGGCAGGAAGCTAGGCCCCAGTGATGTACAGGGCCATACGCACTACCCTCTGTAGTGCCTTGTGGTCAGATGCCATACCAGGCGGTGATGCAACCAGTCAGGATGTTCTTGATGGTGCAGCTGTAGAACTTTTTGAGGATCTGAGGACCCATGCCAAATCTTTTCAGTCTCCTGTGGGGAATAGGCATTGTCATTAGGGCTGTTGCGGTGACCGTAGGCTTCTCCAAGCTCTGATGCTGCTGCTGGTCATTAGTAGCCTACCAAACTTGCTAACTGCCTGGTTAATATAATCACCCTGACATCAATGCAAATGTATTCAAAAATCTAATCAAACTCTTCATAAGCTCATGAGCTCATGTTGCGCAACATTTCAATAGGCTATGCAATTGCGCGAAGAAACTGAGTGGTGGCCTCTACTGAAAAAAGGAGGATCAGCTTTCTATAGGCTAAGCCTACTATATTTATTTTTCAACTTTCCTAATATTAAGCACATTGCTGTCAGGCCCTGACTGAGGCCAGGTCTCTGGCTCCCTCCAGTGGGAGTTGTAGGGCCACAGTCAGGACCTGACAATTGCTTCTGGGAGTTTGTGTTCAGTTATTCAATCCCCAATTAGAGGCAGCTGTCTTGAGTTGGGGATCCTATTTATGTGTCCACTTTATGTTGTGGATTCTTGTGTGTGTTCCTTGGTTTTGTGTGCACGCCAGTTCATGGTCGCTGTCTCTCCTGTGTTCGGGTTTTTGGATTATTTACCGAAATAAAAGGAATGTATTCACACTCCAGCTCTGCACCTCGGGTCCTGTATCCTCACGACCGTGACAATTGCTTATATTTACAACAGGAGTATAGCCTACCTGGCAGGCATGAAAATAAACCACAGGGAAAAGCGGTCCATTCTAAATCAACACAAATTTCACACATACATTATTTAGTATATGTAAAGACAGATAAAATCAGTAATAGTCTGATGGGTGACAATATTAGCCTATCACTGGTGAATTATATATTATCACTTGTGAATGATGCCGAGCATAAGAATCTAGGCCTTTTTTGTGTGACTTTTTCCTAATCATAGTCACACACCTCATGTAGTCTAGCCA
This sequence comes from Thymallus thymallus, assembly GCA_023634145.1. Taxonomy (NCBI): domain Eukaryota; kingdom Metazoa; phylum Chordata; class Actinopteri; order Salmoniformes; family Salmonidae; genus Thymallus; species Thymallus thymallus. The sequence goes on along the minus strand of CM042379.1, from coordinate 17,379,680 downwards.
ATAGGCCTATAAGTTTTTATAAGGTTTGTATCACAACAAAAGTGGCCAAATACCGGTCAATTACTGTGAGACCAACAGTTTATTTGCTTGACACTCACCGGCTGACTAAATATTGTGAACGCCACAACAGCCTAGTTGTCGTCCCCTCTTCATGACTGTTTGATGTGCTTAGACCATGATAGTTTGTTAGTGATGTGGACACCAAGGAACTTTAAGCTCTCGACCCGCTCCACTACAGCCCTGTCGATGTGAATGGGGGCGTGCTCGGTCCTCCTTTTCCTATAGTCCACGATCAGCTCCTTTGTCTTGCTCACATTCAAGGAGAGGTTGTTGTCCTGGCACCACACTGCCAGGTCTCTGACCTCCTCCCTATAGGCTGTCTCATCGTTGTCTGTGATCAGGCCTACTACCGTTGTGTCGTCGGCAAACTTGATGTTGGAGACGTGCGTGGCCACCCAGTTGTGGGTGAACAGGGAGTACAGAAGGGGACTAAGCACCCTGAGGGGCCCCCGTGTTGAGGATCAGCATGGCAGATGTGTTGTTCATATACTGTACATTATACATATACAGTATGGTAAATACAGTACATTGACCAATGCCTAGATTTAACATTAGAAAATGTGTCACCAGCTGCATACATTTGTATGGCTGGGGTGTAGGGGCCGACTGGGAGGTGCAGCTCTGGACTCAAACAATCCATAGGAGAATAGAGTAGAATATAGTGGAATAGAATAGAAGGCCCTTTTCTGAGTAGAGATTTTGGATAGAAATATATTGTACATTGATAATGTCTTGCATCTGTACTCTTGTCCCCAGGACAAGAGAGGACTGCCACTTCTGTCCTGGAGGGTCAAACAGAAATATAAACATAAGCCACTCTGATTTCCCTATTTCAATACAAAGGTCGACATTTTCCTTGTCTAATTGCGGGGGCACTAAGTATCTGAAAAAGTAGCTCTTATCAGTAAAACAATATTTTTTGATAGTCTTGGTTCAGTTTCCCTTTCATTAAGTCATTAAAGTTTGTGTTTGAATTCTTTGAGCCAAGGTCCCAAATGTGTGTAATCCTAGAGTACCTGCTGCCACCTAGACTCATCCCTGAACATGCTTAACGTATACATTCTTTTCTTTCTTTTCTTTTGTTCAGGACGAGGGCTCGGTGGAGTGCTTCTCCTGTCTGCAGGGCCACTAACAAGTAACAAGACAACCAGCTAGGAGGCCATGCTGAGTGTCATGGTCTGCCCTCCAGGCTTCCTGTGTTCCCAGGGCCTAGCCATAGAGCCCCAGAGATCTGCCATCCTCTGCCCCCAAGGCTTCTACTGCCCTGGGGGAGGCATCGTGAGTCAGTCTCTGTCAGGTTCAGATTCAGGTTAATGGAATCAGAATAACAACATCTAATAGAATTACAAACAGGGAAAACATAACACATCAATGCAGATAAGACTAAAGGTGCAAAAGTGCTTTTTTACAGGTAGAATAGAGGGTCATGGTCATTCAACGGTTTGTTCAGATTTGACCTTTGTCCTCTGTGTTATTGAAGGACCCAAAGCCCATTCCGTGTCCGAACGGAACCTTCAGCAGGCAGCCTGGGATGCGTGACCTCACAGAGTGCGCTGAGTGTCCCGTGGGAAAATACTGCTACATCCAGCAGCCACAGCCTATTATTGAGCCAGTAAGTTATTGTTATGTCCGGAGACAATTCTTCACTTATTGGCCCTCTCTCTCACAATGCCCATCTCTTGTTGAGACTTGTACTGTATGTGCCCCAAGGCACCAATAGAAAAAAGTATATGTAATTCTTCACTTCTTCTGTTGTGGCTTTTTCCCCTTTGTTTTCTTTTTTGCCACCATTTTATTCCACATGGTTGTGTTTCAGACAGGGAGCTGCCCTAGCGGCCATTACTGCCCTCTGGGTACTGAGTATCCTTACATGTCCCCCTGCCAGTCTGGCTTCCACAGGAACAACTCTCACGGTCACCATGGGGATGTGTGTACCATGTCCAGCCAGGTACTACTGTGCCAGTCCAGGAACATCCACACCCACTGTCTGCCCACAGGTAGGACTATCACTCACTATATTAATGTCGATTAAGGCAGCCCCCCCGCACCTCTCTGATTCAGATGGGTTGGGTTAGATGTGGAAGACACATTTCAGTTGAATGCATTTAGTTGTACAACTGACTAGTATTCTTACCTTTCCCTTTCATAATTTAATCTAAACACTTTTTTCCAAACAGTTTTTCTGTTTGATAAGTTACATCTAAAGTATATTTTGATATTTTATATTATTATAGGGTTTCTATTGTTGTGAGGGAGTTCCCGTCCTGCCCTCAGTGATGTGTCGGAGTGTGCTCCCTGTGGTGGGGGCTGGAACTGCAGTGGCGTAGGAAGGACTGAGGGCTTCTACTGCAGGGAGAGAGCTACGTCAGCAGTAACGTGGCTTCGCTGGCCTTACAAGTAACTCGTCCTACTGCAAAGACAAGTGCTTGATTTGGCTAGGATCTAAACATGAAGAAATCTTTAAAAAAATAACATTCTGAAAATGTCCTTGAAATTATGCATTTTGAAGATGTAAGTTAAATGATCTTCTGTGTCTTGCTGTGTTTTCTGTCTTCCACAGACTCCAACTGATGGGCCAATTGGAAGCTTGTGTCCAGCGGGAAGTTGCTGCCCCCCAGGCTCTCTCTACGCCTCCCTTTAGCAACAGCACTGGCCTCCGCACCTCCCAGCAGTATGTTGACGGCCCAGCTGGGTAAGAACTCATATTAAGGGCCTGGAGTTTTTCCCAGTCAGATCACATGGTCAGAAAAACTAGCCCCATCTATTATCGAGACCTGATTCAGCTATACTTTTTATAGAAAATCACCCACTTTCTATATCATCATCAATTTGTTTCTTTGTGTTAGGTCCTATTGTTTAGGTTCAAATAACACCTCTCCAACTGGCCTATGCCCTTCTGGTTTCTACTGTATGGGTGTCCCTGTATCGCCTACTCAGAATGAGGCTGAGGAGGGTCACTATAACCTGGAGGGGGCCGTGAGACCTGAGCCTAGTCCCATTGTCACCTTCCAACTAGTACAGTACATATTAATCATGTAGTGCACGATGTAGGGCAGGGATCATCAACTTTTTTTTGAGCAGATGGTCGGGGGGCTGGATTGTTGGGCCAGTAATTAAAAGGTCACTGGTTCAAATCCCGAGCCGACTAGGTGAAAAATCTGTATATGTGCCCTTGAGCTCATGTAAGTCGCTCTGGATAAGAGCGTCTACTAAATAACTCAAATGTGAAATATAAACATAATTACAAATAATTTGTAGACTGCACATTGAACACAAGAAGCCCAAACAGATATAATGTTTGACTAAAACATAATCATTTCCAACCTTTCTTACATTTGTATACGATCACGTGTCTCTATTTTGCTTTGGAGTACTTGGGAACAAAAATCACTTGTAGCTGATTTCCTGTGTTTGTACAGTCTATTATGTCCAACAATAAAAATGTAATAAAATAAAAAGTGAATACAAGTTTTCTTTTTTTAACTTAGGGGGCCAAATAAAACCAGCCGTTGGCCAAATTCGGCCCAAGTGCCGCCAGTTGGGAAACCCTAATGTAGGGAATGCGTTCCATTTGGGATGCCACGCAGTCTACTGACAAAGAGGGAAATGTACTATTTCATATGTACTATACTTGACCTCTGATGATAAAGTAACACCCGCTCAAATATTTTAATGGATTTTATTGCAGATCAACCAGGGGGAGAGGATGTGCAGCACTGCAGCCCCTGTGATGCAGGCTGGTTCTGCAGGAGGGCTGGTCTCTCTGCCCCTCAGGGTCTCTGTGACCCTGGCTTCTACTGTATCCATGTAGCTGGAGAGTAGAGCATTGCAGTAGTCTAATCTAGAAGTAACAAAAGCATGGATTATCTTTTCTGCATCATTTCTGGACCAAAAATGTAAGATTTTTGCAATGTTACGAAGATGGAAAAAAGCTGCTCTTGAAATATTCTTGATATGTTCGTCAAAAGAGAGATCAGGGTCCAGAGTAACACCAGGGTCCTTTGCAGTCTTATTTGAGACGACTGTACAACCATCAAGATTAATTGTCAGATCAAACAATAGATCTCTTTGTTTCTTGGGACCTAGAACTAGCATCTCTGTTTTGTCCGAGTTTAAAAGTTAAGCATTTGCCTCCATCCACTTCCTTATGTCTGAAACACAGGCTTCCAGGGTAGGCAATTTTGGGGCTTCACCATCTTTCATTGAAATGTACAGCTGTGTGTCGTCCGCATAGCAGTGACATTGTGTTTCCGAATGACATCACCAAGAGGTAGAATATATAGTGAAAACAATAGTGGTCCTAAAACGGAACCTGAGGAACACCAAAATGTACAATAGATTTTTCAGAGGACAAACCAGCCACATAGACGAACTGTAACACCCTTTTCTAAAAGGTCAGCTTTTTCATTATTACTGCCATTTTTTAAAAAGTTTGGTACACAACTTGAGCAAAGAATGTGAGCGAAGCAGAGGTTGCCCAATTTGACTGGAGTGTGGAGCGAGATTCCCAAAGGCTGGAGTGTGGCCTTCTCGCCGCTCTAATTTTGCTCCAGTTGGGGCTGTGAGGTTACCGTTGTGGTAGGTTAGCTAGCAAGAACTTGAACAACTGTTATACAGTTAGCATATATCTTGCGTTTGCAAAATCTCTGGCTATCTACTCCAATTTCAGAGCACTCTCGTCTGAACAACTGTTGAATTTACGAAAGTGCAACAAATGCTGAATATGACCGGTGTCAGTAAACATAGGCAAAAAAAGTAATAGTTAGTAAAGAACGCTCTAGAATTCCTCAGTAAGTAGTCCATCTGTGTGTGTCTGTGTTTAGTCTCCATGTGACAGAGGTCTCCGGCTGCAGCCTGTGTCCTCCGGGACAGTTCTGTGGCTCCGAGGGGCTAACCCCTCCATCTGGATGGAGCCTGCCAGGAGGGATTCTACTGCCCAGGAGGAGACCACTTAGCCACAGGTACATTAAAATCAGAGCACATTCATTATCATAGGCCCTGCGATACACTAGCTTCTCCCTCTCCCCCAGGTTGGTTTTGTGTGTCCCCTGCCTGGAACTCCCAGCCCTTTGACCTAGACAACCACAATAACGCCAACTGCCTGTGTCCTGCCACCTCCACTGGGGGGCGCTATCAGGAGGACTTCTACTGCCCCCAAGGAAGCCCTGAGCCTCTGCCCTCCCGGGGCCTTCTGCAATCTCTGGTACTGTGTGTGTCACACCCTATTGTGTCACCCCAATCAAGACTCCTTTTTCAGCTTGTCTCTCATTAACGTAGAACACCACCTGCTGGCCGTATGTTTGACACCACTGTGGGTGGTTTGAGTACATTTTATTCTGTGAGAAAGGATTGCAATCGACATAGACATGACTCAAACCAAATTGAAACTGTGTAGAAATTATAATGGACCTACATTTATAGTCTCTCCACTCTGTCATCGAAACGAAAGCTAGAGAGTCAGGGAGCATTGAACATTCCAAAGCGATACAGGACGTTTTTTGGCTATTTTTGACAGCAAGAAATATAACACATTTTAAGTGCGGCCCTTTGGGCCTCGGTGAATACCGAATGCAACCTTGGGGCAAAAGTTGTTTGACACCCCTGGTGTTGAATTTACAATACCATACTCTAGCAAGGTTGGGGTCAATTTCATTTGAACTGAATTTAAATGGAATTGACCCCAACCCTGCAGAGTCAATTTGGAGCTTAAACACTAACTCAATATATAGTTAATGGATGATTTTAATCTGAGGAAGCAGAGCTTTCAATTGTATACACACTCGTACAGTTAGTTACAGTATATACTCTTCTTTAACATTCTGACCCTGCCCATGGGACCCTGCTCCCCTGGCTTTTACTGCACAGAGGAAGCCACTTGGGTATGAGAATACCTGGTCTAAAAGAACCCACTGATGGAGAGACTGGCCACATTTGTCTTCCTGAAGGCAGGCAGGCAGGCAGGCAGGCAAAAAAAAGCCAAGCTAAGACATTGCGTAGTATGGGTGGATGGCTGAATATGTACACTATACATTGTTACAGAGTGTTAGGTGAAAATAAAGTCAGTTCTTTCAGAGCAGTCCTGTAGGGCCTCATTCGCCTCTGGAGGCCATTTCCTAATGGTCCTAGTGGTCGCAGACTGCTTTTGGACCATGTGTCCCGCTGGTACTTTCTCCCCAGTCTCAGGCCTCTCCAATGTGTCTCAGTGTCAGACTTGTACTGCATGGTTTTACTGCAATGCTGCAGGCCTGAGGGATACTACTGGGCTATGTAGTGAGGGTGAGTTCATTTTGGCTCAATCCTAAATCGACCCCTCGACCCTATGCACTTGTGAAGATCTGAGAGGATTTGACAGGTGTAAGCAATATGGTAATAACGCCACTTGCTCACTGATAGGCTAGGTGGAAGTTTCATCATATCGCTTATACAAATCAAATCCTCTCGGATCTCCACAAGTGCGTAAGGTCTAGGGGTACATTTGGAATTGGGTCAAAAACTGACTGTACTTGTCTGTCCGCCAAGCAAGACGTGCCTTCAGGTCTCCCATCAGTGGTAGAAATGCTTTCACCCTACTTCCTATTGTTTCGCTATATTCTATTGATCCTTTAGACCAGGTATTCTCATACCTTATTTGTCCATGTGAGTCCATTGAGATGGTTACAGTATCTCTAGCCAAGAGGTAGTTTCACAATACAAAGGCTATCACTGTAACCAGAGGAAAGAGAGACTGTCGTATTGTAACTCTGTCTCTATTGCAGTGTTCTCGGTTACTGGTGCCCTACAGGTCAGAGGTGGCCACAGCCCTGGCTTCCCCAGCAGCCCACTACTGCCCCCAGGGAAGTGCAGTTCCTGAGCCTTGCCCCTCTGGAACCTTCCAGGACAGAGATAAAAAGGTCACCTGCATTATCTGTATATAAACTCTCTCTCTCTCTGTTAACAGTACCCTGTTCTGTTAAGTTTTGAGAATGACACCAAGTATTGGTCTCCCTAAAGTTTGCTGCCTCAGTGTTGATGATGGCAATTTGCATATACTCCAGAATGTCATGAAGAGTGATCAGATGAACTGCAATTAATTGCAAAGTCCCTCTTTGTCATGAAAATGAACTTAATCCCAGAAAACATTTCCACTGCATTTCAGCCCTGCCACAAAAGGACCAGCTGCCATCATGTCAGTGATTGTCTCGTTAACACAGGTGAGAGTGTTGACCAGGACAAGGCTGGATATCACTCTGTCATGCTGATTGAGTCAGAATAACAGACTGGAAGCTTTAAAAGGAGGGTGGTGCTTGAAATCATTGTTCTTCCTCTGTCAACCATGGTTACCTGCAAGGAAACACATGCCGTCATCATTGCTTTGCACAAATATGGCTTCACAGCAAGGATATTGCTGCTGGTAAGATTACACCTAAATCAACCATTTATCGGATCATCAAGAACTTCAAGGAGAGAGGTTCAATTGTTGTGAAGAAGGCGTCAGGGCGCCCAAGAAGGTCCAGCAAGCGCCAGGACCGGGGATCAAAACATCGACATTTTGGGTCCATGGCCAGGAATCTCCCCAGACCTTAATCCCATTGAGGCGGGTGGACAAACAAAAACCCACAACTTCAGACAAACTCCAAGCATTGATTATGCAAGAATGGCCTGCCATCAGTCAGGATGTGTCCCAGAAGTTAATTGACAGCATGCCAGGGTGGATTGTAGAGGTCTTGAAAAAGAAGGGTCAACACTGCAAATATTGACTCTTTGCATAAACTGAATGTCATTGTCAATGAAAGCCTTTGACACTTATGGAATACTTGTAATTATACTTCAGTGTACCATAGTAACTACTGAAATAAAGATCTAAGAACACTGAAGCAGCAAACTTTGTGGAGACCAATACATTCTCAAAACTTTTGGCCACGACTGTACTGAGTTTTTCCTTACTATATGACCTGTCCTAGAAAAAGTCTGTACCCTTGTTATAGCCAATTACAAGGACCCAGAGTCAGGTCACATGATCTGAAAAAGCAGAGGACAGATATTGGCAAGCTAATTATTGATCAAAGTAGTGCATAAAATACACAAACAACACACTGTATCTTTCCTTCTAGGTTATTACTGTGACCTGAGGGCCTGGAGAATGCATTGGTGCTCCGTTCCTGCCCTGAAGGGCATTACTGCCAACGAGGCACAGCCTTGTACACCCAGAGCCCCTGCACCCCAGGCAGTAGCGGATTTAGGTACGGGCGACGTGGACAGCCGCCCAGGGCGGCATCTTGCCGGGGGCGGCACGGGGTGGGAGCGGGCGCTGAAGGGGGGGTTCGCCCAGGGCGCCATACAAGCTAGAACCGCTACTGCCCCCAGGCTCATTCAACCCCAGAGATTGAATAGACCGCCTGACAGGCTTCATGCGCTGTCCTCCAGGGCAGTTCTGTCCTATCATGGGACTCGCCGAACTTGTAGGTGAGATAGATATATCTCCTTTCTCCTGAAGTGTGCAATCGTTCACTACTTCCCACAAATCTAAACGCATTGGATTGGTAGAGGCATTGGCTAGTGGGAGTTTTCACTACATTTCTTATACCAGTCATTTCCTGGTATAGAAAGCCTTTGACACTTATGGAATATAATATAGATGAGATAATCTTCCAGAAGGACAACCATCTCTGCAGCACTCCACCAATCCGGCCTTTATGGTAGAGTGGCCAGACGGAAGCCACTCCTCAGTAAAAGGCACATGACCGCCCACTAGGAGTTTGCCAGAAGGCACCTAAAGCCTATCAGACCATGAGAAACAAGATTCTCTGGTCTGGTGAAACCAAGATTGAACTTTTTGTCCTGAATGCTAAGTGTCACGTCTGGAGGAAACCTGGCACCATCCCTACGGTGAAGCATGGTAGTGGCAGCTTCATGCTTTGGGGATGTTTTTCAGCAGGAGGGACTGGGAGACTAGTCAGGATTGAGGGAAAGTTGACAATGTAGGAGTGGCTTCGGTGCCAGTCTCTGAATGTCGTTGTGTGGCCCAGCCAGACCCTGGACTTGAACCTGATCACACATCTCTGGAGAGACCTGAAAATAGCTGTACAGTGACCATCCAACCTGACAGAAATTGAGGGGATCTGCAGAGCTTGTAGCGTCATACCCAAGAATACTTGAAGCTGTAATCGCTGCCAAAGGTGCATCAACAAAGTACTGAGTGAAGGGTCTGAATACTTATACAAATGTAAACATCTCTAAAAACCTGTTTTTGAATAAGGCTGTAACGTAACAAAATGTGGAAAAAGTCAAGGGGTCTGAATACTTTCCTAATGCACTGTATGTATATATAGGAAGTTAAGTTAAATCATTGTGACATAATCAGAGCTTGGCTCCTATGCTTGGTAATGCAATGCAGTTTGAATGTATTGTATAGCAGGAAGAAGCAAACATTGATGATATGCTGTTACTGAAACGCTGGCTTCTGGTGCAGGGAGGGGGCGTACTTTGGGTACCTGGTCCAACAGTACAGGCCTGGCGAACCAGGAAGAGTGCCAACCCTGCCCTGGAGGACTCTACTGCTCCCACTGGGCCCTGCACTGGAGGGTATACACTAAATACTATCTCACTCATACACAGACTGAGTTCCAATTCCCTACCCCTTTCCCTTGAAGTGTGAGTTTCCTTACTCCCCCTCGTGGATTTAAAGGGATAGTTCACCTAAAATAAAGATGTTTTCTTTCTTTTTTACTACACCAAGCATTTGATTGATGTAAACTGGGGAGTCGTATTTCTTACACCATCCTTCCATGAGGAACAAATAATGGCACACTCAGGGGAAAAAAGGTAGATAATCTGACTGTATGTGTTATGGCTTTTCAACCTCAGCCATATCATGGATTCAGAGCTATCTATCTAATAGAACTCAAATGGTTTTCTTTAATGGAAGCTTCTCTAATGTTACACATGTAAAGTGAGGTGTACACTCTTAGAAGTAAAGGTGCTATCTATAACCTAAAAGGGTTCTTCGGCTGTCCCCATAGGAGAACCCTTTGACGAACACTTTTTGGTTCCAAAGAGTGGCCAGTAATAAACTGGTCCTGAACATGTCTAAAACTAAGAGCATTGTATTCGGTACAAATCATTCTCTAAGCTCTAGACCTCAGCTGAATCTGGTAATGAATGGTGTGGCTGTTGAGGAGACTAAATGACTTGACGTTACCTTTGTAAACTGTCATGGTCAAAACATATAGATTCAATTGTTGTAAAAATGGGGAGAGGTATTTATGTAATAAATAGATGCTCCGCTTTTTTTGACACCACACTCCAAAAAGCAAGTTCTCCAGGCTCTAGTTTAGTCTAATCTTGATTATTGTCCAGTTGTGTGGTCCAGTGCTGCAAGGAAACACCTACTTGAGCTGCAACTGGCCCACGTCTTGCTCGTCATTGTAATCAGAGGGCTGATATAAATACTATGCATGCCAGTCTCTCTTGGCTTGAGGAGAGACTGACTGCATCACTTCTTATTTTTATAAGAAACATTGTGTTGAAAATTCCAAATAGTTTGCATAGTCAACTTACACAGCTCTGACAAACACACTTACCCCACCAGACATGCCACCAGGGGTCTTTTCACAGTCCCCAAATCCAGAACAAATTCTAAAAAGCATACAGAAAGCATACAGAGTCATTATTGCATGGAACTCCGTTCCATCTCATATTGCTCAAATAAACAGCAAACCTGCTTTTAAAAAGCAACACCTAACGGCACAACGCCACCCCCCTATTTGACCTAGATAGTTTGTGTGTATGTATTGATATGTAGGCTACGTGTGCCTTTAACATTTTTTTAATGTAGTTCTGTTCTTGTCTATTAATGTTCTGTGTTATGCTATGTTTCATATTTTGTGTGGACACCAGGAAGAGTAGCTGCTGCTTTTGCAACAGCTAATGGGGATCCTAATAAAATACCAAAATACCAAATGTCCCTCATTACAAGATATGAACATTTTTATCTATAAAATCACAGCACCCCACAGTGGGAAAAAATTTAACTTTTGATTGAGTGGAACATCGGTTAGTACTTTTACACCAGGAAAAGCACTAAGTCCAATACGTTTTTCTTTCTTTCTTTCTTTCTTTCTTTCTTTCTTTCTTTCTTTCTTTCTTTCTTTCTTTCTTTCTTTCTTTCTTTCTTTCTTTCTTTCTTTCTTCTCCTGTCGGTTTTTACTGTCCAGAGGGAAATGGATATGACTTGGAAGCTTGTCCAGAGGGCACGTACAGCCCTGAGCTAGGCCTGACAGCCATCAGCCAGTGCAGGCAGTGTGACAGTGGCCATTACTGTCCGCTTAGGAATGGCACCTCGGCCACGGGATAGTGCCTTGAGGGTTATTACTGCTCCTACGGAAACACCTCTCCACAGCCTCCCTCTCACTCTACAGGTGATGCACGGACAATGTCTATCTAGTAATGGTTCTGGTCTCACATTAAATTGACTACAACTTATAAACGATTCAGGGATGTTCATCAAGTGAAAACTATATGCTTCATAAATATTTTATATGCAAAGGTCTTTACATCTGGTGATATGCCAAATGTGGCATAACCCTTTTGCCATCCATTATAATGACATTTGCTTATGAATGGTTTCTAAAACATCTAAGGCCTTATAAATGGTCTATGAAGGGTTCACAAAGCCTTTAAAGTTATAGTTTGTTTAAAGTGGGATTTTGACTCCTATTACAGCTAGGAGTGTCATATACTGTAGTTACTGTCTACTTAAGCACATTGGATCTGTTTGATGAGACACTGCACAATGGGGCACCATCAATCCTCAACCTTGCCCCACTGGCACATTCAGCAACCAGACCAAACTAGTCTCCCAGGTATATTAGTTTCAGGCTCAATACGCTCAATATTCCTGACATTTCCTCCCAAGATCACAGCACAGTGACTACAGCCTGAGCGGTTGTTACTCTGCTCTACCTTTTCCTCTGGCAAATATAAAGGGCTCACCAGAATGCTGTCTCCGTCTCTCTTTCTGGACTGTATTGGCGTATTGGGCCAGTGCATCGCTGGCTATCTTTGCCACACTGGAGCAGTGTTCCCGACACGTGAAGACGGTGTGACCGGTGACCCCAAGGTCACTACGCTCCAGAGGGCTTGGCTGCAGCGCCATGTCCCTGTCCTCTAGGATATTACAGCAACACCACCTGCAACACACAACTCTCTGACTGCCTGCCCTGCATGTTGGTGCTGATCAAACACATTTTATTTTAAGTACGAACCACCATTCTTCATCTTATGAAGAATCATTTTCTGATGGATATTTGACTGATATACTGGATATACTGCACATGAAGTTTCTTCATGGAAGAAAAGGTATTTGAATTTAATTTGAATATTGATTTATATTTTACTGGCATATAATTTACTTTTGTTGGGCTCCTTTTTGATTGCACATCAGAGAAGACGTCTCTCTCAAATGCAGGGTTAATTTGTGCCAGCAGAGGGCTCTCCCTCCCTTCTCATCTCTGCCAGGATGGCACCTACAGTCCTTACAGACACAACTCCAGCCTCCCTGGATCTTTCACCTTGGCAGTGCCTCCAGGTTCCCTGTGTGCCAGGGACTCACCAGGACCAACCTGGGCAGATAGGGAGGAGGATAGCAGTATATTTCATCTTGACCGCCAGTCTAGTAAAGCTAAACAGTTTGTAGGTCCAAGAGTTTTTCTTGACCATATAATCTGTCCAGGAAAAACTCAGGGCCCTAGTTGTAAATAAATCCTGGTCTCGTCAGAAAAAACTCCAGACCCTACATACACTGCATACTGAGTGTTAATGATATTCTATGTAATCCCTTTCACAGGCAGAGTGTTGTTACTGTCCAGCAGGGTTTTACTGTGCAAGCTCAATACATCCTAACACAGGAACACACACACAACCCCTTGTCTAAAGGGACACTACTGCCCCCCAGGTAGTGCATATAGGGCACTATACTATTTGTCTTTATTGAAATAAGTGCTACACATATCATAGTGGCGAAGACACATAGCTAAAAATGACACTAGACCTATATGGCATCTGTGTGTGATTTATTTTCTTCTCTAGGCACATGGTCTAGTGTGGAGTACCCATGCCCAGCTGACACGTTTAGTGGGCTGACCAGCACGTCTAATAATAGGGTGTGTGTGCCCTGCCCTCAAGGGAAGTACTGCAGCTCTGCAGGGTTGGCAGTGCCTACTGGGCATTACTCTCCTGGGTGGGTGGCATCATTATAAATAATTGTTTCATGTTGAATCGTATCTCTAGTTCAGCATGTATGGCCTTTGTTATTTATGTTGGGTTGTCCTACAGGTGGAAAATGCACCGCTGGGTCCTACTGCCCACTGGGTACCAGTCACATGCTTCTCTGCCCACCTGGCACTTTCAGCCCAAATGTGCGCATGCACCATCGTGCGCAAAATGATTTTGTCCCCCCACACCAAACGCAATCAGGACACGCAGGTTGAAATATCAAAACAAACTCTGAACCAATTCTATTAATTTGGGAACAGGTCGAAAAGCATTAAACATTTATGGCAATTTAGCTAGCTAGCTAGTTTGCTGTTGCTAGCTAATTTGTCCTGGAATATAAACATTGGGTTGTTATTTTACCTGAAATGCACAAGATCCTCTACTCTGACAATTGTTACACAGATAAAACTGTCAACCGAATCATTTCTAGTCATCGCTCCTCCTTCCTTCAGGCTTCTTTTTCTTCTTTGGACTTTATATGGCAATTGGCAACTAACTTTAATAAGGTGCATTAACAACTGACTTCAGCTAATCTTTCAATCACCCACGTGGGTATATGCGCCTAAAAAACAATGAGGAGATGGGATAGGCAGGACTTGCATCAAGTTCAGCGTCACAAATATAACTCATTTTTTGTCCATTAAAATAACATAAAATTGATCAGAAATGCAGTGTAGACATTGTTAATATTGTAAATGAACTCTGTAGCTGGAAACGGCTGATTTTTTTATGGAATATCTAGTACATAGGCATACAGAGGCCCATTATCAGCAACCATCACTCCTGTGTTCCAATAGCATGTTGTGTTAGCTAATCCAAGTTTATCATTTTAAAAGGCTAATTGATCATTAGAAAGCCCTTTTGCAATTATGTTAGCACAGCTGAAAACTGTTGTGCTGATTAAAGAAGCAATAAAACTGGCCTTCTTTATAGTTGAGTATCTGGAGCATCAGCATTTGTGGGTTCGATTACAGGCTCAAAATGGCCATAAACAAAGAACTTTCTTCTGAAACTCGTCAGTCTATTCTTGTTCTGAGAAATGAAGGGTATTACATGCGAGAAATTGCCAAGAAGCTGGAGTTCTTGTACAACGCTGTGTACTACTCTCTTCACAGAACAGCGCAAACAGGCTCTAACCAGAATAGAAAGAGGAGTGGGAGGCCGTCTGGACAAACCACCACCGACCTCCGCTGTCCCCAGGGTTGGTTCTGTCCAGTAGGCTCTGTATCAGGGCATCAACCAGGTAAACCGAGTACAGCCAGAAGAGGATGGCCTGGTTCCTCTGGTTCTTTTAGTTTTTACTGGCAACTGTGCTTTTGCTTTGCTTGCTCTTTGGGGTCTGAGCAGGGTAATTGTAAAGCCCTTTGTGTCATCTGCAAATGTAAAAAGGGATTTCTGAAACAAACTTCATTGATTGCTCCATACTACTGGTTATTATGTGCGGTCTCATTCCTCTCATCAACCAGGTAGAGAAAGAGAAAGCCAGGGATGAGTCAATTACTGTAGATAAATAGAGATAATGTCCACTCATTGTTTGTATGGCATGACAGTTAACAAAAGAAGAGTTGAATGCAGCACATACAGTATGGCTCTGTGATACCCAAAATGTCACGGATCCCCCCAGTAATGTTGCTCTTTCCGTGCATCAGTTCCGGCTTCTAGGCGTCAATGAACTGTGTCATTACGCACACCTGGTTCCCATTCCCCACTGATTAGAATTGTATAAATGTGCCCTGTGTTCACCATTGTCTTGTCCATGTCCGTTGGTATTGTGAGTACCTGTGCTTTGTTGTTTCGGCTTTCATGTTGCGTGTATTGTGCACTTGTGATTATGGGTCTCGTCCCGTGTATTGCTGTGTGCCTGTTATTTCGGGTCTTGTCCCATGTATTTATTACGGGTCTCATCCTGTGTATTTATTCAAGGTTTACCTTGCTCTTTTGTTTGGGTTTCAACCCTGTGTTTTTGTATACGTGTTTGTTTTGGACTTTGTCCCCGTGCCTTTACATGACACTCTGTAATTTGGGTAGAAATAAAAAACCCTATTACGCATTCCTGCGCCTGTCTCCCGATCCTTTCATACTAAGTGACACAAAAGTGTTCTTTTTTTGTCTATTTCCTGTAAGGTAAAGAACAAACACTCCTTTGGTGAGGTGCTGACTAACGGAAAAAAACGATACAAATGAAAAAGAAAGATACGTGTGACATTATTTTTCATTTGTCTAGTTTCTGTGTCAAATTGAATGTGCATAAACACTCTAGATTTCATTGGATTAATTTCCTCATCAGCAAGGTTCATAAATAGCCTCCATAAATAGTATGATGCAACTCCTCCATGCTGCCACAGTCATTACTCCCACTTTTCCCTGCAGTCCACAGGGTCTCCCAGCAGGGGATAAATAATCAAATCGTGTTGCCATGACACCTAATTGAATATTTATAACGTTTCATTTTGTTTCCTGTTTTGTTGCACCGTATAGAAGTGCCGAGCCTGTTGTCTGTGCCCCATGGCACCTATAATTCTTTGACTGGTCAGTCTACACGCAAGACCTGCCCACCAAGTGTATGATTCAAGGACACATTTCTAACACATAAAAGTCTTATTTTTTGTGAAAACAGACCAAATCCTAACTTGGAGATCCACCCTTTTTAACTAGCCCAGCTAACCCATTCAGATAGCCTGGTCTCAGATCTGTCAGGATGTTGGCAAGATGGCACAAACTCATCTGGTCTTAATTGGTAAAAGATACTTATTGATAATAAAGAACATTCTATTCCAGCCAGCTTTTCTGTTCCAGGTTTTTACTGTGTGGAGCACCATGCCCAGCTGGCAGTGTGAGTCAGGTTGAGGGGAGGGCATCTCAGAGGGATTGTTCTCCATGCCCTCCTGGGATATACTGCAACATCAGTGCTCTCACCTCTCCCGCAGGACCCTGCTCTCCAGGTCAACACTGGATAGTAACATTTCAATAACGTTTTAATAACGCATTAATATCATACTTCAGACTGCCCATGCTCTCCAAATTAGACACACTATACAGTAATAACATATGAATAACATTGTACGGTTTCTGTTTAAAAAAGTTTTACAACTTAAATAGGTTTTGCAACAGAATCCGTGGAAGGATTATACCCCTGGTGACCTGACCATGACTACATTTAGTCATTAGTTGATATGAGACAGGCAATGTTGAGAGTTTTTCCACACCTGTGGGTTGTGAGGAGCCTGGGTTGAGGCAGTGTCTTCCTGGGGGACATGGGTACCAGTGGGAGAGGGATGGAGCGATTGTCAGTTATGTAGCTGCTCTACTGATAATTTCAGTGCGTCAATTGCTGGATGAAACAATCAATCTACAGTCGAGGCAAAAAATGTTTTGAGAATGACAAAAGTATTGGTCTCCACAAAGTTTGCTGCTTCAGTGTTCTTAGATCCTTATGTCAGTAGTTACTATGGTACACTGAAGTATAATTACAAGTATTCCATGAGTGTCAAAGGCTTTCATTGACAATGACATTCAGTTTATGCAAAGAGTCAATATTTGCAGTGTTGGCGCTTCTCTGCAATCCGCCCTGGCATGCTGTCAATTAACTTCTGGGCCACATCCTGACTGATGGCAGGCCATTCTTGCATAATCAATGTTTGGAGTTTGTCAGAATTTGTGGGTTTTTGTTTGTCCACCCGCCTCTTGAGGATCGACCACAAGTTCTCAATGGGATTAAGGTCTGGGGAGTTTCCTGGCCATGGACCCAAAATGTTGATGTTTTGTTCCCCGAACCACTTAGTTATCACTTTTGCCTTATGGCAAGGTGCTCCATCATGTGGAAAAGGCATTGGTCGTCACCAAACTGTTCTTGGATGGTTGGGAGAAGTTGCTCTCGAAGGATGTGTTGGTACCATTCTTTATTCATGGCTGTGTTCTTAGGCAAAATTGTGAGTGAGCCCACTCCCTTGGCTGAGAAGCAACCCCACACATGAATGGTCTCAGGATCCTTTATTGTTGGCATGACACAGGACTGATGGTAGCGCTCACCTTGTCTTCTCCGGACAAGGTGTTTTCCGGATGGCCCAATCAATCGGAAAGGGGATTCATCAGAGAAAATGACTCTACCCCAGTCCTCAGCAGTCCAATCCCTGTACCTTTAGCAGAATATCAGTCTGTCCCTGATGTTTTTCCTGGAGAGAAGTGGCTTCTTTGCTGCCCTTCTTGACACCAGGCCATCCTCCAAACGTATTCGCCTCACTGTTGTGCAGATGCACTCACACCTGCCTGCTGCCATTCCTGAGCAAGCTCTGCACTGGTAGTGCCCCGATCCCGCAGCTGAAACATCTTTAGGAGATGGTCCTGGCGCTTGCTGGACTGTCTTGGGCGCCCTGACGCCTTCTTCACAACAATTGAACATCTCTCCTTGAAGTTTTTGATGATCCGATAAATGGTTGATTTAGGTGCAATCTTACCAGCAGCAATGTCCTTGCCTGTGAAGCCCTTTTTGTGCAAAGCAATGATGATGGCACGTGTTTCCTTGCAGGTAACCATGGTTGACAGAGGAAGAACAATGATTTCAAGCACCACCCTCCTTTTAAAGCTTCCAGTCTGTTATTCTGACTCAATCAGCATGACAGAGTGATCTCCAGCCTTGTCCTGGTCAACACTCTCACCTGTGTTAACGAGACAATCACTGACATAATGGCAGCTGGTCCTTTTGTGGCAGGGCTGAAATGCAGTGGAAATGTTTTTTGGGGATTAAGTTCATTTTCATGGTAAAGAGGGACTGATCACTCTTCATGACATTCTGGAGTATATGCAAATTGCCATCATCAACACTGAGGCAGCAAACTTTGTGGAGACCAATACTTGTGTCATTCTCAAAACTTTTGGCCACGACTGTACTGTCGGGGAATGCCAACACCCCAGACCAATACATTGGTTCACCGTTCCACGGGTGCGGACAGTACACAGCATTTCAGAATGTTCTGAATAACGACCAAGTCTACCTTGCTCCCTATTTGACAGAATCGCTAAAGAGTAACAAACACAAGTCCAACATCTATCGGAAAAACTGCTAAACTACCTCCTGCTGGCCGGGGATGGCAACTCAACTCTGAGCCTAACATCACTGAGCCAGCGATACTCGGAGTGGAAAGCAGTGGATGGCCTCGACCTCTAAACATTGCCGCAGTGGAAGTGGGTGAGTGCTATGGTCCCATGATTTCTCTCGAGTCACCGAGCTCCAAGATGAAATTTGACTCTCCAAACATATCCAAGTTGCTATATGCAATCCCCGACTCTGCTTCTGGCACGCAAGCTGTTTCAATTAAAAAAATCAAACTTCTTTCAACGTGTCAATCACTCTCGAGTCATTTAGGACCCACGAGCTAAACCCAAGGGACTACTAGGGGGGCACTTAAACATTCAGTGTCATTCCAAAAATGTATCAAATTCACCATCTTCTCACAGACTCCAACCTTGACCTCTGTCTTTCAGAGACATGGCTCTATAAAAACTCTCCATCTGCTGTTTTCAGGAGAGACTGGATTGAAGGAAAGGGAGGGGGTCTGATGATTTACATTAAATAACATATCCGATGTAAACAAATTGAATGGTCATGTAATAATGAACTAGAATGTATTGGCCTAAATGTTACACTCTCTCCCCAAATGTCTTTTACCCTTATTGGAATGTATAGACCACCTTCCACCAAAAGTGTGTTTTTTGATCAGTTGAGTAACATGCTTAGGGAATGTGATTTTGGGAAAGAGGTAATCTTAATGGGAGATTTTAACATTAATTATGAAGAGTCTTGCAGGAAAACCCTCAAACGGTTCACTAATACCTTTGACCTTACATAGCTAGTTAAAGGGCCAAACAGGGTGACTTGTTCTAAAACACAGATTGTTCTGGTGTTCAGTAATAAACCAGAGAGAGTGACTAAATCGTTCAATATGGTTACTGGGCTGTCTGATCATAATATGACACTTATAGCCAGAAATCTTTCCAAGAACAGGTTTAACCTCTCTACTGTTAGAAAGTCTGATCAGCTCAGAATACCCAAGAGTGAATTAAATTATTTTGAAAATGCAATTAAGGGAATTAACTGGAATGATCTCTTGTCCTATACAGATGTGGAAGCTGATAGTCCGGTTTTTCTATCCACAATCCAGACCTAAAGGAAATCAAATCCAAACCTGGCCAAAAGAGCACTCTTCCTTGACTAAATGGAGAAATCTGGAAACTGATGAAAGAACGAGATCATGCTCTAAAAACAGCCCTAAAGTCCAAATTAGAGCATGACAGACGTAGGTTTACCATATTGAGGAATAAGGTGATGAAAGAAATCAGACAGGCCAAGACAAACTTTTTCATTAACATAATTGGTGAAGCAAAGAGAAATTCTAAATTCTAAAGAAGTTAACAGGGAAAGACCATAGTAATACTGCAAAAAGACTAGAAATCATTGTGAATTACTGTCTAAAACAGGATGCAGTTGAAATAGCAACAGCCTTCAATTCCTACTTTGTTGACTCTGTCAAGGTACTGACACATAACCCCTCCACTGGTTTCTTGGGCTCAGTGCCAGTGAATGACACTCAACCTGTCTTCATCATAAGGGAGGTTTCTGAGTCAGAGGTGAACAAGGTGATTAGCTCACTAAAGAACTCTAAAGCCAAAGATGTGTTTGGGCTGGACTCTACCTTTCTTAAAAACTACGAAGAGTCACTCATTGGCCCCATTACTATGGTCACCAACACATCTATTGGTCAGGGGGTGTTTCCAAGGGTCTGGAAGTCGGCCATAATAATGGCCATCTTTAAATTGAGTTACTACAGGCCCATTAGTATACTACCTTTGGTGTCGAAGGTTGCTGAAAAGTGTGTAGCAGAGCAAGATGGACAAAGGGGGTGCTGTTGGGACTCTATTTCTAGATCTAAGGAAAGCTTTTGATACTGTTAACCATGAGGTTCTCGTCACAAAACTGTCCAAGTTAAACTTTCCCCCAATGCCTTGAGATGGATGAAATCATACCTTGACGGCAGAACCCTATGTGTCAGAGTGAGCAATGAGCTGTCGCCCACTCTCAGCTATAATGTGGGTGTGCCCAAGGGTCAGTACTGGGGCCCGTCCTGTTCAGCCTGTACATTAATGATCTGCCTTCTGTCTGTACTGGGTCTGAATTTCAAATGTATGCAGATGATACAGTGATACAGTCGTATGAAAAAGTTTGGGCACCCCTCTGAGGCTGCATAATAATTTACTCTATCGTCACAGAAAATGATCACAGTGGCATGCCATTCATTTTCTAATAAAAGCTGAGTACTGGGGTATTGTCCAGACAAAGATTTTTAGTGTAGCAATATTAAGTTGTATGAAATTAAATCAGATGTGAAAAATAGGCTATGCATTCTGTTGATTTGAATACCTGTAACTACTTAGCACTGATTAATTGGAACACAATTGGTTTGGTGAGCTCATTAAGCCTTGAACTTCATAGACAAGTGCATCCAATCATGAGAAAATGTATTTAAGGTGGCCAATTGCAAGTTGTTGTTCTCTTTGACTCTCCTCTGAAGAGTGGCAACATGGGGGCCTCAAAACAACTCTCAAATGATCTGAAAACAAAGATTGTTCAACATTATGGTTTAGGGGAAGGCTACAAAAAGCTATCGCAGAGATGTAACCTGTCAGTGTCCACTGTGAGGAACATAGTGAGTAAATGGAAGACCACAGGCACAGTGGCAGGCCAAGTAAAATATCGGAGAGGCAAAGGCGAAGGATGGTGAGAACGGTCAAAAACAGCCCACAGACCACCTCCAAAGACCTACAACATCATCTTGCTGCAGATGGTGTCACTGTGCATCATTCAACAATTCAGCGCACTTTGCACAAGGAGAAGCTGTACGGGAGAGTGATGCGGAAGAAGTCTTTTCTGCACACACACCACAAACAGAGTCGTTTGAGGTATGCAAACGCACATTTGGACAAGCCAGCTTCATTTTGGAATAAGGTGCTGTGGACTGATGATACAAAGATTGAGTTATTTGGTCATAACAAGGAGCGTTATGCATGGCGGCAAAAGAACACAGCGTTACAAGAAAAACACTTGCTACCCACAGTAAAATTTGGTGGGGGTTCCATCATACTGTGGGGCTGTGTGGCCAGTGCCGGTACTGGGAATCTTGTTAAAGTTGAGGGTTGCATGGATTCCACTCAATATCAGCAGATTCTTGGGAATAATGTTGAAGAATCAGTCAAAGTTGAAGTTACGCCGGGCCTGGATATTTCAACAAGACAACGACCCAAAACACTGCTCAAAATCTACCCGGGCATTTATGCAGAAGATCAAGTACAATGTTCTGGAATGGCCATCCCAGTCCCCAGACCTGAATATCATTGAGAATCTGTGGGATGATTTGAAGCGGGCTGTCCATGCTCTGGAACCATCAAACCTAACTGAACTGGAGATGTTTTGTAAGGAGGAATGGTCCAAAATACCTTCATCCAGAATCCAGACACTCATTAGAGGCTATAGGAAGCGTCTAGAGGCTGTTATTTTAGCAAAAGGAGGCTCTACTAAATATTGATGTGATTTTTCTGTTGGGTGCCCAAATTTATGCACCTGTAATTTCGTTTTGATGCATATTGCATATTTTCTGTTAATCCAATAAACCTCATTTCACTACTGAAATATTACTGTGTACATCAGTTATTTGATAGATCAAAATGAAATTGCTGATCCAAACACCCAATTATTTATAAATGGAAATCATGGAAATTGTCAGGGGTGCCCAAACTTTTTTGCACAAGAACTCACTACTGTAATGGTCCAGGTTACAAAGTGGCTCAGTGACTCATGTTTGCATCTCAATGTGAAAAAAACTGTCTGTATGTTCTTCACAAAGAGGGCAACTGATGCTACTGAGCCAGATGTCTATGTGTTAGGGGAGAAGCTCCAGGTGGTACCCGATTTTAAGTACCTTGGCATCATACTTGATTCCAACCTCTCTTTTAAAAAGCAGGTGAAAAAGTTTACTCAAATAACCAAATTCAACCTAGCTAAGTTCCGATTCATATGAAATTGTTTCACTACAGAGGTAGCAAAACCGTACTTTCAATCTATGATGCTCCCCCACTTAACATACTGCTTGACTAGTTGGGCCCAAGCTTGCAGTTCATCATTAAAACCCATTCAGTCTGTCTACAAACAGGCTCTCAAAGTGCTTGATAGAAAGCGCAATAGCCATCATCACTATTACATCCTCAGAAACCATGAGCTCCTGAGTTGGAAAGATCTTGTGCAATACACCAACGCATGTCTTGTATTCAAGATCCTAAATGGCCAGGCTCCCCCTCCACTTAGTACTTTTGTTAAACAGAAAACACAAACACATGGCAGAAGATCCACAAGGTGACTGTATAGTTCCCTTAAGGAAAATCACCTTTAATCAATCTGCTTTCTCTGTGAGAGCTTTCCATGTCTGGAACACACTGCCATCAGACAAACACAACTGCACCACCTATCACACCTTCACAAAAAACCTGAAGACATGGCTAAAAGCCAATCAGACTTGTGAACATAATCCCTAGCTGTGTATTGCTGCTTTCCATGTTGTCTGTCGCTTGTGAGGTGTGGAAACAATTTTATTGCTTTTACGTATTTTGTTTTGTTGCTCTTTGTGTTATTGCTCTGTCTGCATGCTATGTGTTGCTTGCCTTATGTTGCTCTGCAAGTGCTCACTGCTTGTCTGTATTGTTATTGTAATTGTTTTTGACAACCTGCCCAGGGACTGCCGTTGAAAATTAGCCGGCTGGCTAAAACCGGCACTTTTACTGAAACCTTGATTAATGTGCACTGTCCCTGTAAAAATGTAAAATAAACTGATGACTTATTTATCGAATCAACTAAGTATTTTTTATTGTTACTCTATTAAATTAATCATGAAACAATTAACTCATTAGGATTTGGGGCACCACGGAAGTTGTTTAAAAAGTTACCATCTGTCACGTGTCGGGACGGTGAGAGACCAAGGCGCAGTGCACTCATAGTTCGACATTATTTATTGAATTATAAATCTCTGAACGAACTAAACACACGATATACAAACGTCTCGTTTTTCAACAAAACAAACACGAATGAATTGAATGTAAATCATAACACACTACGTTACCCGTGACTGGAGGAATATATCGATTCCATACATATACAATGACCCACAGCCCCTGTGTGGAAACATACATGCATATGTAGGATCCCTAATTAGAGACAATGCACTGCAGCTGCCTCTAATTAGAGATCCTACACAAACCACCTACAGACCCAGAAATGATAGACCTGTCAGACTATGGCCAGAGCCTGACAGTATTCCCCCCCCCCCCCCCCCCCCCAAGGCGCGGACTCCCGGACGCCTACCAAAAACACAACACAAACATATGGGGGGGTAAATGGGGGGGGAAGATTAGTTCGGCGGTGGCGGTTCCGGCCCCGGCGAAGTAGACAACTTAGTGCCCTGCTCTCTCCTTATGACCGGGAAAATAACTGGGCCCGGACTGGGCACCGGTGGGGTAAACGGCTCCGGCCCTGGAGCGGGGAAAATAACCAGGCCCAGACTGGGTACCGGTGGGACAAACGGCTCCGGCTATGGAGCGGGAAAAACAACCGGGCCCGGACTGGGCACCGGTGGGACAAACGGCTCCGGCCATGGAGCTGGGCAATAAACCGGGCCGGGACTGGGCACCGGTGGGGCGGACTGCTCAGGCTCTGAAGCGGAGCAGACGGCTGGACCCGGATTGGGTACCGGTGGAGCAGACTGCTCTGGCACTGGAGCGGAGCAGACGGCTGGACCCGGAATGGGTACCGGTGGAGCGGACTGCTCTGGCACTGGGGCGGAGCAGACGGCTGGACCCGGATTGGGTACCGGTGGAGCGGACTGCTCTGGCACTGAGGCGGAGCAGACGGCGGAGCAGACGGCGGAGCAGACGGCTGGACCCGGATTGTGGACCTTCGCTGGAGGCTCCGGGCTGCGGACCTTCGCTGGAGGCTCCGGGCTGCGGACCTTCGCTGGAGGCTCCGGGCTGCGGACCTTCGCTGGAGGCTCCGGGCTGCTGACCTTCGCTGGAGGCTCCGGGCTGCGGACCTTCGCTGGAGGCTCCGGGCTGCGGACCTTCGCTGGAGGCTCCGGGCTGCGGACCTTCGCTGGAGGCTCCGGGCTGCGGACCTTCGCTGGAGGCTCCGGGCTGCGGACCTTCGCTGGAGGCTCAGGGCTGCGGACCTTCGCTGGAGGTCGGATGCGTGGAGCTGGCACGGGACGTACCTGGCTAGACGCACGCACTGCCGGCCGGGTGCGGGGAGTAGGGCAGAGGTCCGGACCCGGACTGGACATCGGTAAAGAGGATTTCTCTGGCCTGGGAGTGGAGACGACGACCGGACCCGGACTCGGCACCGGTGGAGCGGACTGCTCCGGCCTGGGAGTGGAGTAGATGACCGGACCTGGACTGGCCCACTCCGCCATCTCGACCTCTTCCTCTATCTCCACCAATTCCCTCAGAACCTCCCCAAAATGCTCCTCCAGCTCCTCCTCCTGCTCCTTGCTCTGAGCCCCCCATTGGTACCTGGGCCTCCCCATGGTCCACATGGGGAGTGGTGTTGGCTCCTCCAGGAGCCCCCACGGTTGAGGGAACCAAAGCACTTCCTCGTCGTCGTCCTACTCCGACTCGAACCCTCCGAGGAGTTCGGTGTTGGTGAATCTCACTCTCCGTCTCTCCCCATTTGCGCTGCTTGGTCTCGTACTGGTGGGTCGTTCTGTCACGAGAGGGGATGTGAAGAGACCAAGACGCAGCGCAGGGATAGTAGTTCGACATGATTTATTATAGATTTACTATGTAATATAATCATAGGTACACTTCAACTGCGAGAGACGGAATCTAAAACAAAAATCCAGAAAATCACATTGTATGATTTTTAAATAATTAATTTGCATTTTATTGCATGACATAAGTATTTGATCACCTACTATTTGACCTACCAACCAGTAAGAATTCCGGCTCTCACAGACCTGTTCTCCACTCATTACCTGTATTAACTGCACCTGTTTGAACTCGTTACCTGTATAAAAGACACCTGTCCACACACTCAATCGAACAGACTCCAACCTCTCCACAATGGCCAAGACCAGAGAGCTGTGTAAGGACATCAGGGATAAAATTGTAGACCTGCACAAGGCTGGGATGGGCTACAGGACAATAGGCAAGCAGCTTGGTGAGAAGGCAACAACTGTTGGCGCAATTATTAGAAAATGGAAGAAGTTCAAGATGACGGTCAATCTCCCTCGGTCTGGGGCACCATGCAAGATCTCACCTCGTGGGGCATCAATGATCATGAGGAAGGTGAGGGATCAGCCCAGAACTACACGGCAGGACCTGGCCAATGACCTGAAGAGAGCCAATGACCATCTGGATGATCCAGAGGAGGAATGGGAGAAGGTCATGTGGTCTGATGAGACAGAAATAGAGCTTTTTGGTCTAAACTCCACTCGCTGTGTTTGGAGGAAGAAGAAGGATGACTACAACCCCAAGAACACCATCCCAACCGTGAAGCATGGAGGTGGAAACATCATTCTTTGGGGATGCTTTTCTGCAAAGGGGACAGGACGACTGCACCGTATTGAGGGGCGGATGGATGGGGCCATGTATTGCGAGATCTTGGCCAACAACCTCCTTCCCTCAGTAAGAGCATTGAAGATGGGTCGTGGCTGGGTCTTCCAGCATGACAACGACCCGAAACACACAGCCAGGGCAACTAAGGAGTGGCTCCGTAAGAAGCATCTCAAGGTCCTGGAGTGGCCTAGCCAGTCTCCAGACCTGAACCCAATAGAAAATCTTTGGAGGGAGCTGAAAATCCGTATTGCCCAGCGACAGACCCGAAACCTGAAGGATCTGGAGAAGGTCTGTATGGAGGAGTGGGCCAAAATCCCTGCTGCAGTGTGTGCAAACCTGGTCAAGAACTACAGGAAATGTATGATCTCTGTAATTGCAAACAAAGGTTTCTGTACCAAATATTAAGTTCTGCTTTTCTGATGTATCAAATACTTATGTCATGCAATACAATGCAAATTAATTACTTAAAAATCATACAAATGTGATTTTCTGGATTTTTGTTTTAGATTCCGTCACTCACAGTTGAAGAGTACTTATGATAAAAATTACAGACTTCTACATGCTTTGTAAGTGGGAAAACCTGCAAAATCGGCAGTGTATCAAATACTTGTTCTCCCCACTGTATATGGGATCCCTAATTAGAGACAATGCGTGCAGCTGCCTCTAATTAGGGATCCAACCCAAACCCCACACAGAAACAGAAAAGAACGACACTGTCAGACTCTGACCATAACTACATAGAGAAGCCTATTTGCTTCTCTATGGCCAGAGGCTGACACCTACATTGGAGGTCAGGAAGGAAGAAGCCTCTGCTCTCAAAAAAGAATATCAAGACACAACTGACTTTACCCAGGTGTTGTCTGGCAAAAGTCAGTTGTGTCTTGATATTATTTTTTTTGAGAGCAGAGGCTTCTTCCTTCCTGACTTCCAATGTAGGTCAAGTTTGTGCAGTCTCTTTCTGACAGTGTACACATGCAATTCGATATTGATTGTGGCAAGAGAGGCCTGTAGATCCCTTGATGTTACCCTGGGGTTCTTAGAGACATCTATGAGCATCTTTCAGTCAGCTCTTGGGCTGACTTTGGTGGGACGACCTGTCCTAGGTAGTTTGCCAGTGGTCTGGAATTTTGGAATGTCAGACAGACAGTCAGACAGTGGAATGATGTACTTCGAATTACTTGGAAATAGATTTGTAACCCCTCCCAGACTCATGGGCATAAATAATCTTTCTTCTGAGGGCCTCGGGTAGGTATTTTGATCTTTGAATGATGTGTTACCACACACCCATACGGTTAAGACCAAACCAGACCAATTTTCTTATCTTTATGGAAGTTTCTCTCTAATGTTTTCTAATCATTTGCACTTGTTTTGGTACACCTAATTCTATTTTATGTGATGGTAATGGTAGGGGTGTACAAACTTTTTCCCCATAAGGAAAAGGCATTTTTGTTTATTTTGATTGCATAACATTTAAAAAAAAAAATGTTTGTGTGTGATTTGTTAAATTGGGTAACCTTTATCTGTCAATAGTGTTGAAGTGAAGATTACATATACATCTGTCCAAATATGTAAAAGAAAAAAAAAAAACTTTCCAGGGGGTGTACTTACTTTTTCACATGACTGTATATGCTATCGGACCATATTGCTGTCATGCCTGAGCATTGGAAATGTAACTAGTACTAACTAGTATTTATTGGTGTACGGGAAAATATGTGGGAGCAAAAAGTACAGATTTTCTTTGGGAATGTAGTGCAGTAAAAGTAAAAGTTGTCAAAAATATAAATAGTAAAGTACAGATATCCCAAAACACTACTTAAGTAGTACTTCAAAGTATTTTTACTTAGTTACTTTACACCACTGGCTATCAGAAGAATACTTCTGACATTAGAATACAAAAAAAAACTATTATAAAAAACAACATAATAGCATTTTCATTAGTTTATGTTACTGTAGACTATATGTAAAAATAAAATAAAAAAACACTAAAAACACCACAGTTCAAGAGTTAAATCAATCACAAAGATTGGCAGGTCATTAGAAACATTATGGAAATAAGAAAATGTATTTCAGAAGAACAGAATAGCATATTTTAAGTTGTGTTATGTTACCAGTCTTTGCTTAGTAGCCTGAGCAATGTTGCCTTGAGTGCTTACGTGCTGAACGCATGGACAGTGCGGTTATTCTTGGAAAAAGTTATATTTTGAAATCGAGCTGAATTTGTAGTTATTTGACTGTGTGTGGGAAACCGGCCCTTCATGTACAGTGCATTCGTAAAGTATTCAGACCCCTTTACTTTTTCCACATTCTGTTATGTTACAGCCTTATTCTAAAATTGATTTAATACACTTTTTTTCTTCTCAATCTACACAGAATACCCCATAATGACAAAGCGAAAACTGTTTTGTTTTGGAAAAAACTGAAAGTATTCAGACCCTTTGCAATGAGACTAGAAATTAAGCTCAGGTGCATCCTGTTTACACTGAACATCCAGTGCATGTCAGAGTAAAAACTAAACCATGAGGTCGAACGAATTGTCCTTAGAGCTCCGAGACAGGATTGTGTTGAGGCACAGATCTGGGGAAGGGTACCAAAACATTTCTGCAGCAATGAAGGTCCCCAAGAATACAATAGCCTCCATAATTCTTAAATGGAAGAAGTTTGGAACCACCAAGACTCTTCCTAAAGCTGGCCGCCCGGCCAAACTTCAGGGAGGTGACCAAGAACCCGATGGTCACTCTGACAGAGCTCCAGAGTTCCTCTGTGGAGATGGGATAACCTTCCAGGAGGACAACTATCTCTGCAGCACTCCATCAATCAGGCTTTGGTGGAGCCACTCCTCAGTAAAAAGCACATGACAGCCCGCTTGGAGTTTGCCAAAAGGCACCTAAAGGACTCGCAGACCAAGAGAAACAAGATTCTCTGGTCTGATGAAACCAAGAATGAACACTTTGGCTGAAACCTGGCACCATCCCTACGGAGAAGCACGATGGTGGCAGCATCATGCTGTGGATATGTTTTTCAGCGGCAGGGACTGGGAGAATAGTCAGGATTGAGGGAAATATGTATGGAGAAAAGTACAGAGAGATCCTTGATGAAAACCTGCTCCAGAGCACTCAGGACCTCAGACTGGGGCGAAGGTTCACCTTCCAACATGACAACGACAGCCAAGACAACGCAGGAGACACTCCCCAAATACAGTTGTGCCAAGCTTGTAGCGTCATACCCAAGAAGACTCAAGACTGTAATCGCTGCCAAAGGTGCTTCAACAAAGTACTGAGTAAAGGGTCTGAATACTTATGTAAATGTGATTTCTTAATTTTTTACAAATGTGCAACAATTTCTAAAAACCTGTTTTGCATGGTCATTATGGGTTA
This sequence comes from Thymallus thymallus, assembly GCA_023634145.1. Taxonomy (NCBI): domain Eukaryota; kingdom Metazoa; phylum Chordata; class Actinopteri; order Salmoniformes; family Salmonidae; genus Thymallus; species Thymallus thymallus. The sequence goes on along the minus strand of CM042379.1, from coordinate 17,350,350 downwards.
TTGTGTGTGGATTGAGGACATTATCGAATGTGCAATACGTACATTTATCTGTAATTAACCCTGTTCTAAGGACTGTATTTTAAGGGAATTATATTATTAATTTAACCATGCAAATATTCATGTACCTGTACATTTAACCTGACTGTATATTAAGGAAACTATTATTACCTTCACTTATATCATACGCACCCTTTCTCTGCCATCGATCTGTATAGTTAACCATGCAAATATATATATATATTTTTTTATTAACGTGCAATAATTGTATAATTTTTTCACTTAACATATTACATATATATTCAGCCATTCACTCATACTATGCAATGCGTTTCTATAGCTTTTTGCACTCCAGACTTTGTGTATTTTTATACTTTTTCATACTGTCGCAATATGTATCAAGTATCGTGTATCTGTCTTTTGTGTATTTAGTTCTGGCATTTTGCACCTGCCCTGTGTTTTTTCGTAGCTGCATGATAAAGTAATTTCCCCACGGGGATCAATAAAGAATCTATCTATAGATAGCTTGTTTGATGGCAGACGCATAGCACATTTTCCCCAAAGGGATTCAATTAACTTCATTCAAAATCATAGGTAAGGTTGTGGTATGATCCTCTGTGCCTCTATCCACAAAGCGTCTCAGAGTAGGAGTGCTGATCTAGGATCAGATTTGCCTTTTAGATAAACATGAATAAGATCATATGGACAGATCCTAGATCAGCATTCCTACTCTGAGCAACTTTGTGGATACAGGCCCTGGTCATTTATAATGTACTGTAACTATTCTAACGGTAGGGCTGGCAAGATCTAGTGCCTGGTGGATGGGCGGGGTTTGCACTTTTGGGACTTTTATATTGGTGCCATTTCAACAGGCAGCTCAAGAATTTTATGTAAAGAATTTTACATGATTTCAAATATACTGAACAAAAATATAAACGTAACAAGTGTTGGTCCCATGTTTCATGAGCTGAAATAAAAGTACCCAGAAATTTTCCATACGAAAAATATTGTGGCAAGCTCGGCCAGAAGAAGATGGCAAGAGACAGGGATTAATTTACCAGAGAGTTCCTGTGCCCCATACATACTCCATACCCCATACTCCGGCCATGCAAGGCTCGGTCATGGTATGCATTTTAACATTCCCCCCAACCCCCATAACCTGAACTAAGACAACTAAAGGAAACATAAACACATAACATTAGCTTAACTACTAAAACGTAAAGACATAACACAACCGTTTTAATCATAGAACAACAACTACCCACAATCCCCTTGCTCCCTTCAGTTACCACGCAACATGTGGCTAGCGTATGCCGGCCAGATCGCTACAATATATTATTTCTCAAATTTTGTGCACAGATTTGTTTACATCCCTTTTAGGGAGCATTTCTCCTTTGCCACGATAATCCATCCTCTTGACAGGTGTGGCATATCAAGAAGCTGAACAGCATGATCATTACACAGGTGCACCTTATGCTGGGGACAATAAAAGGCCACTCTAAAATGTGCAGTTTTGTCACGAAACACAATGCCACAGATGTCTGGAGGGAGCATGCAATTGGCATGGTGACTGTAGGAATGTCCACTAGATGTCACACGCTGATCTGTTTCACCTGTCTTGTGCTTGTCTCCACCCCCGAACAGGTGTCTCCTATTTTCCCCATTATTCCCTGTGTATTTATACCTGTGTTTTCTGACTGTCTGTGTTTCCCGTTTCTCCTGTTATCTAGTTCTTGTTTTCTAGTCTTCCCAGTTCCGACCTCTCTGTCTGCCCCTTTGTTATAATAAATATTCTGAAAACCGAACCATCCGCCTCCTGTGTCGGCATCTGGGTCATATGTCGTGAGACCAGAGCTGTTGTCAGAGAATTTCATGTTTAATGTCTAAGGCACTGGATCTCCATGTTAGAATTTGTTCTTAACTGACTTGCCTAGTTAAATAAAGGTTAAAAAAACCATTTTTTAAACATAATTTTGTTTTAGAGAATTTGGCAAAGCATCCAACCGGCCTCACAACCGCAGACCACGTGTAACCACGCCAGCCCAGGACCTTCATATCCGGCTTCTTCACCTGCGGGATCCTCTGAGACTCCATTGAACTCTTCTACATGTGACCCTGTCTTGCACCTGTATCCTGCTGGTCACTACTCTGATGGGGTGGCTGGTAGTGACTACGAGGGAGGGACTGCACCCAGGGAATGTCTGTTATTCACCTAGAGGTCTACCCCCGGGTCAGCCAGCAAGGGGGACTGCCACCCCTGTCCCCTGGATCCTACCGTAACTCTACAGGTCAGACTGAAACACCTTAGACTTCAATATCTTACCATACTGTTACTGTGCCATTACTGTAGCTTTGGGGTGGCAGGTACCCTAGAGGTTAGAAAAGCAGGCTAGCAACCAGAGGGTTGCCGGTTGGACAGGGATAAAATGTCTGACAGGGATAAAATGTCTGACAGGGAAAACATTTGGCAGGGAAAATGTCTGATAAGGAAAAAAATCTTGTCCTACATGCCATCTCCTGCCACTGTGCCCCTGAGCAAGCCACTGAAAACCCTAAACCGCTCATATTTTTATTTATCCTTTATTTAACTAGGCAAGTCAATTCTTATTTACGATGACGGCCTACCAAAAGGCAAAAGACCTCCTGCGGGGACGGGGGCTGGGGCTGGGATTAAAAAAAAAAAAGAAGAAAAAAGAAATATATATATACACAGCGGGTGAAATAAGTATTGAACACGTCACCATTTTTCTCAGTAAATATATTTCCAAAGGTGCTATTGACATGACATTTTGACCAGATGTTGGTAACAACCCAAGTAATCCAAAACCAAAACAAATAAGTTCAGAAATTAAGTTGTGTAATAATGTGAAATGACACAAGGAAAAAGTATTGAACACACTTACTGATATTTATTTAATACTTTGTACAAAAGCCTTTGTTGGTAATGCCAGCTTCAAGACGCCTCCTGTATGGAGAAACTAGTCGCATGCATTGCTCTGGTGTGATTTTGGCCCATTCTTCCACACAAACAGTCTTCAAATCTTGAAGGTTCCGTGGGCCTCTTCTATGAATCTTGATCTTCAGTTCTTTCCATAGATTTTCAGTGGGATTTAAGTCAGGTGATTGGCTGGGTCATTCTAGCAGCTTTATTATCTTTCTTTGAAACCAATTGAGAGTTTCCTTGGCTGTGTGTTTGGGATCATTTGTCACGTTCGGGTGTGTAGAGAGTAGACCAAGGCGCAGCTTAGCGATAGTTTGACATCGTTTATTTAACAACTAGACTTGACGTGAACTATACGAAATAACAATGCAATAATAAACTGAAAGGAAACACACTTACTCACGAACACGGGACAATCGACAATGAACCACGCCATGGGAGTGGAACACACACATATAAGTAGGATCCCTAATTAGAGGTAATGCAATGCAGCTGCCTCTAATTAGGGATCCCACACACAACACCACACAGAAGTAGAACGACTAGAACTGCCAGACTCTGACCATAGAAATATTTTCATCTTCATCATCCTGGTAGATGGCAGCAGATTTTTGTCAATAATGTCTCGGTAAATTTGCCCATTCATCCTTTCTTCAATTACGTGAAGTTTGCCAGTACCATTTGCTGAAAAGCAGCCCCACACCATGATGTTCCCACCTCCAAACTTCACTGTTGGTATGGTGTTTTTAGGGTGATGTGCAGTGCCATTTCTCCTCCAAACATGGTACGTATTATGACATCCAAACAGTTCAATTTTGCTCTCATCTGACCACACTATATTCTCCCAGTATTTCACTGGCTTTTCCAAATGTTGTGCAGCAAACTATAAACAAGCTTCAACATGGAAGACTATTAGAACTGGGTTAGATTTAGGGTTAGGGTTTAGGGAAAATAGGACTGAATTGTGTGTCCCTACAAGGTTAGCTGTACAAGACTGTGTGTGTGTGCATGTATGTTGGTCAGGTGCGGTCTCAGAGAGGCTGTGTAAGGCTGGCTCTTACTGTGGGCTCCAGACTGCATAAGGCTACCTCTGTCCACAGGGATCTCACATCTACAACACACCAAGTGTGAGTGGGCCTAACTCAAAAATATGATGTAATACTTACCCCAGTTCCTAGGCACATTCATTATGGTCCTTAACATGAGAAGAAACAGTAACATTTATATTCAATCTATGCCATGGCATCATAAATTTACTTTGAAGATAACATTGAAAATCTAATCATTGGTCATTCCACAGTTGCACATTTCCCTGCTACTCTCCTGCCAACAGCTTTGCCATGCTGTCCTGTGAAGGGGGCTCCGTGCCCCTCAACACCAGTGGCCCCAGAGCCTCCCAGGGCAGCAGCTGTGGGCTGTGTAAGGCAGGAACCTACCGACCTCGGCTGTCCCCGCACCCTCACTGCCTTACCTGTCCACTAGGGTACCACTGCCCTCCAGGTTATGTGATTGTGCTACTTTTAGTTTAGTGTGATTTACTTTAGCAAGATTTAGATACGCTTTCCACAATCTATCCATCTTTCCAACCCTCTTTTATCCATTGGTTCATTCTTCCAACCTTCATTCATTCATCCTTCCAATTTTCACTGATCCACCCATCTATCTAAGTTGTATCTATCCACCTATACCTTCTTAGCCTCGTACGAACCATCCCATCTTCCGTGTAGCGAAACAGAATGTAAGCTTGTGAGATCAGGATGGTTCGTACGAGGCTAATACCTTCTTGCCTACTTAAATTAATCCAACCAACCATCATCCACCATCGTCTTCCATTCAGTTATCCATCAATTCTTCTTCTTCATCCATCCATCCATCCATCCATCCATCCATCCATCCATCCATCCCACTTTTCTTCTTTCTTGATTTCAAAGGCTTCCTAACCATAAAGCTGTCGGATATTTTCTGTTCATCAGGGACAGAGCACTACCACAGAAACCCCTGTCCCCTGGGCTACGTGTGTCCGCTGGGCTCATCCAGTCCTGTCCCTTGCCCCCCCTGGTTCTTTTGGTAATGTCACCAACATGAGGAACAGACTCAGTTCCTGCCCAGGAACAGAGACTGATTGTTCATCCAAGATGACATAAAGGTCTTATAAGCTACTTATTTACATAATTTACAAACTGTAAATTAGTGGCTAATATGTGTACCTTAAAATAATGTGTTATTATTATAACTTTATTTGTGTAACGTTTTTCATTACAAGTAACAAAGTGCTTCACATAATAAAATAAAATATAAGTGCTTACAAAAAATCTAAAACAAGGGGAAGGAGCTGTCCAAACGTTTGGACAGCTACTCATTCAAGGGTTTTTCTTTATTTTTAATATTTTATACATTGTAGAATAATAGTGAATATATCAAAACTATTAAATAACACATATGGAATAATATACTAACCAAAGTGTTAAACAAATCAAAATGTATTTTATATTTAAGATTCTTCAAAGTATCCACCCTTTGCCTTGATGACAGCTTTTCTCTCAACCAGCTTCATGAGGTAGTCACCTGGAATCAATTTTGAGCCAATCTTTTATGTTGTGACAAGGTAGGGGTGGTATACAGAAGATAGCCCTATTTGGTAAAAGACCAAGTCCATATTATGGCAAGAACAGGTCAAATAAGCAAAGAGAAACGACAGTCCATAATTACTTTAAGACGTGACAGGTCAGTCAATGCAGAAAATGTCAAGAACTTTGAACATTTCTTCAAGTGCACTCTCAAAAACTCAACCACTATGATGAAACTGGCTCTCATGAGGACTACCACAATAAAGGAAGACCCAGAGTTACTTCTGCTGCAGAGGATAACTCCATTAGAGAAACTGCACCTCAGATTGCAGTCCAAATAAATTCTTCACAGGGTTCAAGTAACAGACACATCTCAACATTGAATGTTCAGAGGAGCCTGCGTGAATCAGACCTTCAGGGTCGAATTGCTGCAAAGAAACCACTACTAAGGGAGGATCCTGCATGGAATTCTGGGGAAAGGCTGTGTGCTGATCATGCTCTGTGACAATGTTGGCCTAAATTAAACTTCATGAGTTTAAAGTACATATTTGACCTTCTAAATTGGCAATGAGTAAGGATAAATATTTGAGTGAAAGACGGCTTCAAAGAGAAGATACTTCGGTATGTTCACCGTGTTTAAGTCGCTCACCGAGCCCAACTCCTCGAGGTGGTAGAGGCCGCCATCACAGCTTAAACAGAAATGGCGGAGCTTCATCTCTCATGGCAGAACTGAAGTTATTTCATAGAGAAACAGCCACCTCATTCGGCAAAATGCTAATCTCTATCGATGGCATGAAGGCTACTCTAGAGAAAAATTATAAACGGATGACCCACATTGAAAATAAAAGCATGAGGAAAAGCTAGTACAACTAGCCTGATGGGCCAGGTTAAGGAATTGAAAAAGGAGGGAGACTCTTTGGAAAACGTTTTGCTTCGTAATAATATTAGCATTTTTGGGGTCGAAACCAATGCAGGAAGGGAGCAGACAATGTCTACATTTGTGGACAAGATGCTGAGGGAGGTCTTGGAAATCAGTGATGTTTCATGGCGGGGTTTGTAAATAGACCAAGGTGCAGCGCAGTGGTAGTTCGGTATATCCATTTAATAAAGAAATATATTGAACAAACAACAAGACAAGTACTTACAAATAACACTCCTTCACCTAGACTGACATATAGGACAATGAATCACACCCAGGTGTGGAACATAACTAATATAAGTAGGATCTCTAATTAGAGACAACGCTTAGCAGCTGCCTCTAATTAGGGACCAAACACCACACAGAACTAGACATGCTAGATCTGTCAGACTCTGACCATGGCTAAATAGAGGAGCCAAAGGCTTCTCTGTGCCCAGAGCCTGACATGCTGCTAAACCTTTGGTCATAGAGAGGACCACACCTGCAGCCCGGAGCGAAGGACAGACAGAGGCCCAGCGCTATCCTCATGCGCCTTCTCAACTTATTTCGGAGATGTTCTCACGAGGCACAAAATAATAAAAGGAGAAATGACTAAACTGAAACACTAATAAACCAAAGCAAAGTGACTTACTTTCTGAGACCCAAGGCAGACAAGTACACATAATGATCCATACACAGGTGGATGTGAGAGGTGCCTAAATACTATCCCCAATCAGAGACAACCCTAGACAGCTGTCTCTGATTGGGGATCATGACTTCCCCTAATCACTAATGTGATGGCCTGATTGTGGCTCTCCCACTCCCTCTAGTGGGAGTCTGAGGCCAAGCCTCAACCAGGCCATCACAGTACCCCCCCCCCCCCTAGGCGCGGGCTCCCGACCGCGATACCACCCCCTTACCAAAACCCCAACCCCCAAAAAAAATTCAAGGGGAAGGTGCGGAGTACTGGGGAGGCTACTGTTGGTGGAGGCTCCGGCTCCGGCTCCGGCTTCGGGTGTGATGTAGGCTTTGAATGTAGCTTCCTCCTTGCCTCCCCATGGCATGCCCGATCCTGTCCGGACCACGGCGCGATGATTCCCCCCTCAGTACTCCCGCGATGCACCAAGTCCTGTCTGGACCCTGGTGGGGGAGCCCTCAACCCTGGAGAGGGGCTGACGGACCCCGATGGAGCGGACTGCTCCGGCATGGGGGCGGAGCAGAAGACCAGAACTGGACTAACACCGGTGGAGCGGACTGCTCCCGCGCTGGAGGGGAGCAGCTGACCGGAGCTGGACTAGGCACCGGTGGAGTGGATTGCTCTGGCACTGGAGTGGAGCAGCTGATTTAGGGAATGGGAAGAGAGCGGGCTTTGTAGAGTCTCTCAACTATTCAAAGGCTACATTTTTAAATAATTTCATGAAATCCATGAAGAATTCATTATATCCCCCCCAAAATTGTATAGGTACCTTCAAGTAAGGCAATTCATTGATACAAAACATTACTGAGACGATTACGCCTATTGACGAGATGATTGAATAAAACATTGGAACCGTTTCAAATTTTTATCACAACATCCTTAACATGCAAATATTATCTTTAGATAATCTTCGGAACTCATGGCAGGTTGAATTACAGGTGCAGATATCAGAGGAGCCCTCCGACAGAGCCTATAGCCCCCGCAAAAAAAACTGCATCGGGGGGTCCTCTGGGCTGGTCGCCGGGCCCGCCCTCTGGCACGCCAACGTGGAGCCCGCTGGCGTCGCCGCTGCCCTGGATCCTGCGGTAGCTCCAGGGCTAGACAGTGGAGGTACTCTTACTCGGAGACAAGCTACTTACCTTCCATAAGTTCCTCCACTGTCCAGCTCTGTGTGGTCCTGGGTACAAAATAAACAAAACAAAGGCGAGAACGAAACCACGAACTGATGTGCTACATGCACAAAACAAAGAACCACACACAGGTGGGCTCAATAATCAATTGGGGACCAACAGAAACCAAACATAATGCCGCCTAGACACCCCTACTGTCAAGCCCTGACAGTAACCTCCAGACACCATAGAGATGCCTAGAGATCTTACTCTAGTCAGGACCTACCAGGTATGAAGGTACCTTATGGCCTTTACTCTTCAGTTAGGTCATATTAGATTCACATTAGCAATCTTAAGCATCTGTTCTCTAATTATGGATGCGTCCAAAATGACACCCTATTCCCTATATAGAATAAGTAGTGCACTATATAGGGAATACATAGGGAATAAGATGCCATTCTTCTTTTACAATATACAGTATACTGTATGTCCATATGTTCTCTGAGACAGGGAAGTACAATATGTGAATGGGCTCTGGGCAAAAGTAGTGCACTATATACACTCTTAAAAAAGAGTTGCTATCTAGAACCTTGAAAGGTTCTTCGGCTGTCCCCGTAGGAGAACCCTTTGAAGAAGTTTCCAGTTAGAACCCCTTTGGTTCCATTTTGGGTGCAATGTAGAACCCTTACCACAGAGGGCTCTACATGGAACCCAAAAGGGTTCTACCTGGAACCAAAAAGGGAACCTTTTTATCTACGAGTGTAAGTAATGGCGTGCCTTTTCAGACTTGTCTCCTCTTTTCCCGTTAGATATGCAGACGTGTTCTCGGAGACGGGGAAGTATGTGTTCCTAGACAACGCTGTTCCAGAGTGGAGTCTAGTGGCGGTGGTCAGTGAGAGAGGGACAGAGTGTGACTCCACTGAACATTCACATTTGAAAGTGTATGTAGTCAATAATAATACTTAAATACAGAAAGATTAATCAAGGCACGGTACCATAGTAGAGAATCATAGACTGGTTCTTAGGTGTGAATCAATTGGTCATGTGCATATCACCCTCCTGTTTTTCTTTGAATTGATTCGTTAACAATTTAGGATCCTTTCTGTGTTAAAATTCTCTTAAATTTAGCAGTTTGTCATACCGCAAGAGAGAACTAGGTACTGTTGAGCAGAAAAAAGACAGAGAATACAGGCTGCTTTGATTCTGTGAGAAATGGAAAAGGTATCAAAAAGGGTCTGAATAGACTAAGAACAAGTTATGTTGTGCCTTGTCTCTTAAAACCAGTTAAAATGAACGCCAACAACAAAAAAGGTACAATAGAGCCCAACTGGTTACCAATCTATGGGCACCTCTCTGTCATATGGCATGGCACACTTCGTAGCCATGTGTATGTCAGTTCCTCCACAGGAAAATACATGTATTTAAATTCGATCAATAGTAGTTTATTCTATTAGCTTTATAGCTTGCCTAATAGCTTTCAGGAAGTGTGCCAGCCATTTATCTGATCTTACCACAGTTATGAATGAGAGGTGGGAATGTCTCTACTAACAGCTCTCTGGTTAGAATTCAATCATTGCAGATAATGGGTTCTCTGAATTGTATTCTCAGAGGTGTATTTGATTTTTTTTTTTTTTTCACCTTTATTTAACCAGGTAGGTCAGTTGAGAACAAGTTCTCATTTGCAACTGCGACCTGGCCAAGACAAAGCAAAGCAGTGCGACAAAAGACAACACAGAGTTACACAGTAAAACAAACAGTCAAAAACACAATAGAAAAATCTATATACAGAGTGCAAAATGTAGTGCAAAAATGCAGTAAGATTAGGCGGTAGGACAATAAATAGACTATAGTGGTGAAATAAATTACAGAATTATCATCATTAACACAGGAATGAAGGATGTGCAAATTATGATGTGCAAATAGAGGTACTGGTGTGCAAGATTAGTGAAAATAAACAAAAAATAAATATGGGGATGAGGTAGTAGTGTGGGCTATTTACAGAAGGGCTATATACAGGTGCAGTGATCGATAAGCAGCTTTGATAACTGATGCTTAAAGTTATTGAGGGAGATAGGAACCTCTAGCTTCAATGATTTTTGCAATTCGTTCCAGTCATTGGCAGCAGCGAACTGGAAGGAATGGCGGCCAAAGGAGGTGTTGGCTTTGGGGGTGACCAGTGAGATATACCTGCTGGAGCGCATGCTACGGGTGGGTGTTGCTATAGTGACCAGTGAGCTGAGATAGGGCGGGGATTTACCTAATAAAGACTTATAGATGACCTGGAGCCAGTGGGTTTGGCGACGAATATATAATGAAGGCCAGCCAACGAGAGCATACAGGTCGCAGTGGTGGGTAGTGTATGGGGCTTTGGTGACAAAACGGATGGCACTGTGATAGACTACATCCAATTTGCTAAGTAGAGTGTTGGAGGCTAGTTTGTAAATGACATCACCAAAATCAAGGATCAAGGATTTGCAGGATGTCCCTTAGAAATCAGCTGTCCTGTGGCATGACGCATTACATTCTGATAGTGAGCATGGCTGGGAAGTCTTCAGGTGCGTCATGCAACAGGACGGTTGTTTTTCTAAATCAAGTCAACTCCATCCATCTGACCAGGGACACCTTGCTGACCAAGGACACCTCCTTCTGAAAAGCCACTATCTACAATGATTGACTTCTATTTTTTGTTTGGCAAGGTGGTGCTGGGCTGCAGGGGAGTGGGAGAGGGGAGCCTGCAGTCTGCCGTGGAGCAGGTGAATAACTCAGATTACTCACTGCATTAATGATGATCGATTCATAGTCATGATGGGTTAATGCCCATCTGCCCCACAATTTCACAAACACCCATGATACAAGATTATTTACCCCACTAGATGAATAGTTGAAGGATTTTATTATACCCACACTGAAATACCATGGGTAATGGGATCAGGAGTATTTTGCTCTGCCATTTCCATTTTGAATCGATTCTCCATTTTCTACACACATCCAACTCAAGGATGACAACACACCTAACACATGATAATGTACAAGTGAGGCTCTAGATCAATTACATTTTCAGTAGTCTTGCGCTGGCATTTCAAGTTATTATTATTATCCACTTCGTCAACAAATGCTGGAGGAATTCAACGAGAAAACTCTCTACGACGAGCTGGAGGATCAGAACCTGCATTTGGCTGTTGAAAGAGCTATTGTAACGTGATGCCTTGCAGAGTGATCCATACACCAATACTGATGCAGATGGGGATGGACATATCTAATCAACAAAAGGTAAGACTGAATAATGTCAGTCAGTGGCCAACAAGACATTTATTCACTGCTATACTGTAAAATCATCTGCCTACACAATGCTATCTCAGAGATAATGTGATGTATTGCATTGCTATACTATGACCAGTATTCAATCAAACGCAGATTTAAGACCATCGCACAGCGATAGACCTTAAAAGTACATTTCCCTGACGCTTGCAGAAATCACATGCTACTGTAAACGTGTGGATGTCGGCTCAAGGCAACTGCACTGTACAGGTATTTGTTCTGTGTTTATCTGAATCCCAACCTTTGACCTGTCATCAGAGCTGTCAGTGGTGCTGATGGGAGGTGTAGTCAGAGCTTTGGAGGCAGTCCTATGCAGACTAAGTGGAGAGGGCTGCCAGAAGCAGGACATGACAGCTGCACAGTGCCACACAGACACCAGTGTGAGCTGCACACAGGCTATACACAGGTAAATCACTTCCAAAGGTTATATAGTCACTCGTTGGCCCGTTTATTAGGTACAGCACCCCGTTCATGTTGGCTGTGGCTTGCTATATGAAGTAGGCAGACAGGCATCGAGGCATTCAGTTGAAGAATCTCAAATATAAAATATATATAATATTTGTTTAACACTTTTTTTGTTACTACATGATTCCATATGTGTTATGTCATAGGTGTTTGATGTCTTCACTTTTATTCTACAATGTAAAAAATAGTGCAAATAAAGAAAAACCCTTGAAAAAGTAATATTCCTAACTTTTGGCCCCCAGTATATCTTCTGATTTCTTTGTAGTAGTACACCTACAGAGCACAGCCCCCTCTGAATGAACAGGACCTGTCCAAACTAGTGTCCATGACCCCTCTGTCCAGGACCCTGCAGGAGATGCAGTAGTCCCTCCAGAACCTACAGTTCCCTCCAATAATATTTGCACCATTGGTAAATATGAGTAAAATGGGCTGTGGAAAAAAAAAGTGCTGTTTATCCTCTTGGTCTTTCATTCAAATTCACAAAAATTGAACCTTTATAAATGTGAATAACTATTTTTCTTCAAAACATGTGCACCCCTAGACATTATTATGATTAAAATCTAACTGATGCTGGGCCGTGTTTGTATCTTCCAGCAGAACAATGAGCCAAAGCACACCTCAAAATCAACACAGGTTGATCAAACACGGCCCAGCATCAGTTAGATTTTAATCATAATAATGTCTAGGGGTGCACATGTTTTGAAGAAAAATTTTACTCATATCAAGGTTTTGCCATGGTCATCCCATTTTCCTGACCTCATTATGCATTATTGGAGATGATATCTTGGCAAAGAGAGGTTGCACAAACTATTGAATGAAGGGGTGCCAATATTTGAGAAAATGATTTGTTTGATGATAAGAATTTATCCTTTCTTTCAACTATTTGACTTTAATTAAAGGTTAGAATTTTGTGAATATTTTGAATGAAAGGCCAAGAGGATAAACAATAAAGACAGAGGTTAGGGACAGCTTGAACCTCTCGATTGCTCCATGTTTCTCTTCTCTGAGATAAGAGATAACCCTCTGTAACTATTGATTTAAATGTTGGCGATAACAACTGTGAAAGATGGACTAAGGCAATATTGACTAGAGTGCCCATCATGAGCTAAGGTCAATTGTACTGTAAATCAATAAAAGCTGCATATTACTTTTATTCACAGTATAAATTCTAAAACAATATTGGTATACCAATCAATTAAAATGTAATTTCTCATAATACAGAACTTGTTCAGTAAGACACAAATATAATTGTATTACTCTCTTAGTGTTTATCTGCTTAGCTGACTAGTACAGTACACTAATTATGTCGTCTGACACTACAGCTTGTATTCCAGACAGTACTGACAAGACCACAGAGGACCCAGCAGTGCACCTGATCCCTGTTGCCCTGGACAACCTCTCCCCACAGCACTTTGCCGTCTTCCTGTTTGGCTGTCATGTTGTGAAACTGCTGTGCAACACTCAAATCTTCCCCCCGGTCACGCTGCTTCTGGCCAAAACGGTTCCTGTCTCAGCCTCAGCCTACGAGGGCCTGGTGTCACACTGCAATGTGTGACACCAGGCCCAACAAGATTCTGTATCTCTGTGAGAAAAGCTTGAGAGTGTGGGACAGTTTATTGCCAGTCCTCTCTGTGGCCTATATTGCCTATATTGCTTCAGGTAAATAGATAAGAAATAATGTTGTGAAGCATAGTCACATTATAAGCTGTATGGATTTTCTAAATATTATTTAGGATTTGTTTGTACTACTTTGTTGTTGATTTTCTCCCACAGTAGGTTTATCATGTCAAATAGATTTCCTGTATTAGGTTCCAAGCCTGAAAGCTTCATGCAAGCCCTCCATCATGGCATCTCTGCTTTGAGCCATACGTTGTTTAACTCCTCTTTCAGATATGAAGCAAACAAGGTATGCCTTGAAGTTTCTGTAACCCATTTATTCACAGTTAAATATACTGTAATGATGAATGCAGCAGGCAGATTTTTGCCTTACTTTTACACACAAAGAGGGACACCTCACTGACCTCAGACCAGTATCCTGTGCCTTCTGTGTCCCCACTGAAAGGTAGTTCATTGAGCACCTCGTCAGACAGGCTTGTGTTGCACTTTTAAGAATGACTTCATAAAAATTGTAAAACAATGTTCACAATCCTTTGTTTTCTTAATTAGATTTTAGACTTCAGCAATAAAAGTATATTTACCTGCAAATCATATTAAATGGGATGAGCCGGCGCCAGCTAGACGGCCATAGTCCAGAGGAAGAGAAGCAGACCAGAGACCCCCCACACCCAGAGCCAGACAACCATAGATCAGATGGTCAGGAGGAACACAGTCATCAATCAGTATCAGTGCCCACGACTCGGTGCCAAGTTCTGAGTTCAAATGGGGTGATGCCCTGTAGAAAGTTCCAGCCTGACAGACCCTATAATGGAGATTAGAAACAAATCGTATCATATCTCATACCACCCACTATCTGACTACTTGTCATACCTCTCTCAGCTGGCACTGTACTCTTAGAAAGCACCTTTCCTTCTAAGAGTGTTAACCAGCATACATCTTTCTCATGTAAGGATTTGCAATGTTTCAATAGTATTACTGCTCTAGTTGCTTAAACAACAACAACAACCGTGTTATTTATAGAAAGTAAAGCCCTGTGTATGTTTTTGTCCTCATGTTGACATATTTTGCCAGCTGCTAGTGGACCCCACAACTATTCCTGTCCCATCACTGTCTGTCCATAACAAATGGACAGCTGCAATACATTTAACTTATTATAAAAACATTTTTTAACATTTATTTAACTAGGCAAGTCAGTTAAGAACAAATTCTTATTTACAATGACAGCCTACCTAAAGGGTCAGCCCCTGGAGCATATTAGGGTTAAGTGCCTTGCTCAAGGACACATCAACAGGTTTTTTCACCTTGTCAGGTCGGGTATTCAAACCAGCGACCTTTCGGTTACTGGCCCAACACTCTAACCTCTAGGCTACCTACAGTACACAGTCCATGATACAAACACAAAATACTTTTTTCAAATGTTATTTGAACTTGTTTGGTCATTACAGTTTTATTTGGAGCAGCACACATTTTTAAGGAAACGCGTTTGATAAGGAAGATTTTTTCAGGATGCCATGGATACAGACTCACTGTAAGTGTTGCTATTTGATAATGCTGTGTTACGTTCAATTAAAAAGTTATATTTGTTGCAGTTCTAAAATCTCTAATTGTGGTACATCAATATTGAAATTGATGAGTATCAGTAAAGCCACAAGAAATATGTTTAATAACAATGATCAGTGTGTGTTACCCCCATATTCATGTTTTTATTGAACTACACCACTGGGGATAAACATGTAGTCTACTTCTCATTAATTTAGCACTGAGTTTTATTAATTAAAAAAATTATATAGTTGCTGGCCAGATTTAACTGTTAAGTTCCAACATTTCCCATTACTGTCTACATGCTGTAATCATGTTGTAATCTTGAAATCCTTCCAAATCCCTGAAAATCTGTTCACTTGCCCCGGACACCATTCAGTAGTAAACACAGGCCAATAGTTAGGATTTTATAAACGTTTGAACAAAGTGTTTTAATGTTTTGTAAATTTTTGACTAAATCCTTTGATATTTTATTTTTTTTACATTTGAGGCCAAACATTTAAGTAAAAAAAAAAAAGTGTAACATACTTAAAAATTATTATTATCTTATTTTTTATTTTTTTACAGCAAATGTGTTTCTTATTGGACAATTCCCCGCAGTACAGTACCTTCCTGTTTCACTCTGTTCCAAAAAACGTCTTCACCTCATACTTGTGCTAGTTAAAAAATGTTGGTCATCCCAATTGCCAATCAACTTTTTCTGCTGAGCCTAAGTGTCAGCTAACCAGTGCATCCACTTACCGGTTGGGTTTATTTGCTTGGAGTCCATTACCACCACCCTCAAAGCTTAGTGTTGTGTGTAACTTTATTAGAGCATCACTTGATCACTTGATATTCACCCGACACAGTGCCCACTGGGCACAGATGTCAATTCAACATCTATTCCACGTTGGTTTCACGTAATTTCGTGGAATCAAAGTTGATTCAACCGGTGTGTGCCCAGTGGGTAGGAACAAATCTATTTGTTTTGTTCTTGGAAATGAGCATGATAAACAAACCAGTTTGGTTTGTCTTTCTCAGAGCTGAGCTCCTCCTGTGTTAGTCTAAGGGTTTTTCCTTTTCTCTGCCTTTTTCCCATCATCCGGTCCTTGTGCATCACTGTTGCCATGGTTCCCTTATCTCTGGGATGTGGCAGTGGCAGCCACCAGGCCTGCCATATTCAGTCTGTTTCTGAGGCTCACCTGCTGGCAACAACACACTGATACTTCTCCACTGCCATTTTCATTGTTATTTATGTGTTTTCATTAGAAATAAAATGCAGTGGAATTAGTCATTCAAATGATGATTGGAGACTACTTGCTTGATGGAATGGATATGATGATTTGGGTTAATCAGCCATGTGCTCTGATATATAATCATTGTAAAAAATGATTACATAAAACATCCACAGAAATAGAATGACAACATACTCCAAATTAAATTTGTAATCCATGGTAGAAAGCTTAAATCCTTCAACCTACAGTATCCTTTGATGTAAGCCTTTCATATTCCTCCATACACATATTGTACATCGACCACTAGATTAAACACAGTGATCTCATTGTTAGATTACACTGAATCTTCAAATCTGAGCACTACAAATACACTATTTGTTTTATGAAGTTGAATGGAGCTTTAAGATGGCCAGACGGAAGCCACTCGTTTGCCAAAAGGCACCTAAAGACTCTCAGACCATGTGTAACAAAATTCTCTGGTCTGATGAAACCAAGATTGAACACTTTGGCCTGAATGCCAAGCGTCACATCTGGAGGAAACCTGGCACCATCCCTATAGTGAAGCATGGTGGTGACATTATCATGCTGTGGCAATGTTTTTCAGCAGCAGGGACTGGGAGACTAGTCAGGATCGAAGCATAGATGACAGAGAGATCTTTGATGAAAACCTGCTCCAGAGCCTCAGACTGGGGCAAAGGTTCACCTCCAACCGGACAGTGACCCTAAGCACATAGCCAAGACATCGCAGGAGTGGCTTCGGGACAAGTCTCTGAATGTCCTTGAGTGGCCCAGACAGAGCCCAGACTTGAACCCGATCTAACATCTCTGGAGAGACCTGAAAATAGCTGTACAGCAACGCTCCCTATCCAACCTGACAGAGTTTGAGAGGATCTGCAGAGAAGAATGCGGGAAACCAACCAAATACAGGTGTGCCAAGCTTGTAGTGTCATACCCAATAAGACTTGAGGTTGTAATCGCTGCCAAAGGTGCTTCAACAAAGTAATGAGTAAAGGGTCTGAATACTTATGTAAATGAGATATTTCAGTTATTTATTTTTAATACATTCGCTAAAATTCCTAAAAACCTGTTTTTGCTTTGTCATTATGGGGTACTGTTTGTAGATTGATGAGGAAAAAAATGATTTAATCAATTTAAGAATAAGGTTGTAACATAACAAAATGGGGAAAAGGTCAAGGGGTCTGAATACTTTCCGAAGGCACCGTATCACAATAGCTTTACTTTAGATGCTGGGTTTAGAATGTACTGTAGTTCTGTATTTAAATACTCACACACACAGTACCAAACATTACAGTACAGTTATATATGTCAAAGCCTAACAATTCATTAAACAGCTTAGTATTTCCTAATTAATTGTCTAGGGAGGCAAACATAATTCATACTCAATGTGACTCATGGAGAATAATGGCTATACTTGATATCATGGCGTTTCTTCATAAGTACTTTAGGGCTGCATCTCAAAAGATATGCTATTCCCTATATAGTGCACTACTTTTGACCAGGTCCCATAGTGCCCTGTAGTCAAATGTAGTGCACTATATTGGAGATAGGGTGACATTTGAGACTGCTCTCAGAGGTAATGGCAGAGAGAAGCAGTAAAGGAGAATGGAATAAAACATAATTGAACAGCTCATCGCTTTGTGTCAAATGCAGATACAGTTTTATGTAGATGAAAGGTCATTGCATCATCCTGCTATAAGCACCTAATATGAGAGAGAATCATGCGGGTTGTAAAGTTGTATTAGAAGCTCTGTAGGCTGATGGTTTTTCTTGGTTTGCTCAGAATTATGTGTTTTTCAATGGCCTACACATGCCCTAGTTTAATGCCCTACACATACAGTACTGTACACACATACTGTACACACCGAGGTCAGAGTATACATTAAATCAAGAGATAGCGATTCTACTCCGGGGTGATCTTTGAGCTCTGTCACTGCTGTGTGATTCTTTGAAGAGATGCCTGAGGGGGTGAAGAAACTAATATGTTCTTCACTGATCTGTATTAAATGAGTGGCTATGAGTAAGCACTCTCCTTCCAGATGCTAAACAACCTTATATAATATTTGTGTGGTTGTGGTGGTATATCGGATGTCTGTTGTCATTTTGTTCATAAAAGTCTTAAATTATTTGTATGAGAGAACCTCGAACTTACATTGATGTTGAACCGCTCTTCATAGAAATTCCCTCCTTTACATTTTTTGGTGGTAAATTGGATGTGTTTATAGGCATTGGTAGTTTTAATTATGTCCTTGCATCAACCTTGGATTTGATTAATAATGAAGATAAAATGTGTTCTCTATTGAATTTATTCAATGTGAGAACAACTTACTGACATCTGACTTTTTGAACACTTTATACACCAGCTATCTATATCCCCTCATCTACAAGACTAGTTCATCGGTCATCCTTATTGATAATAATTTTACTGGGACCCGAGGCGCAGCGCTGAAGTAGACAGACATTCCTTTATTGTCTTGAGAGAACAACAATCAAGGAGAGGCCGCAGCCGCAACCACAACCACAAACTGACGTGCACTTTGAACAAACAATAATCCACACACAGGTGGGAAAGCAAGAACCTTAAATAGGATCCACAATTAGAGACAACGCAGGGCAGCTGCCTCCATTTGGGGACCAACAAAACATAAACATAGAGTTTGCCAGAGCCCTCTCCTCTGTCAAGCCCTGACCTTAGCCACCAGACAAACAAAGAGATTCCTGGCGACATACCCACAGTCAGGACCTGACACTGATTCATTGAATAGTGTGGCAAAAACAGGTACACAAACAGGTATTCCACTTCTATTTGTCAGCTGGAAATGAACAGGTGGGAATGGATAGTAGCATTAAATGTAGAATATTTAACAAAAGTAATACCAAGCACTTTAAGATGTTGATTGATGATATTTAATGGGAACATTTTTAAATCACGCTGATGTGGAGTCTGCTTACCAGACTTTTCTCACATACTTCCATTCTGTATTTCACCACTGCTTTCCCTTATTCAGACCCCGTAAGAGAGCAGCAGAAGGGTTCTGGAAACCATTGTTTACAACCGGTCTCCAAAAATCCTAAGTAAAAAACGTTTATCAAACAAGATCCCAGAAATGTTCCATATGCACAAAAAGCTTATTTCTCTAAACATTTTTGCAGAAATGTGTTTACATCCCTGTAAGTGAGCATTTCTCCTGTGTTAAGATAATCCACACACTTTCTCTACCAAAAGCCGCCTCCAATGTTGTTTTAGATAATTTGGCAATACGTCCAACCGGTCTCACAACCGCAGACCAGGTGTAATCATGCCAACCCAGGACCTCCACATCCGGCTTCTTCATTCACCTTCTTCTGAGACCAGCCACACGGACAGCTGATGAAACTGAGGAGTATTTCTGTCAGTAATAAAGCCCTTTTGTGGGGTAAAACAAATTCTGATTGGCTGCCCCTGCCCAGACATATGAAATCCATAGATTAGGGCCTAATTAATTTATTTCAATTGACAAATGTCTTTATATGAACTGTAACTCAGCAATAATTATGCATGTTGAGTTTATATTTTAGTTCAGTATAGTATAAGATCACATTTACCCATCTACTTCGGATATCCACAAAAATACACTTTGCTAGAAAATTACAAGAATCTTCAAACAATAAAAAAGAATCTTGGAAAATCATCATCTGTTGAACAAGAAAAAGGCTTCTGCAGCTCTCCCATCTCAATTCAATGTTGAAAGTAAGTGAACCTTATGTTATTTCATGTGAATGTAATAACTTTTTTGTGAACTGCACAGTAGTCTCCTCCATGTATCCTAACTCTCACACTCTAATGCACAAACATCCACACACACACAAAAACGAACGTGTTATTATACACTGAATCTATCACGTTCAATTGTTATTAGTATGCTTTGTTTAATTGATTGAACAAACTGTATTGTACACACACACATCCACACACATACAATGTACATAGAAAATAGTAAAAATAAAGACAAATCCGGGAATGAGTGGGTGTGTCCAAATTTTTTACTGGTACTGTATATATATATATACATATATACAGTATATATATATATATATATATATATATATATATATATATATATATATACACAGTATATATATCGTTTTGGTATTTCACTTGTCTTCCTTTGGGTGAATAAATAGAACTACAACTAACTTGGAAGAAATGTATTAACTATTGAGGAACAACCTGCACTGAAAATCTATTTTTATTACATGAAAAACAGTCCTCCATCTTTGTTAGATGTCTTATCTTTTTTGTTGCAGTGATATTACTACTGTATTCATTAAAATTCCATTACTTAGGCTAACTATGAATTGAATTACTTGTTGGAATACTTAAAAAATAAAAACATTATATTAATTTGAAGATAATTGTGATAGCCTGTAAGTATAATTTATTGGAGTGCACAGTTTAAGGGCACTAATGTTACATGTAAATAGCCATTTTGAA
Organism: Thymallus thymallus; assembly: GCA_023634145.1. Taxonomy (NCBI): domain Eukaryota; kingdom Metazoa; phylum Chordata; class Actinopteri; order Salmoniformes; family Salmonidae; genus Thymallus; species Thymallus thymallus. The sequence continues at coordinate 17,329,496 of CM042379.1, read as the reverse complement.
ATGTGTTTTTATTTAGAGTGAAAGGTCAAATGGTTAAAAATTGGGAAAGCAAATAGTTTAATGGTTGGAGTTCAAGTAAGCCTTTGCGCTTCAGCCAACAAAGGAAATGAGGGATGCTCAACAACAATGACAAAAATCATGAAAATCTTACCAAAAAAAAAACCTTCCAAAATGACTAATTCGTGGTAGAAAGGAGTTGGAGCACTCCAGAAAAACGTTGAAACGTCAGTCATCTGTTCGCATCCTGTATAAAATAAAATACAATAAAATAAATACATCTCTGCTTTTTTTCTGGACTGCTCCAACTTTTACCGGGAATTAGTCATTTTGGTCGATTTACTTCTTATTGTACATGTGCCTGGGAACAATAAGAGCCTACTGTAAATAGGGAGTGACTTTTACGCATGCGCATCAAGGAAAATATCGGAGCGCTAAGGTGGCCGCTTATTGCGAAAAACAAAGGCAGTGAACAGCGGAACAGAAACGTAATTTTTGGATTCCTCCTTTTATGAAGATTCTGACAAAGGACTAGCCTTTTTTCTTTTATCAAATCAATGTATTATTCGATATTCATATGAAACTTTGTCAGAGGATTTCTAGACACTCAGACCCCGCAATAGAAAGTGGCCTAAGCGGAGCGTGGAATCTACAGGTCTCTTTTGTGTTTTATTCATGCCGAAACTGCGAGGAATATGGAGTGAATGACTGTGAGTGTGTGAGTTATTTTCTTTACTCACCACAAATATACTATGACTGGAATAATGTGGGAGAAGTTTACAAAAATATAAAGCATATTAAACAAGAGGCCAGTCAATGATAATATTGAATTAATGTTACCTTCCGACACTGGCAAATAACCAACAGTGCCTTTTGTGGAACCTATTCGAATTCAAACTTTACGCAAAATCGATAGACCACCATATAGCCTAAAGCAGGATTTTTCTCACACTTTGTGAAATCTCTACAGAGAATGTGTTATAATTATCGATTGATCTCCTGGTTAGCGGTGCGCTGTCCATTGTCCTGTATTACGCTCATCAAATAGCCTAATCAAACTAGGGCATTCCGCCACCACTCCATATAAATACTGTAGATGAAATATGAGATTATTCGAGGCTTAAAGTGTTTTTTCTTTCTTTGATTGTGAATAGGGAGAGAGTGCCCAAGACAGCTATCCCAGAGAACACCGAATATGAGAACTCGAACCAGGGTTATATTGCATTCCCTATTACTTTTGGTTTTAGTAGGTAAGTGTTTGCACTTACATTATGTATTTGTCTCTAGCCTTATTTAGACTTGTGATGCGACGGTTATTGACATGAATTGACACATCACGATCAAACAAGTTGAAATCCCAACACTTAGGCCTTTATGTTCCTTCATCATTTACGTGACTTGAGGGAGGGGGGTTCAACTGACCACTTTGAGAGGTCTGACTAAGGCTAGTATGGCATGATTTTACACGGTTATAGTGACATAGAAAGCCTATAGTAACATTCACTTGGCTTATGTATAAAGTCAAATGAAGGTATAAGCCTATTATCATTACAAATAGAAGCCAACAGACAGGACATGATTTGGGTAATCACTCTCTAATGTAAAATAAAACACAATTTGGTAACACTTTTATATAAAATATTTCACCAATTATTCCAACATTTAAAACCATGAACAAACTAATAGAGGTATTTAAATAGGGAACATACAGTAGATAATTGTCTCACTTCTCAATGAGTTAAAGCCTCAGATGAGGTTTGTCTGTGCTGCCATTCAGAAATAAGAAAGAAATGAATTCATACATAACATTAGGCTACTGACACATATCATTTAGAGTGGGTTTCTACCTGGTCCTCTTTCCCAGTATGTTTCTGTGTCAATTTCACTACTGTGACTGCCTTGGTTTCCATGTGGCTGCATGTATGACCCTTCAGAATGAGCTGGAGATGTGATCTATGTTGACAGACACAGCCCAGGGCTCTGGGTTACATAATAATAACCCTGCATTTCGTTAGTCAGTCACACAAAGACTCCATGCAGAAAACCACAGAGTTTCATCCCTCAATCACTATAGCAGCCTGGCTTGGTTTGATTGGGGTTGTCTGCGTCCCAAATGGCACCCTAATTCCCATATAGTGTACTACTTTTGACCCAGGCCATGGTCTAAAGTAGTGCACCACATATGGAATATGGTGCTGTCTGGGACTCAGCCCTTGTGTAGTGGGGTGGATGATATTAAGCTCACTGCATGTGTCCACAGTTGTCAGTCTAGTGTGAAATGTATTTTGGTCAGGGGTGTGAGAGTGTATTCTGTGGTGAGTGAGTTGTGATTTGAGAACAGTGGTGTCTATAACACTGCATTATACCAGTCCGACACAACAGGGAGCTCATCCAAGCCTTGCGAACATGACATCATTAACAGGGCGGCAAAGTTAGGTCACAGGGTTATCCGATAGAACACCACACTCTGACAACAGACCAGTGTGTGATGAGCGGAGGGTGTGATTGAATAGAACAAAATAGTATACATGTGTTTTTTGCTGTCTTTTATTCCCTCCAGCTCCCACACACAGGTTGATGTTTCATTTCATGAGTGTTGTCCTGGAGGCAGAACTGAGTGATTTTCCCTTAGGCCAGCTGCAAAGTAAAAATTGTCTATATTGTAAATATTCATACAAAACATTTAGCTTTTTGGTATTAATTCAAGGTTAGGGTTAGGCCTTAGGTTTAGCAGTGTGGTTAAGGTCAGGGTTAAGTTTAGGGTCAGGTTTAACATCTGATTGTATGACTTTGTGGCTGTGCCAGCTAGTGACCACTCTACAGAGCTGCCTCCAGAACAAGATTCATGACGAAAAGCGTGAACCTGCCTCTCTCACAAACACGCACACACTACTATGTATCTCTGGGTGATGTGTACTGTACATGCTAATGTGTGGTGCTGGTGTGATGCCGCTCTGCGTGTTACTATCTCCAGTGCAGGTGAGCAGGCCAGTATGTGTGGATGTGCCCTCGGAAACAGAGGGGGTCGTTGGGAACCCCATGAAACTGACCTGCATCTCCTGTATGAAGAGAGAGGAGGTCAGCGCAGAGACACGTGTGGACTGGTACTACATTCCACCTGACGAAGAACCCATCCCTGTAGGTCTCCTCCATCTAACATCCATTTTGACAAACACCAACTTCTACATTTTCATTTCTACAATTATTTCCCCTGATGATAGGACTAGCAGTTTTTCCTGACCATGTGACCTGACCAGGAATGATTGCCTAAAACTAGGGCATGGAGGTTTTTCCTGGTCAGGCTGTATGGTTGACAAATACTTTAAACAAAATAAAATCTGGCATAGTTAGCTAACAACGATTAGTGTGTGTGTTTTTGTCTGTGTGCCTGCTACATTGCCCCCTCAGATCTACCTGTTTGATGGACAACCCAAGGAACTGGAGGGGCCTTGGATGGGTCGCCTGGTGTGGAATGGAAGTAAAGACCTGCAGGAACTCTCCATCAGTATCCTCAACGTCACGATGAACGACTCGGGCACCTACAAGTGTGTGGTATTCCGACAGTTTGAGTTTGACTGCTACACTCCCTCGGTTACCAACAGCCTGCTAATCAACCTGGTGGTCAGAGAGGAAGGTAAGAGTACTTTGCAATGTATGATTAGCGTATTTATACATGCTTTGCCCGTTAAACCCTATTCTCCTTGGTTGTTCCCATGTGTTTTGACAAAACTTAAAAGTGAAAAGTATTATTTTGACTTACAGTATCAGTTCATCTTATTTACAATTTTCATTAAATGTTTTTATTAGTTGTATTGTATGAGTAATTGTGTGTTTTTGTTCCGGTTTTATTATTATCAAAGTTCAATTGAAGGCCTCTTATAGTAAGGGAGGGGTTTTTCTACCTAACTACTTGACTATCTATTATAAGGGGTAATGTACATCATTTGGTTTCTATTTACTAGATGCTTGCTGGATGTTCACCTTACTCAAAAATACTATTTAATAGGTATATTTAAATATAATTATTCCTACATTCACTTTACAATACCTCTATCTGCCTATCTATTGTGGACTGCTGGAGATAGACTTAGTTGTATCAAAGTGGCTGGTTCATATCTGCATACATCTACATTTGGTAATAGTCAGTATATTTTAGTTTGCCCTTGTATACATTACATAAATTGTACAGCTTTTCTTTTGCATCTTGTATCATAGTAGTGTCCAATTGCAAAAAGCTGTGGGTCAGCAAGCAATTTTTCATTCCAATATAAGAAGGGATTACGATAACGACATCTTTCTGCAGCTATTTGGAAGTTTCACACAGAAAAAGCTGTGCCTCAGGCTTCTTGGAGTTTAGCACCATTTCATTGACACAGTGGTTCTCATCAGATCTAACTCTCACGTGTAGAGAGGAAGAATACCTTATTGAAATACAAGTAAAATCTTTCTGTTTTAAAAACGTATACATCTAATCTGCTCTATTCTTTTGATAATCTTGTACCAATATCTTGTAGGATATTAGACTTCCTTATTGGCAATGTGACATTTTTTGCAGCTATAACATCTGAAACTGACAGACACAAAAATAACATTGAGAACTGCTATTATCAAACATGTTGTTGCTGATTTATATCTCTATGTATCATAGCAAGAAGTTTTGATATAGCATTGTTTACACTTTTATGTTACAAATATGAATCCTAAATTCTCCAGTTTAAGGCTGGTAGTACTGTTGGAAGAGGGACGACAATGGGCCAATTAAATGTATAGTTAAATTAAGACCTCATGTGTATGTAAGAAAACGAGGGGAAGAGATGGAAATACATTTCCTGGACAAGAGAGGTAGAGAATGCAGCAAAAACACTAAAGCATCATGGGATGACTTTTTGGTTATTCCCAATAAGTTTATGTGAAACACTTTCCAAATTTGATTATACTAGCAATAATTGGATCTTACCATCTTTATCATTGGACCATTATCCAATCAAATATATATTCTCAATATGTACCAAAAAACGAACAAAACGTATATATGTACAGACAAAGCATTCTTAACTCTTAACTGCCTCCTATACTGAATGAGATTGACTTCACCTGGCTAACAGAACAAGTTGTAAGGCCCACATATGAGACTGTTTTGTATTTTTAAAATTAGAAATAGATTGCTAGTGGCGACAGGACAGTTATTTATTATGGCTGATATGCTGGGTCTCAAAGTACATTAAGAATCTGTTCACTGTCGCATACAAAACAAATAGGCCTACATAGTTTTCTAACTAACACATAGTTATCTTTACTGCTCTATGCCTTATTCGCAGATTACATAATTGTAGATCAGTCTGTGCAAGATTTACAGTAAGTCCCTACCAAACCAATGCAGTTTAAATACATTGTTGATTTCTGTTGTCTTGCAGTGTTCTATCCAAACAGATGCATTGTGGGTTGTGTCAGAGAGATGGAAAAAGGAAACACCTATCTTTGTCATTCATCACTTCTGTGACAGCATGGGCAGAACCATTGAGGGCTATATCAATTTCAAAGTAGTCAATGTCTTTTTCTTCTACTTATATGAGTTTATTGGTGGTTTGTAATCAAACTTAAAAGATGTAAACCTCCACCTACTGTGTTAGAGTGTGTATAGTCTGAACAGGCATAAAGCTAAAGTTAATGATTGAACCGCCACCTGTGGTACTTGAATCTTTGCTCAGGAGTATTTGGCTGATCCCTTCAGCTGACTTCGATGGAATTCTGTTATCCTTCCTTAACCCATAGGTAATCCCACCCAGCCTTTGGTGGCGCTGCCAATGCTAAAACCGACTTTGTAGGAAGTGTGCCCTATATCCATTTCTATGGGTTGTGTGTGTCTGTCCGGCAGCCAGTGATGACACCACTGCCCTGTACTCAGAAATCATGATGTACGTCCTGCTGGTCTTCCTCACCTGCTGGCTCCTGGTGGAGATAGTCTACTGCTACAGGAAGATCTCCAAGTCAGACGAGAAGGCTCAGGACACGGCGTGAGTAGCTCTTAGCCATGTCTCATGGTTTTTTATCTTATAGGCTTGTCTTGTATCTTGTAGCTTTCTGTCTCGTAGCGTTGAATCTCGTAGGCTTGTATCTCTTAGTATTAGATCTCATATCTTGCAGTCTGTCTTGTATCTCATAGCGTTGTAACTCGTAGCCTCGTATCTTGTAGCCTCGTATCTCGTAGCCTCATATATCATGGCCTTGTCTCCATACTGTATATACCAAGGCCAACTCTAGACTTCTATCGTTGCTTTGCACCATGTATCTAGATGTATGGTGCAGGTCAATGATAGACGACTAGAGTTGGCTTCAGCACATACTGTATGGATACAATGCTAAGTGTCTCATACTGCATGTGGAGTTTGGGCCTTACCCATAGTAGGCATTACTGACAATGTGGCGCAAAATTCCACTTGCCGATTTTATGACCCCTTCAATAAATTGGGGGTAGTGAATAGTTTACATTTACTGTTAGGCCATGCAGTATCCAATGTATAGGTTGTGCGGTCTGGGAAAGAGTGTAACGGAGGTGTAATAGTCTTAGGGCTCCTGCTGTCAGTAGTCGGTTAATAGTAGTCGGTCAGCTGTTTTAGTAAGTCGTCTTTCTGCTGAGGTCCCTGGATTGTTTGGAGCACTCTGCTGACTCCTGTTCCACCATTTTCAAACAACAAATTTTGTGCTCTGTGGATTTGCAGCCGGATCTGAAATTGACTTGTTCTGTGGCCAAGACTTAAATACATTCCTGTTCTGTCAGCTCCCAATGATTGGTGATGGTGCTTAGCGGTGGATAGAAGTCGCTACAGTGGATTGTGGCCATAAAATGTCAACCTTACAATACGATATTGGGTAATATACAGTGCATGTTTGAATCCAATGACACTATTTCCTGTACCGTACACTGGAAGTACCAATAATGCAGGATAGATGTACACAGAACTTACTTGGGAAATTGAGAGAATACCTGAAGGCATCGATTGAGAAATGGGTGAAAAATAATGCACTTCGGAACAAATGAAGAGAGTGTACGCTCTCTTCATTTGGTCTTATGTAGCAACATTTTAAATTGTGTTTTTTTTACATTGTAGTCACAGAGCTACAAAATGGTATATCATACACTGCATTTAAGGGAACAATGGGAAAGTAATTCTGCTTGGAAAGTTAATAAACTTAATAAAATGGTACCTAGTGAAGAGCTCTTCTTTTTCTACACCCATTCAGCATCGTTCACACCCTCTTAAGCTTTAGCCCAACCCATCTCGTTTCGCTCTCGGAGTATTCAGAGCGCACACTTGATGCTCTGGCCGATGAGTAGGGTTGATCCGAGCATTCTGACCTCAACCGCAGTCAAGCACCCAAGCTAACTGGCTACCATTGGCTAGCTTGCTATTTACTTTCAGACACAAAATTGAGATTATAGTTCATTGTTTACCTCTGGATAACATGAAAACAGGCTGACCAGCTCCGCTGGCAACAATTTAATTACGCTTTTTTGCCGACGTTTGCTGACACCGGCCATATTCAACAGGTGTTGTGCGTTCGTAAAAATGTGAATTTACGAACACACCCGAAATGGTTACTTGCATAGTGGAGTCTTTTGTTAAGACATGTAGCTAGCTAGCTGGCTAGGTAGCGACGCATCTCCCTGTCACAGATGCCATGGTTTCCCTTAGTTTGAGATGTAATCCGGGACCGGTGTTTTCTCCATCTCTTTAGGTATAGTACTCTAATTCCACTGATTTCAAAACTCGATCCTCCAGAAAGTGCCTTGCAACACTTATGTAGCTCCACTACATTATATATTTTTTTAAAAGCTGCATTAGACAGGATTACATACACATACTGACCAGCTCAAATAGACAGAAGCATTCTATATGGCTGACCAATCCGAACTCCTCTCTCTGCATGTCCGGCCAACTCATTAACTCAGCCAATCATGGCTAGTGGGGAGGTTGCTGTCTTTTTCTGTGGCTTAACCAACTAGGCTCGTAATTTAACAATTGTATTCATTTGACATGGTCCTCTTACTTGGTAACTTTTTTTCTTATAGAATTATGGCTAGGAAATAGGAACACTTGTGGGAATCCTATTAGCAAAGTTGAAAGAAATCGGTGTCATAGTTTCTAAGTCAGTATCCAGCCTTATGTTCGATATTGCTGTTGGCATATTGTCATTAATAAACTGGAACATTCGCAATGATAACTTATCCCAATTGTCTCAATTGTTTTGCATTGACAGAGTTCAATAAGAAAGGCAGAATGAAATGTACACAGTATGGTGCTCCATGGATGCACCACAGGGTCTTAGATTTGGCTCTCTTTCTACCCATCTACAGGACAAACTACCTAGCCATTCCCTCAGAAAATAAAGAGAACCTGGGTGTTTCAGTTACAGAATAAAAGTGATTGTCTCACACCAATACGGTATTTTGAATGTGCCTCTCAATCTGATTTTGATCAGAAAATCATTCCCCCCTTCAAATCATTGTATGTAACTAACCAAGTCTCTTTCTGCTGCAACCACATCTGCCATTTTCTTCCATAAGACATTACTCACTCACACCATAGTAATAACATTCCATTCCTCAACCACTCATCTCTGTGCTTTATCTCCATTTACAATCAGCTATTTCTCAGTCATAGTACTAGTAGTAATATTAAAAGTCTACTTAATAGTGAAAATAATGAGAGTTGAAAACAATAGTTATATAAAAAAATCCACTCTCCACATGAGATTCTGTGGTACTTGATTTAAGCGTCAAAGGGAGAGGACCCGGTTACAACAGTGAAAGAAATGAGGCCTTTGAACACTCTGAACATACCCCCTGCTGAGTTCTCAGATCAGTGGATGGACACGTTTTCTTAGTATTGCTAAGGGGCTGTGTGAGGCACAGTACATGTTTTTAGAGTGGTACTTTCTGTTTTTTAAGTGGAAGAAAGTTTCTCGCAAGTTATTGTTTTACATTTCTGAATCTGTATTAGAATATCTGTTATTGTTGTATCTAATCTGAATTTTTCAACACACCAAGCAACTTAGTCTGTCCTCTGTTTCAGGTACTGACAAATAGTGTACCAAGAAGTTCATAGTCAACTGACGATACAGACTGAACTCTTTGAAGGAAACATTCAGTGAAGATGTCACCAAACCTCTCAGCAACCAGGAAACCTGCCAAGTGGAGTCCCCTTTGTCTTGGTCTTGTGGTGTGAGTTAGCCAAATACTTGAATGCTCTAGTATACTCTCCCTTCTTATTTCACTCTGAACCACTCTTTGCCAAACAGCAGTGATTTGATGATTAATAAGTTGTTTATGCCATTTGAATGTCAACCACAGAAAAAAAATCTTAACCTACTGTTGCAGAGGACCAAGGAATTATTTCAAACAAATTACTCATACTTTTAAATGTGTAAAATGTTGTTCATATGCTAACAATTATCATTGGGTGCACAAAAATGCTTCTGGTACATTATTTTCAGTTCATTTTTACTCTACTGATAGAATGAGATTACGGGTAAAGCTTTTGCTCTTATACGATCGGTGTCTCATCGTTATCTTTTAACAGAAATTGCCTTTTCAAGTTTACTTTACTTAAGTAGTTTGGTTAAACTAAATGTTTAATGAACAGTATGACTGTGGTTTATCATACGAACACTGAGTCCACTTGCTGGTTCTTAGTGTGACTCCATTTGTGGCTCCATTTGGCCAACTACGTCAGAAGCTCCTCTATAAGTTAAATTCTCTTCCACAGAAAGAGCCTGGTATGAGAAGATGTTGTGTATTTGAATTTTAGAGAGTGACTAGGCTATTTTACAAAAGAAGAAGAAAAAATATGGTACAAAGTCACAGTAATTGGTCCCAGAGAATACTCCATCTTTTACTCACATCATCAATATGGCTTTTTTTACACAGCGTTTTGTGAGCTATGAAGTGTATTCAATGGCATCTTACAACATTTAAAACAATGATAATACAACTACTGTACGTCCCAATAGCCAAATACTTGATCATGCTAAACCATATGCTGGCTGTTGAGGTTGTTGTTTTTTAATCTACAGTAGCATTGCTATTGAGACTCAAATATGTGCCTACTTCTATAGTTACAATTAGTGTATCTATTGTGTAAAATCATACTATATACAGTGCATTCGGAAAGAATTCAGACCCTTCAATTTTTCCACATTTTGTTACGTTACAGCCTAATTCTAAAATGTATTAAATAGTTTTTCCCCCTCATCAATCTACACACAAAACCCCATAATGACAAAGCAAAAACCGTTTATTAGAAATTTGAGCAAATGTATTACAAATATAAAAATATCACATTATAAGTATTCAGACCCTTTACTCAGTAATTTGTTGACGCACCTTTGGCAGCGATTACAGCCTTGAGTCTTCTTGTGTATGACGCTGCAAGCTTGGCTCACATGTATTTGGGGTATTTCTCTAATTCTTCTCTGCAGATCCTCTCAAGCTCTGTCAGGTTGAAAGGGGAGCGTTGCTGCACAGCTATTTTGCGGTCTATCCAGAGAGGTTCGATCGGGTTCAAGTCCGGGGGTCCTGAGCACTCTGGAACAGGTTTTCATCAAGGATCTCTCAGTAATTTGCTCCGTTCATCTTTCCCTCGATTCTGACTAGTCTCCCAGTCCCTGCCACTGAAAAACATCCCCACAGCATGATGCTGCCACCACCATGCTTCACCGTAGGCATGATATTGGCCAGGTGATAAGCGGTTCCTGCTTTCCTCCAGACGTGACGCTTGGCATTTAGGCAAAATAGTTAAATCCAGAGAATATTGTTTCTCATGGTCTGAGAGTCCTTTATGTGCCTTTTGGCAGACTCCAAGCGGGCTGTCGTGCTTTTTGCTGAGGAGTGGCTTCAGTCTGGCCACTCTACCATAAAAACCTGATTGGTGGAGTGCTGCAGAGATGGTTGTCCTTCTGGAAGGTTCTCCCATCTCCACAGAGGAACTCTGGAGCTCTGTCAGAGGGACCATCGGGTTCTTGGTCACCTTCCTGACCAAGGCCCTTCTCCCCCAATTGCTAAGTTTGGCCGGGCGGCCTGCTCTAGTAAGAGTCTTGGTGGTTCCAAACTTCTTCCATTTAAGAATGATGGAGGCCACTATGTTCTTGGGGACCTTCAGTGCTTGACTGTGTGCCTTTTTAAATCATGTCCAATCAATTGAGTTTACCACAGGTGGACTCCAGTCAAGTTGTAGAAACATCTCAAGGATGATCAATGGAAACAGGAAGCACCTGAGCTCAATTTTGAGTCTCATAGCAAAGGGTCTGAATACTTACGGAAATTCGATTTTTCAGATTTAGATTTTTTATACATTTGCAAAAAAAAAAAAAAAAAATCTGTTTTCGCTTTGTCATTCTGGCGTACTGTGTGTAGATTGTTGAGGGAATAAATAGTTTAATACATTTTAGAATAAGGCTATAAAGTAACAAAAATGTGGAAAAAGTGAAGGGATCTGAATACTTCCCGAATGCACTGTATGTCACTCTATCTCTTATACACTGTATATCTGTATTGATCTAATAAAGGACAATGCTTTCCAAATGTATCCGAACCCTATATAATTACACAGTTGGCACAGAGACGAGACAAACAGGTCGCGTTTCATTGAAATGCTAAAAATAAATCAACACTCGGTAAGAGTTTGTGCAAAGCTGTCTGTAAGGCTCCTCACTGATTGTGTGACTAATAACGGATGTTGTAGTGGTTTTTAGATACCTCAAGAGCATAACAGATCAAATATAACTATTTAGTTATTAGCTGAATAGCAAATACCACAGAGAAAAGGAGCATCATCCCATTTGCCATAGATGCAATGTGACTAGTCCACCCACAATGTTTTGATGACATGTCTTGACTGCGAACTGGGGTTGGTGACGGACTGGGGGTGGTTGCACCAAGCTGATTGAGACTGAGGTGAAAAAATTAGGCCAAGTCTAGGTGGGTTTAGCCATCCATCTGTAACATTCATCCACCTCCATAGTGCACAGCGGCATCTTCTTGTTCTGCAGCCACCGGTGACAGATATAGCAAGCCCCGAGCAGGGAGCAGATTGGTTGGTTTTGACTTAACCATTCCATGATGACAGAGTTGTGCGGGTCATGCACTAGCCAGTGATGACTACATAGTACAGGGCACAAGGGTTATCACAACCCTAGCTAGTAATGCACCCTAAAGCAAAATGTCATTGATATGACTCCATATCTATGGAGTACAGTATGGTTTCCTATCTCCCAAAGCGTACAACCCACTATTGTGACCCACATTCAATACTTAATAATTATACCAGGCTGTTATTGCTCTGAAATAAATTAATTTATCACATAAATTAATTCAACAATGCTAGATGTTCTATTGGAGCTGGAATATTGCCAATCCCTTACAACAGTTCATTAACATTTTACACAACAACAACATATTCAATCTCTCCCTATCCCAGTCCCTACTTGCTTCAAGATGTCCACCATGCAAGAATTCTGTTCATTGACTACAGCTCAGCATTCAACACCATAGTGCCTTTAAAGCTTATCACTAAGCTAAGGAACCTGAGACTGAACACCTCCCTCTGCAACTGGATCCTGGACTTCCTGATGGGCCGCACCCAGGTGGTGAGGGTAGGCAACAACACATCCACCATGCTGATCCTCAACACTGGGGCCCCTCAGGGGTGCATGCTTAGTCCCCTTCTGTACTCCCTGTTCACCAATGACCGTGCACAACTCCAACACCTTCATTAAGTTTGCTGACGACACAATGTTGGTAGGCCTGATCACTGAGCTGCAGAGGTAGTGCGTATGTGCCAGTACATCACCGGAGCATAGCTACCTGCCATCCAGGACCTCTATACCAGGCAGTGTCAGAGGAAGGCCCTAAAAATTGTCAAAGACTCCAGCCACCCAAGTCATAGACTGTTCTCTCTGCTAGTGGTGCCGGAGTTCCAAGTCTGGGACCAAAAGGCTCCTGAACAGCTTCTACCCCCAAGCCATAAGACTGCTGAACAGTTAATCAAACGGCTACCCAGACTATGTACATTGACCCCTGTTAATTATCTATCCTGATTGCCTAGTCACTTTTACCCTTTACCTACATGTACATATTACCTCAATTACCTCAACTACCTCATACGCCAGTACTGGTGCATAAAAAGCTGTGACCGAGAGACTGAAAAAAAGCTTCTATCTCCAGGCCATTAGACGGTTAAATAGTCACCACTAGCCGGCATCTGCCCAGTAACCTGCCCTGAACTTCAGAGATTGCTGTTCTTGAACACTGCTCACTTTAATAATGTTTACATACTGTTTTACCCTCTTTATATGTATCTACTGTATTCTAGTCAAGGCTCATCCTATATAACTACTGCTGTAAACACCTTTTCTTTTAGGGATTTTTAATTTTTTAATTTTTTAAATTTTATTTCACCTTTATTTAAGCAGGTAGGTCAGTTGAGAACAAGTTCTCATTTGCAACTGCGACCTGGCCAAGACAAAGCAAAGCAGTGCGACAAAAACAACAACACAGAGTTACACAGTAAACAAACATAGTCAAAAACACAATAGAAAATCTATATACAGAGTGCAAATGTAGTGCAAAATGCAGTAAGGTTAGGAGGTAGGACAATAAATAGACCATAGTGGTGATATAAATTACAGATTAGATTTGCGTGTATGGTTTTGTATTGTTAGATATTACTGTACTGTTGGAGCTAGGAACATAATAATTTCACTTCACCCACAATAACATTAGCCAAATATGTGTAAGTGAATAATACAACAACTGAACTTAGCAATAACATAACACATTTGTAATTGTGTGCTCTGCCAATGCTACTTCCTATCACTTTTACTCTCAATTGAATATCGCTTTACTCTCAATTTAGTTACAGAATGGGACATAACATATAAGAAAACAAGATGACATATTGTCAATTATAACATCTACGAAGGGTCTTTGTCTCCCTCTAGTGTAATACAAATAAATACAGAACCAGTCAAATGTTTGGACACACCTACTCATTCAAGTGTTTTTTCTTTATTTTTACTATTTTCTACATTGTAGAATAATAGTGAAGACATCAAAACTATGAAATAACACAAATTGAATTATTTAGTAACCAAAAAAGTGTCAAACAAATCTAAATATGTTTTATATTTGAGATTCTTCAAAGTAGCCACCCTTTGCCTTGATTACAGCTTTGCACACTCTTGGCATTCTCTCAACCAGCTTCACCTGGAATGCTTTTCCAACAGTCTTGAAGGAGTTCCCACATATGCTGAGCACTTGTTGGCTGCTTTTCGTTTACTCTGAGGTTCAACTCATCCCAATCTATCTCAATTGGGTTGAGGTCGGGTAATTGTGGAGGCCAGGTTATCTGATGCAGCTCTCCATCACTCTTCTTCTTGGTCGAATAGCCCTTACACAGCCTGGAGGTGTGTTGGGTCATTGTCCTGTTGAAAAACAAATGATAAGCCCATTAAGCGCAAACCAGATGGAATGGCGTATCGCTGCAGAATGCTGTGGTAGCCATGCTGGTTAAGTGTGCCTTGAATTCTAAATCAATCACAGAGAGTGTTACAAGCAAAGTACCCCCACACCATCCCACCTCCTCCTCCATGCTTCACGGTAGAAACCACACATGTGGAGATCATCTGTTCAACTACTCTGCGTCTCACAAAGACACAGTGGTTGGAACCAATAATCTCAAATTTGGACTCATCCGACCGAAGGACAGATTTCCACCAGTCTAATGTCCACTGCTCGTATTTCTTGGCCCAAACAAGTCTCTTCTTCTTATTGGTGTCCATTAGTAGTGGTTTTAATTTTTTTCAGCATTTTAACCATGAAGGCCTGACTCACACAGTCTCCTCTGAACAGTTGATGTTGAGATGTGTCTCTTACTTGAACTCTGTGAAGCATTTATTTGGGCTACATTTTTATTAGGCTGGTAACTCTAATAAGCGTATCCTCTGCAGCAGAGGTAACTCTGGGTTTTGCTTTTCCTGTGGCGGTCCTCATGAGAGCCAGTTTCATCATAGTGCTTGATGGTTTTTGCGAAAGCACTTGAAGAAACGTTCAAAGTTCTTGACATTTTCCGGATTAACCGACCTTCATGTCTTAAAGTAATGATAGACTGTCATTTCTCTTTGCTTATCTCAGCTGTTCTTGCCATAATATAGACTTGGTCTTTTACCAAATAGGGCTATCTTCTGTATACCCTCCTACCTTGTCACAACAAAACGGATTGGCTCAAACGCATTAAGGAAAGAAATTCCACAAATCAACTTTTAACAAGCCAATACTTTTTTGGTTACTATCTGATCCCATATGTGTTATTTTATAGTTTTGATGTCTTCACTATTATTCTGCAATGTAGAAAATAGTAAAAATAAAAATAAAACCTAGAATGAGTAGGTGTGTCCAAACTTCTGACTGGTACTGTACATATAATACAATCCCTCTTTCCCTCTCCCCCAAAATGCATTTATTGATCTCTATTCAATAAGTATCTCCATGGCTCTGGAAAATCCCTTTCGGACACAAAATGTCCTGAAACATCATTGACAAAAACTGGTAAGACAAAATAATATATTTTTCCCCTATGGTCTCCATTCAGGCCTAGAATATTTGAGCACATTAGTTCTGACTGAGTTTATGTTAGTTATAGGATGAGACAGTGCAATATGGTTCTAGGGCCATAGGAGGGCAGTGTACCTGTTTACTGAAGGAGCTGTGATTTTGTATGGGTGGCAGGTTGAGGGAAGACAATTGATTTTAACATTACTCTACCTTATGATCTCATCGTGTTTGCTGATTTGATGTTATTGATTGGAGTATACATCCCACCCTGTGTGTGTGTACCCCTATCTAAGCCAAGGTGTGATATTGGCTAAACAATGATACTCTTCTTAAAGGTTTGATAAAAATCTACCTTTTGGAAATATACAGTACATTCAGAAAGTATTCAGACCCCTTTTTCCACATTTTGTTACATTACAGCCTTATTCTAAAATGTATTTTCCCCTCATCAATCTAAGCACAATACTCCAGAATGACAAAGCGAAAACAGGTTTTTAGAATTTTTGGCAAATTAAAAAACAGAAATACCTTATTTACTTAAGTATTCAGACCCTTTGCTATGAGACTCGAAATTGAGCTCAGGTTCATCCTGTTTCCATTGATCATCCTTGAGATGTTTCTACAACTTTAATGGAGTCCACCTGTGGTAAATTAAATTGATTGGACATGATCTGTCTACTGTATAGAAGATCCCACAGCTAACAGTGCATGTCAGAGCAAAAACAAACCATGAGGTCGAACTAATTGTCCATAGAGCTCCAAGAAAGGATTGTATTGAGGCACAGATCTGGGTAAGGGTACCAAGAAATGTCTTCAGCATTGAAGGTCCACAAGAACACAGTGGCCTCCAACATTCTTAAATGGAAGAAGTTTAGAACCACAAAGACTCTTCCTAGAGCTGGCTGCCCTGTCAAACTGAGCAATCGGGGGAGAAGGGCCTTGATCAGACAGAGAAGTGACCAAGAACGCGATGGTCACTCTAACAGAGCTCCAGAGTTCCTCTGTGGAGATGGGAGATCATTCCAGAAGGACAACCATCTCTGCAGCACTCCACCAATCAGGCCTATATGGTAAAGTGGCCAGACGGAAACCACTCCTCAGTAAAAGGCACATGACAGCCCGCTTGAAGTTTGCCAAAAGGCACCTAAAGGACTCAGACCATGAGAAACAAGATTATCTGGTCTGATGAAACCAAGATTGAACTCTTTAGCCTGAATGCCAAGCATCACATCTGGAGGAAATCTGGCACCATCTGGCAGAGACTAGGAGACTAGTCAGGATCGAGGGAAAGATTAATGGAGCAAAGTACAGAGAGATCCTTGATGAAAATCAGGAACCAGAGCGCTCCTTCCAACAGGACAACGACCCTAAGCACACAGCCAAGACAATGCAGTAGTGGCTTCAGAACAAGTCTCTGAATGTCCTTGAGTGGTCCAGCTAGAGCCTGGACTTGAACTCGATATAACATCTCTGGAAAGACCTGAAAATAGCTGTGTAGCAACACTCCCCATCCAACCTCATAGAGCTTGAGAGGATCTGCAGAGAAGAATGGAAGAAACTCCACAAATACAGGTGTGCCCAGCTTGTAGCATCATACCCAAGAAGATTTGAGGCTGTAACCACTGTCAAGGTGCTTTAACAAAGCACTGAGTAAAGGGTCTGAAAACTTTTTTATTTCAATTTTATTTTCTAAAAACAGGTTTTTGCTTTGTCATTATGGGGTATTGTGTGTAGATTAATGAGGAAAATAACAATTGAATCCATTTTAGAATAAGGCTGTAATGTAACAAAATGTGGAAAAAGTGAAGGGGTATGAATACTTTCAGAAACCACTGTATGTGAAGGGAATTTCAAGCCTAGTGAGAATTACATGTATTACATCTAAGTGCAAGAGATCCACAAGCAGTGATCCATTCACATTTGACCCATTACACAACAGAATGCTAAAATGTTAATTGAAGATAAATAATGTATGTAACTGCAACAAAAACATATAATCTCAAGTTAATTAACTGCCTGAAGTTGGCAGGGAATTTTTGTAAAATAGGAAAGCAAAAGGACATTTTTGCCTAGAGAGGATTTGCAACCTCTTGTGTCATGGTGACATTAGTTTTTAAGTCTTTTTTTACAACTTGCTTCAGTAAATAAGAAATCACTTTCCTCCCTCAAATCATCTCAGCAGATGTGGGCTCTCAACTAGGAATGCTTTCAAGTCCATTTTGATACTTGAAAATGTTTTCATGAATCTCAGACTTCCAGTACTCCATAAAATAGACAACTGACACATTGATGTTCTTCCTCGTGCACTGTCTGTCTGCAGCACAACACTAAATTATGCTTAAGTAGTCAACAGAGCACTCACAGAAGCTCTTCTCAAATCCACACAAAGTCAATCTGATTTGAAAGAATGCAAATTACTGCATTTTCAGAGGTGAGTCAGGTGAGGGCTTAAGTTAATTTGATCAAACTGTGTACTGACTAATAAGTCACAATGGCGTCTTAAGCAGTTCTGAGTGTGAGGGGGTCCATGGTTTTGACAGGTATGAAGTATATTAAATAGGTCTGGGACACGTTTGGAATATCCAGTACTTATTATGAGTTCTTATGAGTCAAATATACTGTATAAGAAAAGTGAGTGAAAATGAGCAAAAATCCAAACGAAGACTAAAGGCACAGTAAATGTTTTTATATATGCTGTATTTCCACACTATGAGGTTGGAATTATACTGTGAAATTGTGAAAATTATGATAATGCCCTTTTAGCTGGTTAAAACGACTGCCTGACATTTCTGCCTGCCTTGGTGGGATGGAGTTTTGGCCAGCCTGGAGACATCACCAGGTGGTAAATGATTTAATAGACCAATAACAGCTAATTTTCTGTTTTCCCTCGCCACTCAAACCACTCAGGCCTAGCAAAATTCTTGCTTGAGAATTTCTATTTGCTAAGAAGCATTATTTTTTATATTTTTTACCATTTTAATTGAAAGAAATCACAGTAAGGTACTTAATTATGAATTAATATTTGATATTAAGATAAAAACGGCTTCATTGGACCTTAATTAACAATAATGAAGCGGTTTTACCTACTTCCATTGTCCTCCAAGAGTTGCTGATTTTTCTCTTCACTTCAGCTTACTCCTCAATTCATGCAACTTGGTTGGAGAGCAAATTAGCATCACCTGACAGTATTTCTTCATCATCTGGCAGTTTGACACTTCCACAACTTCCTACATTCTTACAAACATGCTGAGGCCATAACATTTCATTTTGTAAGGCTGGATTAATTATCATTCAGCCAAGAGCCCACAACCCATTTGAGAGGAATTTGCCATTTGTCATGCTCCTATCATGTTTCCGAGGTTGCGTTGCATCATGTTTCTCACATGCAGACATCTTGACGAAACACTATTGTACTTCCCTATACATTTTGTAAATACACTATATTGTGGCAGGTTTTTCTCTACACCTACACATCATTCTGTTATGTGGTGAAAAACACAGAAATACTGTAGGTTCTATCCTTCAGGTTCTATCCTGTTCCCTTATCCTTTTTGAAATGTCCTTGTGTTCTTTCTGTTTGCCTACAAAGACAGGATATATAGACATTCCAGACTGAGCATGAAAGGAAAGTTGTAACATTTGATTTGGTCTAGTCAAATATTTTAACTGATTAATTCCAACAAGATATAATCAAAAGAGGGATATCTGCCAATATTTTAAAAAAATCTGGTTTGTCACCATACTATGTAGACTCTCTAGCATCTCTCCCCATACAAACATTGGAGATATGAATTAACCAAAAAGCTGTCCAGCCATATTTACTTTCTACTAGCCCCCTCTCCCTCCCCACCATTTCATTCACCTGCACTTCAAACACAAGACATCTTTGATTACGTGCATAAAGGGATGCCTTAAATAAAAAGAGCATTAACAAGTCAGGATCCACAGTGAATCAATGGCTGGGGCTGCTTTATCATGCGTGATTAGAGAACCGAGCTGGCGTCAGCTCTGAGTGACGTCGTAGCTCCATTGTTAATGAAATGAACACCTGGCTGTTAGCAACGTGCTAAATCACTGGGATATGTTTAGCCCCACCTGAGACCTGGGATGGATAACACATTCTTGAATTACACTAACTGTAACTGTGCTCAATCTGCTGGTGCTTTCCTGTAGGCCTTCTGATGGTTTCTGCTTTTCTTACAATGCACCAATTTATAAGTCGCTATGGATAAAAGCGTCTGCTAAATGACTAAAATGTAAATGTAATTTAGTTATTGATAAAATGTATATAAATAAAATGTATCATGAACCAATTCCTTAAAATATGCAATGAATGAAATAGCCCAAAGCATTCTTTCTAGACATATACAGTAATTAAATAATAATAAGATACATAATATTATGCATATACATTATATATTAGCGAGACATGCATTCATGTGTTAATAACATATTAATACAAAGTTTGGAAACTTTCTTTGAGTACGAATATACTTTTGCATAAATTAGCCATGAGGACAGTTGCCCAATTTGAGGCTAAATGCAATCAGACGCAATCACTGACATGATTTACCTTTGGGTAACCACATTTGAAAAAGTTGCCTATCTCTGACTCCTCTTGAATATAACTTCAATAATTAATACATCCAGAATTTAATTAGGGCCCATGACAAGAAATAACAAGTCATGCTTCATCCCTGTTAAAAGAGGTGTGTTTTCTGTTGTCCTTTGCAGAAGCTTGAATTGTTTGCCGTGTGCGTTTCTCTCATGAGTGAGTTTTCGAGACTTGTTTGTTGTTTTCCTCAGTGTTACTGTGATCCTTTGTTTACTGTTTCTCAGTAAATATTATGTTTATACTTAACCACTGATTCCTCGTCTGGTCTCTTCTCTGCGCCTGGGTCCAACCTCACCATGTCACAGTTTGTTTGAGATTCTTCTTGCTTTGATATTGTGTATTCCGATGGCCTGCCTAAATGATAGATGGATAAACTATTTCACGTTAATAGAGGCCATAATCCAATTCATCTTAAAATATCTTGGCTTTGGATGCAAACACCAAAATGTCTGTTATTTGAAGTCAGTTTTTTATTCCCCCAAACAAATGAAAGCTTATCATAACCTGACTGATTAGGTTTCTCTCTGTGTGTGTTTTTGTGTCTTTCTGTCTGTCTGTGCTTGTCTATGTGTGTGTGTGTGTGTGTGTGTGTGTGTGTGTGTGTGTGTGTGTGTGTGTGTGTCAGGCTCTGGCCATAGAGAAGCCTTTTGCTTCTCTATGTGGCCATGGTCAGAGTCTGACAGTTCTAGGCTCTGTGTTCTATGTGGTGTTTTGTGTTGGATCCCTAATTAGAGGCAGCTGCTATGCATTGTCTCTAATTAGGGATCCTACTTAGGTTTGTGTGTTCCACACCCTAGGTGTGGTTCATTGTCTACATGTCCGTCGAAGTAAGTGTGTTTACGTTTATTGTATCTTTGTTCTTTTGGTATAGTTCTTCATTTGAGTATTATACTTCATTAAAGAACTGTCAAACTATTACTGCGCTGCGCCTTGGTCTCTCTACACACCCCTAGCGTGACAGTGTGTGTCCAGTCCATGGAGACAGATAATGTGATTCTATAGACCTTTACCGTTCTAAAATTATGGAAGGAAAAAACGAATTTTGTCGCAAATTGTTCCTAAATACTTAATGAAAGACAATGTTTCCTTGTTTGGAATTAATTTTATATTGAGGGTAGAAGTCAAGAGTCATAGAGCATTTATTATTTTCTATCTTCGCTTGGCAGGCATTAAACTCATTACTCTTTCCAGCCACATAATTAATTATACTGTGTCTTTTTACTTGCACAGAAAGCCCAAGGATAAACTAACATGTTCAAAGCTATAATGGAGTACCAGAAGGATGTCTCATTTGAGCTGAATACCGAATGTAGACTTCTCGACACCATCCTGTTATGACCCAAAGGTACACAACCAAACTCCACTTAACTTGAGTACTGCAAATAAAGATAAGAATTTCAGCAAAATCAACATAATGGAATATGTAAATATATGGGAGTTGGTTTTTCATTCAATTCTCCCAAATGCCCTTTGATAGCAATTGTGTAGAAGAGAATGCTTTGTGGTTAACAATGAATTGAAGTTGTGTCTAAGAGAATGCTGCTTATCTCACTCACATAGATATCAAAGGTCCTGCTTTGGGTGTAAATTACCCAAGAGTCTCTTGGCATTTTTCTGCTTTGTATTCATACAGCGTAAATACTATCACAATAGATTGCTCTTCTTCACATTCTGCTTTGGGTTGATATCCATGCTGTGCAAGCCTGTTCTGACTTCAGTATTTTGTGGGAGTACTTTTATTGCATATGGTTTGAATATGTCAGGTATGCTTACAGTTCAAGCTATTTCACCTGTGTGTAACTTCCTAAATCACCTTCCCTCCCTCCTACCACAAACCCTGACAACTACAGACAAACTTGCTATCCTGAATTCTTGATGCACAACCTAACAGGCTATTTGCAGGACAATTGATTAGCAGGTTTAATAGCCCAGCTACTGTAGGTGTGAAAATCCCCCCAACTTGCAATGTATTCGATGCTTAAGTACTCCACATCTCAGCTACATTTGAGAAAAATTACGATAAAATAACAATAAAAAATACTTTCAAAATGCAGATGTCTATTTCAACTAGTGTACATCTCAGCTACATAGTAAATTACTACAATGTCAATCCAAGGTTTTACATTACATTTATAATATCACAGACCAGATTTGCCCTAACAAAAAATGCATGTGGACTGACGGTTTTGTTTCTCTCCGTCGCCCACACGCACTTTAAACATTTGGATAATGAAGCATTTAAAGGCTGACAATGTTTTGAACAAGTTAATCTGCTCATGTTGTGTGTGTTCAATTATTTGTGACATTGTGGTTACATCAAACAACAATTCTAATTAAATATCAGATCTGCCCTAACGAAAAATGCATCAAGCATTATGTGCATTTAAAAAAAAATCTAATTAAAATATATAATTATACCACTTTAGATGCTGTGTTTTTGTTTATAGTAGTGATGGACAGCTGGAGGCATTTTGAAAACATGTTTTCAAACACTTGTTTTTCAAAATATTATTATTAATATTATTAAATACATTTGACCATCGTGCTTATCGGTCTATAGAATAATTAGCATCATTTTATTTCTCAACTGATAATTGAAGCACGCCTGAAGTGCAGGCAACAGGCTATCAGTGCGTCACCCACCACTTTAACATAATTACCAAAATATATGTATTTTACACTCTAGTAGTAGGCCTACATTAAGATAAATATCATGAAAGACAAAAACGTGTCTAACTACTGTTAATAAAACACAGCATCTAAAGTGGCACAAATATATAATTTCTTTCTTTTTAAATGGTACATACAGTTGAAGTCGGAATTTTACATACACCTTAGCCAAATACATTTAAACTCAGTTTTTCACAATTCCTGACATTTAACACTAGTAAAAATTCCCTGTCTTTGGTCAGTTAGGATCACCACTTTATTTTAAGAATGTGAAATGTCAGAATAATAGTAGAGAGAATGATTTATTTCAACTTTTATTTCTTTCATCACATTCCAGTGGGTCAGAAGTTTACATACACTCAAATAGTATTTGGTAGCATTGCCTTTAAATTGCTTAACTTGGGTCAAATGTTTCAGGTAGCCTTCCACAAGCTTCCCACAATAGGTTGGGTGAATTTTGGTCCATTCCTCCAGAACTGGTGTAACTGAGTCAGGTTTGTAGGCCTCCTTGCTCGCACACACCTTTTCAGTTCTGCCCACAAATTTTCTATAGGATTGAGGTCAGGGCTTTGAGATGGCCACTCCCATACCTTGACTTTGTTTGGAAGTATGCTTGGGGTCATTGTCCATTTGGAAGACCCATTTGCAACCAAGCTTTAACTTCCTGACTGATGTCTTAATGTTGCTTCAATATATCCACATAATTTTCCTTTCTAATGATGCCATCTATTTTGTGAAGTGCACCAGTCCCTCCTGCAGCAAAGCACCCCCACAACATGATGCTGCCACCCCCGTGATTCACGTTTGGGATGGTGTTCTTCGGCTTACAAGCCTCCCCCTTTTTCCTCCAAACATAACGATGGTCATTATGTCCAAACAATTACATTTTTGTTTCATCAGACCAGAGGACATTTCTTTGTCCCCATGTGCAGTTGCAAACCATAGTCTGGCTTTTTTATGAAGGGTTTTAGAGCAGTGGCTTCTTCCTTGCTGAGCGGCCCTTCAGGTTATGTCGATATAGGACTCGTTTCACTGTGGATATAGCTACTTTTGTACCTGTTTCCTCCAGCATCTTCACAAGGTCCTTTGCTGTTGTTCTGGGATTGATTTGTACTTTTCGCACCAAAGTACGTTCCTGAACGGTATGACGGCTGCATGGTCCCATGGTGTTTCTACTTGCGTACTATTGTTTGTACAGATGAACGTGGTACCTTCAGGCGTTTGGAAATTGCTCCCAAGGATGAACCAGACTTGTGGAGGTCTACAATTTATTATCTGAGGTCTTGGCTGATTTCTTTAGATTTTCCCATGATGTCAAGCAAAGAGGCACTGAGTTTTAAGGTAGGCCTTGAAATACATCCACAGGTACACCTCCAATTAACTCAAATGATGATGTCATAAGTTTCTAAAGCCATGACATCATTTAGAATTTTCCAAACTGTTTAAAGGCACAGTCAACTTAGTGTATGTAAACTTCTGACCCACTGGAATTGTAATATAGTGAATTATATGTGAAATAATCTGTCTGTAAACAATTGTTGGAAGAATTACTTGTGTCATGCACAAAGTAGATGTCCTAATTGACTTGCCAAAACTATAGTTTGTTAACATGAAATCTGTGGAGTGGTTGAAAAGTGAGTTTTAATGACTTCAACCTAAGTGTGTGTAAACTTCTGAGGTAAATCCGCACTGTATATACGTTTAAACATCAATGCCCTCAGAAAGGGATATCCCCGCAATGCTGACAAGGTACCCTGCTACCACTAACACTGCCCATGATCCTTACTTCAAGATACTCCTCATTTGCGCTATTGTCCAGTTCCATGCTGTTATTATAGCATCCTTCACCACTACTACTGCTCCTTCAGTTACTGTCCCTTTGGTCTCTAGTTTTAGAAGACTGAAATCTCGCTTGTTACAGAGACTCGTGCCGCCAAAACATTGGAACATTATTTCCATCATCCGAATGTGGGAAATTATGACAGTTGGCCTATGAAAATGAATGTCTATTTTGTGATGCCTTTAAACATTTTATAAAAATATAATAAAGAAAATATTGTAACTTGAAGAGCTTTCACACTGTGTACCTCAGGTTTACACCCTTTACGGAGTGATGTGGAACACACTTTTTACCCGAGGGTATTGTCACGGTGCGTAGATAAGGGACGGTAGACGGAGTGCTCGTGGAGTGTCATCCTTTTTTATTATGTGAGATGTTCTCACGAAGCACATAAATAAAACAAGGAGAGTGAAAACAAACTACTAACAAAAGCAAGGTGACTTACGTGAGTTCTGCAACATGCAGACAAACACAAACAATGATCCACATATTGGTGGATGTGGAGGATGGCTAAATACTCTCCCCGATCAGAGACAACACTAGACAGCTGTCTCTGATTGGGGATCATAACCTCCCCTACCTGAAGTGAGGACTGGGTTGTGGCTCATCCACCCCCCCTGGTGGGAGTCAGCGGCTTCACCACAACCCGGCCCTTACAGTACCCCCCCTCCAAGGTGCGGGCTCCCGATCACACTTGATCCCCCCTCCCAAAAGAAAATACACAAAAGCAGGGGGGAAATGGCGGGGTACTGAGGTGGTTGATGGTGGGGGCTCCGGTTCCGGACGTGATGCAGGCAGTGCGCTCTGTTCTCTTCCTTTCTCCCTGTTGCACGCCCGGTCCGGTCCGGACCCCGGCGCGATGATTCCCCCCTCAGTACTCCCGCGATGTACCAAGTCCTGTCTGGACCCTGGTGTGGGAGCCCTCGACCCTGGAGAGGGGCTGAAGTCCAGTGGAGCGGACTGCTCAGGTATGGGGGTGGAGTAGATTTCCGGTCCCGGACTGGGCACCGGTGGAGCCGACTGCTCCCTCACTGGAGCGGAGCAGACCTCCGGACCCGTATCCCTCCCCATCTCTGGAGCAGGACTGAACGCCGTGCCCAGCCTGGGCACCGACGCAGAGATGGTTTCCAGCCCTGTGGTTGGGCTGGCTGTCGGCCCCAGACTGGGCACCGGCACGCTATGGAGCTCCTGCTCCACAGCGGGGCTGAACGTCGTGCCCACCCTGGGCACCGACGCAGAGATGGTTACCAACCACAGAGCTGTGCTGGCCTCTGGAGACTCTGGGCTGTCGGCCTTCACTGGAGGCTCTGTCGCTGGAGGCTCTGGGCTGTCGACCGTCGCTGTATGCTCCATGCTGTCGATCGTCGCTGGAGGCTCTGTGCTGTTGATCGTCGCTGGAGGCTCTGGGCTATTGACCGTCGCTGGAGACTCCGTGCTGTTGACCGTCGCTGGAGGCTCCGTGCTATTGATCGTCGCTGGAGACTCCGTGCTGTCGACCGTCGCTGGAGGCTCCGTGCTGTTGACCGTCACTGGAGGCTCCGTGCTGTTGACCGTCGCTGGAGGCTCCGTGCTATCGACCGTCGCTGGAGGCTCCGTGCTGTCGACCGTCGCTGGAGGCTCCGTGCTGTCGACCGTCGCTGGAGGGCTGGGGGAACGCACCATTGGTCTGGTGCGTTGAGCTGTCATGGGTCGCACCGGGCTGGGAACACGCACCATTGGGCTGGTGCGCGGAGCAGGCGCGGGCCGTACCGGGCTGTTGGTGCGCACCTAAACGTTCTCGTTTGGCGCCGCCCTGAGTGGTCGCCTGTTAAGCAGCTCCCGTTGTTCGTGCATTAATTGTTGTTTTAGTTCGTTTTCTTTCGTCTATTTTCGTCTATTTTCTTTAGTTTTATTTTTTATTTTGTTACAGTTGAACTATAATAGTTCAGGATTATGGATTTTATGGATTTTATCGCAGCTGAACGTCGACAGGAGTCGTCAACTGTTATTGTTTACAACCGAGCCCAGCTCCTGGATTTAGCCCACACAGCGCTGCTGCTCCCCAGGGAAAAGTTTGATATTCCGGACGAATTGAAAAGACGACGCCGTGGATGCAGGGCGGGATTGAAATGTAAGGCAAAGCGGAGGAGGTTCAAGTACAAGCCGGCTATACCATCTATTATTATGGGCAATGTTAGGTGTCTACATCACAAGATGGATGAGTTGGCGGGACTTGTTCGTGGACAAAGGATTTATCGGGAAACGAGCCTAATGTGTTTTACTGAGACTTGGCTGAACGGTAACATCCACATACAGAACGTCACTATCGACGGTTTCCAGACCATCAGAGCGGACAGGGATCGTGTCTCTTCCGGTAAGAGTAAGGGTGGTGGGCTGGCTTTATTAGTTAACAACAGATGGTGTCATCCGAAACATATTACTCTTAAGGAAGAGTTTTGTAGCCCGGACATTGAACTGCTAGCCGTTAGCCTGAGACCCTACTATTTGCCGAGGGAATTCACGGCGGCCATTGCTGTTATTGTTTACATCCTGCCCTCCGCGGACGCAAACGCAGCGTGTGACGTCATCCACTCTGTTATCGCGAGGTTACAGACAGCGCATCCCAGTGCTTTCTTTGCCATTTCGGGGGATTTTAACCATGCATCTCTCTCTTCAACGCTGCCCACGTTCAAACAGTTCGTGAAGTGCCCAACCAGGAATAATAAAACTCTGGACTTGTTATATGCTAATGCGAAGGATGCATACAACTCCACTGCACTCCCTCCCCTCGGTAGATCGGATCACAACCTTGTCCACCTCACCCCACTCTACAGGCCTATTGTCCAACAGCAGCCTGCAACCACCAGGACTATTAGGAGATGGTCCCCGGAGGCGAATGAGGCCCTACAGGACTGCTTTGAAACAACAGACTGGGATGTGCTCTGTGAGGCTCATGGGGAGGACATTGATGGACTCACTGACTGCATAACAGACTATATTAATTTTGGTGTAGACAACACTGTACCCACCAGGAAGGTACGCTGTTTCCCAAACAATAAACCCTGGGTCACCAGCGACCTGAAGGCCCTGCTGAATGAGAAGAAGAGGGCCTTCAAGGAGAAGGACAAGGACAAATTGAAATGCGTCCAGAGGGAGCTGAAGTTGCGGATTGCTGAGGGGAAGAGAGTGTATAAGGAGAAGATGGAGGACAAGCTGAGGCAGAGCCAGGTGAGAGAGGTGTGGAAGGGTATGAGAAAAATCACTGGCTTCAAAAAGTCAAACAGTGGGCAGACGGAGGGGACCCAGGACAGAGCCAATGAGCTGAACCAATTTTTTAACAGGTTCGATACTGGCCCTGTCCACCTCCCCTCCAGCTCCCCAGACCACACACCCTCATGGCTATCCCACCCCCACTTTGCTCACAGCACCTCTGCTGAGACAATCAGTGACCCCACCTCCGCCCCTGCCCCCCCTGGACTGATCCTCAACACCCCCCTTCCCCCCACCTCCCCACCTGGGCTGGCTTTCACCACCAACCAAGTGAAGAGAGAGCTGGAGAGACTACACCAGTGGAAAGCGGCGGGCCCTGATGGCATCAGCCCAAGGGTGCTGAGGGTCTGTGCTGACCAACTGTGTGGAATACTCCAGCGTCTTTTCAACCTTAGCCTGAGCCTAGAAAGGGTCCCTGTGCTGTGGAAAACATCCTGCCTCGTCCCAGTGCCCAAGAAGGCACACCCCACTGTCCTGAATGACTTCAGACCTGTAGCGCTAACATCCCACATCATGAAGACCCTGGAAAGGTTAGTCCTCGCTCACCTCAGACCCCTGGTGTGTTCATCAATGGACCCCCTGCAGTTTGCATACCAGCGCAACATCGGGGTGGATGATGCAATCATCTACCTTCTGCAGAGGGCCTACTCTCACCTGGACAACGCAGGTTGCACTGTGAGGGTCATGTTTTTTGACTTCTCCAGTGCCTTCAATACCATTCAGCCCCTGCTACTGGGTGAGAAGATGAGGAGGATGAAAGTGGAAGCACCCTTAGTCTCCTGGGTCACGGACTACCTGACCGGTAGGCCACAATTTGTGTGACTACAGAGCTGTGTGTCAGAACGGGCAGTTAGCAACACAGGGGCCCCCCAGGGTACGGTCCTGTCCCCCTTCCTGTTCACCCTCTACACCTCAGACTTCAGATATAACTCTGAGACATGCCACCTACAGAAGTTCTCGGATGACTCTGCTATTGTAGGGTGCATCAGGGGTGGGCAGGAGGAGGAGTACAGGAGCACAATCAGTGACTTTGTGTTGTGGTGTGAGCAGAACCACCTTCAGCTCAACATCAGCAAAACTAAGGAGATGGTGGTGGACTTCAGGAGAACCAAGGCACAACTGACTGCAGTCCCTATAAAGGGGATGGATGTGGATATGGTTGAGTCATACAAGTTCCTGGGTGTCCATATGGACAACAGACTGGAATGGGCTGGTAACACCGGGGCCCTGTACAAAAAGGGCCAGAGCCGACTCTACTTTCTGAGGAGGCTCAGGTCCTTCAACGTGTGCAGTAAACTACTGCATACCTTCTACCAGTCTGTGGTGGCCAGTGCCATCTTTTTTGCAGTGGTGTGCTGGGGAGCAAACATCAAAGCCGGTGATGCTTCTCGGGTAAATAAGCTGATCAGGAAGGCTAGCTCTGTCCTGGGGATGAGCCTTGACACTCTAGAGGAGGTGGCGGAGAGACGGATCCTGGCCAAACTGCTGGCCATCATGGACAACGTCACCCACCCTCTGCACGCTATGGTTATGACACAGAGGAGCACTTTCAGTCACAGACTGATCCCACCACGGTGTGCCAGAGAGCGCTACAGGAGGTCCTTCCTGCCGGCGGCTATGAGACTGTATAATGCCTCACCGGGGTGCCGTGCTGTCGGCAACATAGATCTGGAACTGTTGGGGTGCTAGGACCTAGTTTAACAATTATGCATCCATCCGTGAGTAACTCTGGTCCGTCAGCACTCATCCACTCAGGACCTATTTATTCATACATGTCTGTATATACATACTCATGTACAGTTGTTATATTATATCACATGCAATATTGTAAGTAATTATTGGACGTAGGCATTCACTCAGGAATGCATATTAGTATCCTGCCAGTTGCACCTTTTCTCATTGCTTTTAGTATATCGAATGTGCAATAAGTGCAGTTGTCTGTAATTAAACCCTGCGCACTAAGGACTGTATTTTAAGGGAATTACTATTATTACCCCAAATGATATCATACACACATTTAGCTATTAAAGTATCTCTTCCTGTCATTTACCTGTACAGTTTGTGTAAACATGCAAGTATTCATACCTAACTGTACAGCTAATTTAACCATGCAAAATTTTCACTTACCTGTTAATTTACCCAGTCTGTCTATTAAGTAAACTATTATTACCCTCGCTCATATCATACGCATTTTTAGCTACTGAAGTATTTCTCTGCCATCGACCTGTATAGTATAGTTAACCATCCAACATCCACCAATGTATAGTGTACATATTCAGCCAACCACTCATACTATGCAATGTCCTTTTATAGCTTTTTTTTGCACTCCAGATATCTTGTATTTCTATACTTTTTCATACTGCCGCTCTATGTATCATGTACCGTGTATCTGTCTTTTGTGTACTTTCGTTGTGGCATTTTGCACCTGCCCTGTGTTTTTGTTGTAGCTGCTTGACAATGAAATTTCCCCCCCGGGGGATCAATAAAGTACCTATCTATCTATCTATCTATGTTGTGGTGCGCTGAGTCGGTCTCCTCCTTCTCCGACTCTGGACCGGCGCTGGAGGCACCGGACTGGGAACTGGCGCTGGAGTACGACTGTACCTGTCGTTCTCTCTCCAGCGCCAATCCCCATCCTGTGAGGGTTCCTCCGGGAAACCCACAAGTGAGGGAACAGCAGTACATCGTCGTCTTTCTCCGACTCCTCTCTGTACTCCTGTTCCCACGGCTGTAGGGGCTCCTCCTGGAACCCCCACGAGTGCAGTGGTCGGGGCTCTTCTCCTTCGATCCCCGACCACCCCCATAGCCCCCCCCAAAATCAGTGTGGGGGTTTTTCTGGGCTCCAGGCTGGTCCTTTGCCTTTTTGGACCGCCGACTCTTTCCCCGACGACGGCTCCGTTGCTTCGGACCCCAGCCTTCCTCCACCGAACGATAATAGGAGTGTTCCTCCTCAGTAATTTTCCCCATACCGAGGAGGGTATCCCCCAAAGTAATTCCCCGCTGCGTCCCAGGGTGGTGGATCATTCTGTCACGGTGAGTAGATAAGGGACGGTAGACGGAGTGCTCGTGGTGTGTCATCCTTTTTTATTATGTGAGATGTTCTCACGAAGCACATAAATAAAACAAGGAGAGTGAAAACAAACAAACTACTAACAAAAGCAAGGTGACTTACGTGAGTTCTGCAACATGCAGACAAACACAAACAATGATCCACATATTGGTGGATGTGGAGGATGGCTAAATACTCTCCTCGATCAGAGACAACACTAGACAGCTGTCTCTGATTGGGGATCATAACCTCCCCTACCTGAAGTGAGGACTGGGTTGTGGCTCATCCACTCCCCCTGGTGGGAGTCAGCGGCTTCACCACAACCCGGCCCTTACAGGTATAAAGGGTGAGTTGACAATTAACATATTCAAACCCGGAGACTAAAAGCTGCAGCTTGTGTCTCAATAGGTTACGACCACCTGAAAATCAACACGAGGTGAAGACGACAAAGTAGCTTCTAACAAATCAATGTTACGGCTAATTGCTCTAAGTACTGTATCTGAGAAAGTGAATTTAAGTCGGAACATTCTGTTAGTCTCCTACCCTGCTCTCATCAACACAGCTGATTAGCCGGCTTCAGACTACAGAAAAAGCCATTGAAACCACGGACAACGAAGGAGGAGGACATTGTGCCATTTGCTGGAGAAGAAAGCCAATTGAACCCTTTTTCGCTAAGGCTTCGGTCCAACAGAGATAGAACGGCGAAGGAAGACACGTAAATACATAATTACTTCTTCTCCTCATGAGTGGTGATTAGGGAGCTAAGTATTCTGATTACTGTGAGCGTAGCTTCCCAATGTATAAGTGTTGTGTTTCTCTCTCTCTCTTTTCCTCTCTATTCTTCCATCTTTCGGTGAACAAGCAGTCATGTTGTGTTAGTCCACTAAGGACCGGTTTCCATTGTATTAGGGTTATATTCAATAACCTATATTGTGTATTTTGTATCATGGGTATCGATATGTTATAATTTAGTTACATAGTAAATAAATAATTAAACCAATTTGTGTATAGCGGAATGATCAGTAAGACTGGGGTTTGTTCGGATGCAAGCAGGTTGCGACGTTCAGAATGAGACTGATATGAGGTAATGATTAATAAGTGACTGTTATCGATATATATCTATATATCATCTAAGAGTTTAATTCGGGAGATGGTAACTCGTTAAACAACTTTTCATAATGAGTTCATTGTTACATGATTAATTTGATAAAGTAACATTTAAACATAGTTAGTTGATTTGATAAATAACAGTCATCACATTAATGTAAGTCACGTCACAACAACATCCTACGTTCTGCTACAGTCGGTATCTGTGGATAATACTTCCTCCCAAGGCCGATCTACACTCCACCCCTTTATGAACACCCTCGTTACAGTGTAAACTTTGGGTCCCTACAGATAGATAGATAGATAGATAGATAGATAGATAGATAGATAGATAGATAGATAGATAGATAGATAGATAGATAGATAGATAGATAGATAGATAGATAGATAGATAGATAGATAGATAGATAGATAGATAGATAGATAGATATTTGATCCCCGAGGGGAAACTTACAGACCAGAGTTACTCACGGATGGATGCATAATTGTTAAACTAGGTCCTAACACCCCAACAGTTCCAGGTCTATGTTGATAAGCAGCCACCTTCTGACACTTTCCTGTTACCGTCACAGAATAGCTTTTTCAAAACGCTACAAATAATTACTCACAATATTAATTTCTCTTGACCCCTCCTCCCTTTCGTCAATTCTATAAAGCTATTTCAGAGTAAGATGGAATAAAGTGTCTCGAGATTTAAAAACACCAAGGGTTTTCCTGAGTGTGTGAGGAGTGTTTGGTCGTGCCAAAGGACGCCTTTTTCCTAATCGATCAGGTATGTGCTTCGTGCCTTTTGAATTGCAAACCCCCAAATGCAGTGTGTTACCTCTTGTTTCGCTAGCTGTGCTTTCACATATGACGCTTGTGACCCTGCTTCTGCCAAGTAGTTTACTAATGTGGTGAGGTCTCGCATATGAGTTTCATCGTTATTTGACGCCAATAACAAATCATCTGCATACTGTACCAACACAGCACCCTAAAATGTACACTCTTTTAGCGATTGTTTCAATACAGCGTGATACAAAGTTGGACTTATTTGTAAACCTCATTGGTGCTGTCACGAATTGGGGTTTGGAGAGACCAAGACGCAGCGCAGGGATAGTTCTACATGATTTTTATTATGTATAAGCACTACAATACTATACTGTGTAAAATCAAATCCAAAAGACGAACTAAAGAAACACGAAAAGACTAACGACACGTTCACACTACAAACACGAAATGAACGGACGTAAAACAAAAACACACTTACTTCACCGTGACTGTGACATACATCGATAACAACCCACACCAGAGTGAAGGACAGACTCAACATATATGGGATCCCTAATTAGAGACAATGGGTAGCAGCTGCCTCTAATTAGGGATACACCCAAAACCCACAAAGAAACAGAGAATAACGACACTGTCAGACTCTGACCATAACTACATAGAGAAGCCTATTGCTTCTCTATGGCCAGAGCCTGACAGGTGCTCTCACCCACGTATATTGCTCCCCCTAGCAATAAAACCCAAACCAGTGTTGTGACTCAGTCACCGGCACTGACCGAAATCCATTTTTGATGTCAAGCACATTGTATGTTACCATTCTGAGTCTGAGGGATTAGATGCCAAAAGATTTTCACTGCATGTTCGTTTATGCCTCAAAAATGTACCGTAATACGCGATTTCAGTTCCTTTTTCATTGTGTATAAAGGGCTGTTACACCGAGCTGGTCCTCATACCACGGTGCCTCGTACAAAGAATATTGGAAGATCCTCCACCCCCGGTGTAACCGGGTCAAGACAGGCTTGCAACTTTTAATCAGACCACTATCTAATGCATCCTTTGCCCATAGTGGATGATCCTGAAACAACAATTGCTCGGCTTTCGCCATCCATAACGGCAATTAAAATGAGTTACCTTTTAGAATACACTCTCCTGGCATCTCGCAAAGATTATCCAACCCCAAAATCGTCTCCACTCCAGCCTCCATTTAAAATTATCCGGGTATTGTTACTGGACCTATGTTTAAAGACATACTGTAGGCAGTAGCTGTATCGCTTTTGATTCTGCCTGTTACCCCATAAATATAATACTGCTGTAAAGTCCTCTTGCAGAAGATTTGCTGGTACTGCAAGTCTCCTGGAAAGACATGGATGTGTTGTTAGCATTTACACTTTTTGTGGAAGGGATGTAGGGCAACACACCTTTGTTGGTAAAGTACCTATCTATCTATCTATCTATCTATCTGGTAAAGGTATCAACTGAATGGGACCGGCTAGTGTATTGTGTAGAGACAATGAGGGGACATTGGGAGTTGCTTTTGAGAGTGTAAGGGCTGATCATGCTTAGCTAATTAATATGTTCATCTACAACAAGAGTTATTAACTGAATGTATTGTGTGATCAAAAAACTTGTGGAACTGCTGTAGGCTTGTGTGTGGGGGAGCCATGTGGAAAGAATGTGCTAGCTAAGGGTTTCACGATAGAACTGTGTTTTGTGGTAACATGAGACAAGAACATCTGCTGAGAGTAACAACTGCGTCTGGCAACTGGAGTGCGTCACGAGGCTGGGACCAGCCTGCACGCCAACGATAGGCTGAGTAAGTTTAAACCACACTCAGCCTCTACTCTGACAGGCCAGCAATGAGCGGGAACTATTCTGTCGGAGTATTTAAGGAAGAACAAAGGATAGGACAGCTCTGTTTGCTGGCTCTCGCTCGCTCACTCTCTCTCTCTCTCTCTCTCTCTCTCTCTCTGTGTCTCTCTCTCTGTTTGCCCTGCGTGGTGTCACAGTGAGCCTGTATATACGAACTTCATACTTACCATTTAAGGGTTTGCTAGAATAAAATACATAGATGATTTAAACTGTGCAGTAATCCTTTTGTTCCAATAACAGATTTGAATTGACGTGACCTTAACAAGAGGAAAGATCAGTCAACAAAGTGAAGGTGTGAAAAGTCTTAGGAAGGCAGTTCTAACACCGTATGAATTGCTGTGTATGGGAGATTGAGGAGAAATGACACCTCAATCGCTCTCGTACACAACAATACATTTACTGTCTAAACACAACCATGCACAACCAAAAGCCCCTTCCTCATCTCAAAGTACTATCTGTAAACCTCCCCCAACCCATTGACTTTGACAGATGATTCTTGTCAATAGTTGCCCTTTCCAGGATAATTTAGTAGATGTCTTTGTATTGTGTTTTGAGAATCTGCAGAGAAGAATGAGGTGGTTGTGTCATTACTGTTGATTGATTTTATACCTTTCGGTGTCCTTTGCTGGTTTATGTCCCACAATATTGGTGTGCTCCATAACTGCAAAGTGTGTCCGCTCTCTCATGCTTGTGTACCCAAAATGCCCCTGCTTTGGGGTATTTTTCAGCAGGGCACTGTTGAATGACTCCAGATAACCAGAGTTTTACACAAATAAAAGGTTAAAAGAGAAGAGGTGTAGACTAAATTGATACATGGTCTGGAAAATACTCAGGCCCTCAGGCTACCTCTAAGCATACCTAACATGGACATTTCAATATTGTCAGCTTGATGTTAGCTGACTAGCATCACTAAATTGGCACCAAGATTGCTAGCCAGCTGAGACTGGCTGAGAACCAACTAACCAACCATAGACGATATATACACATTCATCATTGCTACCAACACACAAACAGAGAGTGAGTTATTTTATTTTATCTTATTTGCTATTAGCTAACGTCAGTCAAAGATAGAACAAAGAAACATGTTTACTCTGCTGAAGGTAGCTACCTGTCTAGCAGTGACTACCATGGCATGGGCAAAATCAATTGACAGTGTGATACCAAAAGATAGCTATATCATTTAGCTGATGGCTTTCAGAGTTCAATACAGGACTGTAACGTTAGCTAGCTACCAAATTTACCCAGCTAGGCTAGCAAGCTAGCTAACATTAGGTTACCTCTAATTGCGAATCTTCCATTTTGTTGTGAAGGGGAAGAAAATGGTATCGCATCACTTCTCAGCTGTCGTCGAAATGGATTCCCCATCAGTTCAGCCTGAAAATCCCTCTTGAAATTCGCAAGCCACGGGCAGAATCAGGGTGAATTTCTGGTAGGTAGAATGGTGAAAGATGTGAAAAACTTCCTGATTCTACCAATGAAAATTAAAATGTGCTAGTTCTAGCTTGTGGTTTGGATAATTGTGATGTTTATAATAAAAATTTAATGTTGTTAATATAGTAATGACTATATGCTTTGGCAGAGCCAGGGTGGAATTCCCCTTTAAAGATCTCACTTTAAAGACCACATCACTGAGAGGTTCAAAAGAGCACAGAATCTAATTTATGTATTGAACCTGCCTCGCCGCACAAGCACTCTAATATACAGAGTTTCAGGTAAGCAAAACTAATTCATTTCCAATTTTCAACCACCGACTCCGCTCTTGTTTACTTGGTTGATTTGAAATCCCAAAAAGCCCCACTATTTGATGTCAGTGGTATCTTTTGTCAGTGGTATTATTATTCATAGGGCTGGGGCCTTTCAGGCTGGAGAGAGCTATAGGGTCTGAGATAGCCCTCAGAGCTACAGTACAGTAGGGTCACCCTAGATCCTACAGTGGCGTTCTGTCTTTTCATCTTCTGGCTCTTGAAGATGACAGCTAGGCAACAACTTCTGGCTTTTCATCTTCTGGCTCTTAAAGATGACAGCTAGGCAACAACCTGCCAACTTCGCCCTAATGGGAGGCTATAGCGAAAGCTCCCCTCTGCTGTCAGCACCGGTGACATCCCTCACACTGATGTCAGTAACTCCTGACACTGAGCTACCGATGTGTGAAGAGACACCACAACAGTGATATAGGAACAGTACTGAGTCAAGGAGAAGATGGTGGGTGCTTTGATCTAAACCATAAGGCGACAGGTTACACAAGCACTGTGCACTGCATTAACTGCCTGCATTAGCATGTATTCTAGAGATCTGTGGAGTTATAAGGAAAAACTGTGTGAATATACCAACCGCCAGGCACTGGGCAAAGAGAGCATGTGCCTGAACCAGATTTACTATGCAAATGTTCATCACAACTCCCTCCCTGCGTTTTTGGGGTCAAGTGAACGACCTCAATAATATATATTTGGTCTGAAGTCTGACAAAACACCATCCATGAGTCATTGAGGAAAGGATCAAGGGAAATAAAACGGAAAGGATCAAAGTTGTGCTCTAAGCGTGAGAAACTGAGAGTGCTGCTGCTATACTGTCAGGAAAAATCTATGCATGGACCCTTGACATGAAAGGTGCATGTTTCATTATCTTCTCACTCCCAGGGTATGTGGTGTATATGAAAGGGTCTCTATCGGATCATGCTGTTTAGACATGGATCCTTTTGGAGTCTCTGTGTTTGCTACTGCTATGGCAGCAGAGGAATCCGTCACATTGGGAGAGTCTCAATTGCATACTCCTCATGTCCTCTGTCCTCACCTCCTTCTCAAAACTCATTGGAAGAGAAGGTCAGAGGGGAGGGACTTCTGGCTCTCTCATCTAATGAGTTTGCAGAAGGAGACGAGGAGAGAGGACGCGAGGAGCGCAGGGATAGATCTTTCCAGTGGTTGCGTTCCACTCAGCTTTCTCAGAAAATACACCTGGTTATTTGCAGTCATGGAACATGGAGTGCAGTATATTATCTGTGATATTCCCGCCCTGTTAGACAGCATCCATTGCCCCTGAAAGCCACTTCGGATTTCTCAGAGACTTATGGCCTACAGTAGATTCTGATTCATGTCTGTAGGCAATGAGGAATGTGTCACAGGGTCCCCACCCTTCACAGGATGCTTGGTTCGGTGGCTCGTTTAGAACATAAAATGTTGTCCGCCTACTCCTTCTGTGGAAAAGTCTGTTTTTGTCACAGTCCCAGACTCCCGTGCTTGAAAGAGCAAACCATTATGCAACACCATCCTGAGAGAAGCTGTGACCTTCACTTCCCAATGAAATATTTAGAGGTAGGCAGAGTTCATATGTAACTAGTTAGCACCAGGCATGTATACTTAGCATCATAAGGGGTGCAGAACTGTCAGGGTCTGTGGCCCCGCTCATCTGTTAGAGTCACTTTTTTATTTTGCTACAGTCGAACTATAACAGTTCAGGATTATGGATTTTATGGATTTTATCGCAGCTGAACGTCGACAGGAGTCGTCAACTGTTATTGTTTACAGCAGAGCCCAGCTCCTGGATTTAGCCCACACAGCGCTGCTGCTCCCCAGGGAAAAGTTTGATATTCCAGACGAGTTGAAAAGACGACGCCGTGGACGCAGGGCGGGATTGAAATGTAAGGCAAAGCGGAGGAGGTTCAAGTACAAGCCGGTTATACCATCTATTATTATGGGCAATGTTAGGTGTCTACATAACAAGATGGATGAGTTGGCGGGACTTGTTCGTGGACAAAGGATTTATCGGGAAACGAGCCTAATGTGTTTTACTGAGACTTGGCTGAACGATAACATCCCCATACAGAACGTCACTATCGACGGTTTCCAGACCATCACAGCGGACAGGGATCGCGTCTCTTCCGGTAAGAGTAAGGGTGGTGGGCTGGCTCTATTAGTTAACAACAGATGGTGTCATCCGAAACATATTACTCTTAAGGAACAGTTTTGTAGCCCGGACATTGAACTGCTAGCCGTTAGCCTGAGACCCTACTATTTACCGAGGGAATTCACGGCGGCCATTGCTGTTATTGTTTACATCCCGCCCTCCGCGGACGCAAACGCAGCGTGTGACGTCATCCACTCTGTTATCGCGAGGTTACAGACAGCGCATCCCAGTGCTTTTTTTGCCATTTCGGGGGATTTTAACCATGCATCTCTCTCTTCAACGCTGCCCACGTTCAAACAGTTCGTGAAGTGCCCAACCAGGAATAATAAAACTCTGGACTTGTTATATGCTAATGTGAAGGATGCATACAACTCCACTGCACTCCCTCCCCTCGGTAGATCGGATCACAACCTTGTCCACCTCACCCCACTCTACAGGCCTATGGTCCAACAGCAGCCTGCTACCACCAGGACTATTAGGAGATGGTCCCCAGAGGCGAATGAGGCCCTACAGGACTGCTTTGAAACAACAGACTGGGATGTGCTCTGTGAGGCTCATGGGGAGGACATCGATGGACTCACTGACTGCATAACAGACTATATTAATTTTTGTGTAGACAACACTGTACCCACCAGGAAGGTACGCTGTTTCCCAAACAATAAACCCTGGGTCACCAGTGACCTGAAGGCCCTGCTGAATGAGAAGAAGAGGGCCTTCAAGGAGAAGGACAAGGACAAATTTAAATGCATCCAGAGGGAGCTGAAGTTGCGGATTGCTGAGGGGAAGAGAGTGTATAAGGAAAAGATGGAGGACAAGCTGAGGCAGAGCCAGGTGAGAGAGGTGTGGAAGGGTATGAGAAATATCACTGGCTTCAAAAAGTCAAACAGTGGGCAGACGGAGGGGACCCAGGACAGAGCCAATGAGCTGAACCAATTTTTTAACAGGTTCGATACTGGCCCTGTCCACCTCCCCTCCAGCTCCCCAGACCACACACCCTCACGGCTATCCCACCCCCACTTTGCTCACAGCACCTCTGCTGAGACAATCAGTGACCCCACCTCCGCCCCTGCCCCCCCTGGACTGATCCTCAACACCCCCCTTCCCCCCACCTCCCCACCTGGGCTGGCTTTCACCACCAACCAAGTGAAGAGAGAGCTGGAGAGACTACACCAGTGGAAAGTGGCGGGCCCTGATGGCATCAGCCCAAGGGTGCTGAGGGTCTGTGCTGACCAACTGTGTGGAATACTCCAGCGTCTTTTCAACCTTAGCCTGAGCCTAGAAAGGGTCCCTGTGCTGTGGAAAACATCCTGCCTCGTCCCAGTGCCCAAGAAGGCACACCCCACTGTCCTGAATGACTTCAGACCTGTAGCGCTAACATCCCACATCATGAAGACCCTGGAAAGGTTAGTCCTCGCTCACCTCAGACCCCTGGTGTGTTCATCAATGGACCCCCTGCAGTTTGCATACCAGCGCAACATCGGGGTGGATGATGCAATCATCTACCTTCTGCAGAGGGCCTACTCTCACCTGGACAATGCAGGTTGCACTGTGAGGGTCATGTTTTTTGACTTCTCCAGTGCCTTCAATACCATTCAGCCCCTGCTACTGGGTGAGAAGATGAGGAGGATGAAAGTGGAAGCACCCTTAGTCTCCTGGGTCACGGACTACCTGACCGGTAGGCCACAATTTGTGCGACTACAGAGCTGTGTGTCAGAACGGGCAGTTAGCAACACAGGGGCCCCCCAGGGTACGGTCCTGTCCCCCTTCCTGTTCACCCTCTACACCTCAGACTTCAGATATAACTCTGAAACATGCCACCTACAGA
Source organism: Thymallus thymallus (assembly GCA_023634145.1). Taxonomy (NCBI): domain Eukaryota; kingdom Metazoa; phylum Chordata; class Actinopteri; order Salmoniformes; family Salmonidae; genus Thymallus; species Thymallus thymallus. The sequence goes on along the minus strand of CM042379.1, from coordinate 17,288,997 downwards.
AGTTCTCGGATGACTCTGCTATTGTAGGGTGCATCAGGGGTGGGCAGGAGGAGGAGTACAGGAGCACAATCAGTGACTTTGTGTTGTGGTGTGAGCAGAACCACCTTCAGCTCAACATCAGCAAAACTAAGGAGATGGTGGTGGACTTCAGGAGAACCAAGGCACAACTGACTGCAGTCCCTATAAAGGGGATGGATGTGGAAATGGTTGAGTCATACAAGTTCCTGGGTGTCCATATGGACAACAGACTGGAATGGGCTGGTAACACCGGGGCCCTGTACCAAAAGGGCCAGAGCCGACTCTACTTTCTGAGGAGGCTCAGGTCCTTCAACGTGTGCAGTAAACTACTGCATACCTTCTACCAGTCTGTGGTGGCCAGTGCCATCTTTTTTGCAGTGGTGTGCTGGGGAGCAAACATCAAAGCCGGTGATGCTTCTCGGGTAAATAAGCTGATCAGGAAGGCTAGCTCTGTCCTGGGGATGAGCCTTGACACTCTAGAGGAGGTGGCGGAGAGACGGATCCTGGCCAAACTGCTGGCCATCATGGACAACGTCACCCACCCTCTGCACGCTATGGTTATGACACAGAGGAGCACTTTCAGTCACAGACTGATCCCACCACGGTGTGCCAGAGAGCGCTACAGGAGGTCCTTCCTGCCGGCGGCTATGAGACTGTATAATGCCTCACCGGGGTGCCGTGCTGTCGGCAACATAGATCTGGAACTGTTGGGGTGCTAGGACCTAGTTTAACAATTATGCATCCATCCGTGAGTAACTCTGGTCCGTCAGCACTCATCCACTCAGGACCTATTTATTCATACAGGTCTGTATATACATACTCATGTACAGTTGTTATATTATATCACATGCAATATTGTAAGTAATTATTGGACGTAGGCATTCACTCAGGAATGCATATTAGTATCCTGCCAGTTGCACCTTTTCTCATTGCTTTTAGTATATCGAATGTGCAATAAGTGCAGTTGTCTGTAATTAAACCCTGCGCACTAAGGACTGTATTTTAAGGGAATTACTATTATTACCCCAAATGATATCATACACACATTTAGCTATTAAAGTATCTCTTCCTGTCATTTACCTGTACAGTTTGTGTAAACATGCAAGTATTCACTTATCTGTAAATATAACTGTATACCTAACTGTGCAGCTAATTTAACCATGCAAAATTTTCACTTACCTGTTCATTTAGCCAGTCTGTCTATTAAGTAAACTATTATTACCCTCGCTCATATCATACGCATTTTTAGCTACTGAAGTATTTCTCTGCCATCGACCTGTATAGTTTAGTTAACCATCCAACATCCACCAACGTATAGTGTACATATTCAGCCAACCACCCATACTATGCAATGTCCTTTTATAGCTTTTTTTTTTTTTGCACTCCAGATATCTTGTATTTCTATACTTTTTCATACTGCCGCTCTATGTATCATGTACCGTGTATCTGTCTTTTGTGTACTTTCGTTGTGGCATTTTGCACCTGCCCTGTGTTTTGTTGTAGCTGCTTGACAATGAAATTTCCCCCCTGGGGGATCAATAAAGTACCTATCTATATATCTATCTACTATAGCTTGCTCATTAAAGTAGCACTCCACTTTAAGACTACCATTACAGTAAGCTATTGCCTGATTATGTCTCAAAGTGTTTTGTGCAATGTTCTGTTTTCTGAGGAAAACCGAAGAGATATAATGATACAGAACAGATAAAAACACTGTCAGTAATAAGCTACTAAAATGTAACCAGGAAAAGAGTAGCACATGTTGGCAAGACCGTAATAGCCAATCGTCATCTCCACACCGTGCCAGATTAGAAGCCTTACACCCAATCCCTTTAACTGGCCATTACCAGATTCTCTGAATACCACAAATTGTCTGGATCTCAGGGAACCAATCTCTTGGGTACAAATATCCGTCTTTAAGTTTAACCCACACAAAAAGTATGCCCTCTGTACCCTCTTTGGATCTCTGACACCAATGAATTATTACAGGACTTGACTGGAGTGTCAGCGGGAGTCGTGAATAAATCACACTTTTCCCTCTGTGAAGTGAATTCCAACTCCTCGCAGCTTAATGAACACATCCTCCACTCACTGCACTGGCCCTCAGTAGCTCCCAATTAGGTTGAGAGTTGGCTTGTTGAGAATAAAGAACCCTGTCTCTCCTAATTCTCAGGGCACACTCCAACCTCATCCCCTTCATTAAGTCAGAAGCGTTCAGTCAGGTTCTCTCCTTAGTCTCTGCACTCTCCGCACTCCAAGTGTGCACATCTTCCGGTGCTAAAAGGTGCTATCTAAAACCTAAAAGGGTACTTCAGCTGTCCCCTTAGGAGAACCCTTTTTCCACAGAAGGTTCTACATGTAAATCAAGAGTTCTACCTGGAACCAAAGAGTTATCCTATGGGGACAGCCGAAGAGAGTACAGAATGAAGTCTTCTGCCAACCTGAGAGAGAAAATAGGGATGAAAACATTGTCGAGGAGATCGATTCAAAGACACTGAAATCTATTCAAAAAGACTGATTCATGTTTTTGTGTCAGAACAGTGCAAGTTCATATCAACAACTTGCACATGCGCAGGTGGGCAAATCACCACCACTGTCTGAGACTGTACCAAGATTCAGGCAGACAGGGTAGTCACGATTTTCAATCACAGCACTAGTTCTTTCATCATAGAATAAACAATAATCTCAAAAGTTAAATTTGTCACTGTTGTGACTGCTTTATTAGAGTTGTTTGTTTAATGGGGACCTCTGTTATTTGCTTTATGGTGACCTCAACCCTGATACGAAGCATTTATACATAAAAGATAGACCCCCCAAAAATCTAAAGGAAGTTTGTCCTGAAGTGTCAATCCTATATTTGAGATATATAAGAAAGATCAGGATATATATACAGTATATATTTTTTTACATGTATTTAACACATCATTTTTTACATTTAAGTGTCCATATATAATGTACCAGTCAAAAGTTTGGACACACCTACTCATTCAATGATTTCTTTATTTTTACTATTTTCTACATTGTAGAATAATAGTGAAGACATCAAAACTATGAAATAACACAATCAAAATATATTAGATTCTCCAAAGTAGCCACCCTTTGCCTTGATGACAGTTTTACACTCTTGGCTTTCTCTCAACAAACTTCACCTGGAATGCTTTTCCAACAGTCTTGAAGGAGTTCCCACATATGCTGAGCACTTGTTGGCTGCTTTTCCTTCACTCTGCGGTCCAACTCATCCCAAACAAATTGGGTTGAGGTCAGGTGATTGTGGAGGCCAGGTCATCTGACGCAGCACTCCATCACTCTCCTTCTTGGTCAAATAGCCCTTATACCGCATGGAGGTGTGTTTGGTCATTGTCCTATTGAAAAGCAAATGATAGTCCCACTAAGCGCAAACCAGATGGGATGGTGTATCGATGCAGAATGCTGTGGTAGCCATTCTGGTTAAGTGTGCCTTGAATTCTAAATAAATCACAGACAGTGTCACCAGCAAAGTACCCCCACACCTCCTCCTCCATGCTTCACGGTGGGAACCAACCATGTAGAGATCATCCGTTCACCTACTCTGGCTCTCACAAAGACACGGCGGTTGGAACCAAAAATCTCAAATTTGGACTCATCAGACCAAAGGATAGATTTTCACTGGTATAATATCCATTGCTCGTGTTCAGACCACGAAGGCCTGATTTATTCAGTCTCCTCTGAACAGTTGATGTTAAGATTTTTCTGTTACTTGAACTCTGTGAAGCATTTATTTGGGCAGCAATTTCTGAGGCTGGTAACTCTAATGCACTGATCCTCTGCAGTAGAGAACTTGAAGAAACTTTCAAAGTTCTAAAAAGTAAGAAGTCACCTTGATTTAGCACCTCTGTGTTTTATCAGCTTCTATATGAAAATATTTAGTGAGCCCTATGACAGTAGCTAAAGCACGGAGCCATGAAGAATGGCGCCGGACGGGATGGCTTCCGTTTTACAGGCTCCTAACCAATTGTGCTATTTTGTGTGTTTTTTCGCATTGTTTGTAACTGATTTTGTACATCATGTTTATGCCGAAAATAGCTTCTGGATATCAGAAGCTATTTAGAAATAGCTTCTGACGCTAATGCGTCATTCTGTGAATTTGTCTGTGAGTGGGTAACCCGCCTGTACTATCAGTTCTATTAGCCAATGTGCAATCACTGGAGAATTAACTGGAGGATCTCTGTTCGAGGCTATCCTACCAACGGGACATTCAAAACTGTAATATCTTATGTTTCACGAGTCGTGGCTGAACGATGACACAGATCATATACAGTTGGCTGGGTTTTCTGTGCATCGGCAGGACAGGACAGCTACGTCCGGTAAGACGAGGGGTGGGGGTGTGTGTCTATTTGTCAGCTGGTGTGCGATGTCTAATATTAAGGTAGTCTCGAGGTATTTTTCGCATGAGGTAGTACCTCATGATAAGCTGTAGACCACACTATCTACCAAAAGACTTTTCATCTATATTTTTTGTAGCCGTCAATTTACCACCACAAACCGACGCTGGCACTAAGACTGCACTCAACAAGATGTATAAGGCCATAAGCAAACAAGAAAATGCTCATCCAGAAGCGGCGCTCCTAGTGGCCGGGGACTCTAATGCAGGCAAACTTAAATCCGTTTTACCTCATTTCTACCATCATGTCACATGTACAACCACATGCACCTCAGCTACGCTCAAGGTACTTAACGATATCATAACCGCCATCGATAGAAGACAGTACTGTGCAGCCGTCTTCATCGACCTGGCCAAGGCTTTCAACTCTGTCAATCACCGCATTCTTATTGGCAGACTCAACAGCCTTGGTTTCTCAAGTGACTGCCTCGCCTGGTTCTCCAACTACTTCTCAGACAGTGCGTAAAATCAGAGGGCCTGCTGTCCAGTCCCCTAGCAGTCTCTATGGGGGTGCCACAGGGTTCAATTCTTGGGCCAACCCTATTCTCTATATACATCAACGATGTCGCTCTCGCTGCGTGTGACTCTCTGATCCATCTCTACGCAGACGACACCATTCTGTATACATCTGGCCCCTCTTTGGACACTGTGTTAACTAACCTTCAAACAAGCTTCAATGCCATACAACACTCCTTCCGTGGCCTCCAACTGCTCTTAAATGCTAGAAAGACTGCTAGAATGTCTTTATTAGGTAAATCCCCACCTTATCTCAGCTTGCTGGTCACCATAGCAACACCTACCTGTAGCATGCGCTCCAGCAGGTACAGTGGGGCAAAAAAGTATTTAGTCAGCCACCAATTGTGCAAGTTCTCCCACTTAAAAAGATGAGAGAGGCCTGTAAATTAGGAAAAATAAATCCAGAAAATCACATTGTAGGATTTTTTATGAATTTATTTGCAAATTATGGTGGAAAATAAGTATTTGGTTAATAACAAAAGTTTATCTCAATACTTTGTTATATACCCTTTGATGGCAATGACAGAGGTCAAACGTTTTCTATACGTCTTCACAAGGTTTACACACACTGTTGCTGGTATTTTGGCCCATTCCTCCATGCAGATCTCCTCTTGAGCAGTGATGTTTCGGGGCTGTCACTGGGCAACACAGACTTTCAACTCCCTCCAAAGATTTTCTATGGGGTTGAGATCTGGAGACTTGCTAGGCCACTCCAGGACCTTGAAATGCTTCTTACGAAGCCACTCCTTCGTTGCCCGGGCGGTGTGTTTGGGATCATTGTCATGCTGAAAGACCCAGCCACGTTTCATCTTCAATGCCCTTGCTGATGGAAGGAGGTTTTCACTCAAAATCTCACGATACATGGCCCCATTCATTCTTTCCTTTACACGGATCAGTCGTCCTGGTCCCTTTGCAGAAAAACAGCCCCAAAGCATGATGTTTCCACCCCCATGCTTCACAGTAGGTATGGTGTTCTTTGGATGCAACTCAGCATTCTTTCTCCTCCAAACACGACGAGTTGAGTTTTTACCAAAAAGTTATATTTTGGTTTCATCTGACCATATGACATTTTCCCAATCCTCTTCTGGATCATCCAAATGCTCTCAAGCAAACTTCAGACGGGCCTGGACATGTACTGGCTTAAGCAGGGGGACACGTCTGGCACTGCAGGATTTTAGTCCCTGGCGGCGTAGTGTGTTACTGATGGTAGCCTTTGTTACTTTGGTCCCAGCTCTCTGCAGGTCATTCACTAGGTCCCCCCGTGTGGTTCTGGGATTTTTGCTCACCGTTCTTGTGATCATTTTGACCCCACAGGGTGAGATCTTGCGTGGAGCCCCAGATCGAGGGAGTGGTCTTGCATGTCTTCCATTTCCTAATAATTGCTCCCACAGTTGATTTCTTCACACCAAGCTGCTTACCTATTGCAGATTCAGTCTTCCCAGCCTGGTGCAGGTCTACAATTTTGTTTCTGGTGTCCTTTGACAGCTCTTTGGTCTTGGCCATAGTGGAGTTTGGAGTGTGACTGTTTGAGGTTGTGGACAGGTGTCTTTTATACTGATAACAAGTTCAAACAGGTGCCATTAATACAGGTAACGAGTGGAGGACAGAGGAGCCTCTTAAAGAAGAAGTTACAGGTCTGTCTTGTTTGTAGGTGACCAAATACTTATTTTCCACCATAATTTGCAAATAAATTCATTAAAAATCCTACAATGTGATTTTCTGGAATTTATTTTCTCATTTTGTCTCTCATAGTTGAAGTGTACCTATGATGAAAATTACAGGCCTCTCTCATCTTTTTAAGTGGGAGATGTGCACAATTGGTGGCTGACTAAATACTTTTTTGCCCCACTGTATATCTCACTGGCCACCCCCAAAGCCAACACCTCCGCCATTCCTTCCAGTTCTCTGCTGCCAATGACTGGAACGAATTGCAAAAATCCTTGAAGCTAGAGGTTCTTATCTCCCTCACTAACTTTAAGCATCAGCTGTCAAAGCTGCTTATCGATCACTGCACCTGTATATAGCCCTTCTGTAAATAGCCCATCCTACTACCTCATCTCCATATATTTTTTTTTTTTTACTTCCGCTCAATTTTGCACTCCAGTATCTCTATTTGCACATTCCATCATTCTAGTGATTATGCTAATCTGTAAATTATTTCGCCACTATGGCCTATTTATTGTCTTCCTAACCTTACTGCATTTTGCACTACATTTGCACTCTGTATATAGATTTTCTATTGTGTTATTGACTGTACGTTTGTTTATTTCCCCTGTGTAACTCTGTGATTTTTTTTTTTTTTTGTCGCACTGCCTTGCTTTGTCTTGGCCAGGTCGCAGTTGCAAATGAGAACTTGTTCTCAACTGACCTACCTGGTTAAATAAAGGTGAAATAAAACAATAAATAAAAAAAATGTTATTTTATTGTGTTGCTTTTTTTATTTTTTTACTTTAGTTTATTTAGTCAATATTTTCTTAACTATATTTTCTTAAAACTGCCTTGTTGGTTAAGGGCGTGTAAGTAAGCATTTCACGATAAGGTCTACACCTGTTGTTCAAATTGCTACGCTTTTAGGATTAAGAAATTATTTTATGAAGTCATTTCAGTAGCTGAGCGCAGTTGCTATACTCTGGAACACAGTGCAATGGTCTTGAACACAGAAAAGCTTGAACGTTACCAGCTTTCAGAGATTCTAGGTCAAAGAGCAGTGCCTGTCTGCATGACACTCACTACCTGGGGAAACTAGTGCTGGCAGATGTACACATGAAGAACAGCAAAGCTGTACATTCCCTATACATTCCATCCTTTTGAAGTTCTTCATGTGAATGGAGCAGTTAAAGAATTTTCAAGGATCTCTAAAAGGCCTTGTGAGAAAACGGGAGATGTTCATGTAACTCAACTCGGCTGTACCAAAGGAGGCATAACTGAAGTCTTCTAAGATAGCATGACCTGTGTCTCCCTAAAAAGTCTTAAACTCAAATGAAGCTGTTACACTTGTGCATCTACAGTTGGCTCCAACATCAGTTACAAGGCGAGACCCAGATGCAGACACAGGAGGCAGATGGTTAGAGTCCCATAGCAGAACAGGAAAGGGTGTTCCGGGCATACTCCACCCAGACAAGTTGTCGGCTCCATGTAGTGGGGTTGGCAGAAACTAGGCATCTTAGGGTGGTTTCCAGATCCTGGTTAGCTTGCGCCGAATGGCCGTTGGTTTGGGGATGGAATCCAGAAGACAGGTTGGGCGACAACCCAATAAGATTGCAGAACACCTTCCAGAACTGAGACAAGAACTGAGGACCCCGGTCGGAGACCATGTCCACCGGGAGTCCATGGATCCGGAAGACGTGCTGCACCATGACCTGGGCTGTTTCTTTGGCAGAGGGAAGTTTGGAGAGATGGATGAAATGGTCGGCCTTGGAAAACCGATCAACAACCGTCAGAATGACGGTGTCGCCATCAGATGGGGGAAGCCCAGTTCCAGAGATATATGGGACCAGGGACGATGAGGGACAGGTAGTGGTTGAAGGAGGCCAGAAGGAGCTTGCTGCAGAGTCTTGTTCTGAGCACACACAGTGCATGCGGCGACGAAAGCAGAGACGTCAGAGACCACTGTGGGCCACCAGAAACGTTGTCGGAGGAAGGCTAGGGTTCGGCGGGAACCCGGATGACAGGTCAGCCTGGAGGAATGAACCCATTCCAGGACCGGACTGAATCGGGAACAAACAACCTATTACCCAGACCCCCTCCAGGTCCAGACTGGGAACATAGAGCCTTACAGTCCAGGGTCTCAATACCCCAACCCACTGAAGCCGCTAGGCATGAGGTATAGAGTACTCCTCTTTTCTCTTTTTAAATACTTGAATCCCACCCCTGCAAATCCTGGGCCACCTGCAGACACCTTCTCTACTTCAGCACAGCCCAGCGATGCAGCATCAGGCATCTACAAAAAGGCTGCACCAATTGACCCTACTGACTGGCCATCTGTTTTAACTGATAAGGTAAGAACAGAGTTTGTTCTCTTAGGACCGTAATCAAATAAAAAACGTTCACGTTTCCGAAACAAAAAGACGGGAGAGGGTGTCAGAGTCTTAATCAATGGAGAAAACATCAAAAGAAGCTGGCTAATGTACTCAAAAAAGAATGATAGTTTGTACTGCTTCTGCTGCAAAATGTTTTCTCAGAGAGATTTCAAATTGAATAGAGGACTAAGGGATTGGAAAAATGGCAAGCCACTTGCTCAAGGCCCATGAGGATAGCCAGGAGCACAATACACACATGGCAACATGAAATGTATTAGAGGTCCATCTTGCAAAGGGGCTAACATTAGATAAGCAAGAGAGGCTGAGATAAACAGGTGGTGTGAAGTTCTTACCAGATTGGTGGCAATAATTCAGTCCTTAGCTGAAAGAAACATGGCTTTAAGGGGATCCACAGACGCATTAAACAAACCAAACAATGGCAATTTTCTCAAATTATGGCCAAATTTGATCCAGTAATGAAGCAGCATGTTGGTAGGGTGGAAAGTCGAGCTGGCAGTCACACACATTACCTGGGCAAAATAATCCAAAATGAACTGATAGTGGAAGAGATAAAAACATAGGCCAGGTGGGAAAGCAGGATAAACAGCATTCAGGCAGTAAGATACCAGGCTGGGCAAGTCAGCGAGGCTCTTCTGGAGGTGAGGGAAACTACTTAAGACCCTGTGGTGAAAATTGTCTTTGGCTGAGGAGATTGGATCATACCGCTTTTCTATTTGCAGAGTCATATGGTATGACATCCTCAACAAAATCCATAAAGTTAGTAAACTGATGTAGTCACCCTCTATTCAGCTAGATGTGGCTGTCGACTTGCTGAAGAAAACCAGAGATTCCTTTGCCTGCTACAGAAACACTGGATTTTCTGATGCACAGACAACTGCAAAGAAAATGTGCGAGGAGATGAACGTAGAGGCTGTACTCAAACAAAAGCGGTTGAGAACCACAAAAAGGCACTTTGGTTATGAGGCTCCAGATGAGCCTATTGGTGATGCACTTTGAAAAATGGAAACCACATTTTTTGATGTGGTAGTGGATACAGCCCTCTCTTCACTTCATTTCAGAGCCTGTGGGAGGTGAATGACAAATTTGGAGTGTTCCTCAACTTCCTCAACATGTCAGAAGAAGAGTTGCTAGAGCACTGAGCACTGCTCTAAGCCATGCAGGACAGCAAGATATTGATGGCAGGGAACTTTCTGTGGAAATGCAAAACTTTCCACATTTGTCATCAAAAAACATGACAAACTTGGAACTCTTGACCTTCCTGCACGAGAAGAAGCTGACAGAAATGTACCCCAATATGTGGGTAGCTCTGAGAATCACTGCCACTCTTCCTGTTACAGTGGCTGCTGCTGATCTACTACGGTGCAAGAACGTCTTAGTGGACTTTCCATCATTAGTATAAACCATGTGGTCTCACAACAGCTGTCTTATGATGATATCTTGTCCCTTCTAGGGAAATAGGTTTCCTGACAGGGCTGGTCGGGATGGTCGGATAAATGTCGGAGGACCTGTTTGACACCAACTGTGGGGGCTACATCTGTAGAGAGCCCTGAGATCACCCTCACGTGGAGCATTCCGCCTGAATACGAAGATCTGAGCGAAAAGATCTTAGTGAAAAGGAAATGTTTAATAATAATCAGCAATATACAAAGAAACAATAAACCGCGAGGGGTGAACCAAAACAGACAGTGCTAAATAATGACCCTGAAGACCAATGTGGAACAGGTGTGTTGCTACCATCTTCCCACGACCGCCGGTTAGAACGGCGACGAGGATGAGCGCTGGAGAGAAGGAGACCCCGCAGCCTTGCGCGGGGCATTCGACAGTACCCCCCTCCCTAGGCGCGGCTCGGTCCCTCCATATGACTCTGCAAATAGAAAAGCGGTAGGATCCAAGTGTCTACCTCCACACCGTTCTTGGGACTGTGCCATTGACCTAGTACCAGGTGGCACCCCCGAAGACGAATCTATCCGCTTTCTATGGCCGAAACGGAGACTATGGAGACATTTATCCGAGAGACGCATGAAGCAGGGGCACATTCGCCATTCCACCTCCCCTGCTTCAGCCAGTTTCTTCTTTGTGAAGAAGAGGGACGGGGGTTTAAGGCCGTGCATTGATTATCGAGGACTGAATGAGGTAACCATGATGTTGCGTTATCCAATGCCCCTCGTTCCTGTGGCCATAGAGCAGCTAAGGGGGGCGCGGGATATGTGGTGGTGTATTTTCGGGATATGTCGGGGAGATATGTGGTGGTGTATATTGATGACATTCTGGTCTACTCCCCAACATTCCCAGAACACCTGACTCACGTTCGTGCTGTCCTCCAACGTTTGTTACAGAATAATCTGTATGTAAAGGAGGAAAAATGCGCCTTCCACCAAACGTCCGTTTCCTTCCTGGGTTACCGTATTGCTCCGGAGGGGGTGAAGATGGAGGAGTTGAAGGTGGAGGCGGTCAGGTCATGGCCAGTCCCGAAGACCATCAAGGCACTACAGAGCTTCCTGGGATTTGCCAACTTCTACCGCCGGTTCATCAAAGGTTTTAGCTCCATCACTGCGCCACTCACGTCGTTGTTGAAAGTACACCCTCAACGCCTCAACAGGACCTCTGGTGCCGAGAAGGCATTTCTCGACCTGAAGTGCCGGTTTACCACGTCACCCGGACCCTCTCAAGCCCTTCACGGTCGAGGTCGACGCATCAGAGGTCAGGGTAGGGGCGGTCCTCTCCCAGCTACAGGGGAACCCGCCACTGCTGTACCCCTGTGCCTATTACTCAAATAAGCTGAGTGCTGCAGGGAGGAACTACGACGTGGGTGACCGAGAACTACTGGCGGAAAAGTTGGCATTGGAGGAGTGGAGACATTGGCTGGAGGGTGCTCATGAGCCGTTCACTGTCCTGACGGATCATCGAAACCTAGAGTACGTCAGGGCAGCCCGGCATCTTAACCCCCGTCAGGCCGGCTGGACCTTGTTTTTTGAGCGCTTCCGGTTTTTTGAGTGGTTTGGGAGGGCTGACAGGGTCTGGTCCGCAGTCAACGTCCGCCTGTGGGAAGCAGTACAACGACAAAAGATGCAGGCGGATAGGCGGCGGAGCGAGGCTCCAGTATTCCACCCAGGGGATAAGGTCTGGCTGTCCACGAGGAACCTCCAGCTCCGTTTGCCCTGCCATAAGCTTGAGCCCCGGTATTTGGGACCGTTCACGGTCCTCCGGAGAGTGAATGAGGTCACCTATAGGTTGAGATTGACACCACCTTACACTAACCTAACCTATCTCCCTATTTCCATGTCTCTCTCCTCAGACCGGTGGTTCCTGGTCCACTAGGGGGGTCCGGTCCTGCAGTGGTGCCTCCACCACCAACGGAGGTAGCTGGTGGTCTGGCGTATAGGGTGGAGAAAGTGCTGGACTCTCGGCTACGGCAGGGTCGGATCCAGTACCTGGTGGACTGGGCGGGATACGGCCCTGAGGAGCGCAGCTGGGTTCGGGCGGTGGACATCTGCGATCCATCCCTAACTACAGAGTTCCATGCACGCCGCCCGGATCGGCCAGCTCCTCGCCCTCGGGGTCGTCCGGGTCGCCGGCGAGTGGCGACGTCAGGAGCCGCGCCTAGGGAGGAGGGTACTGTTACGAATGCCCCGCGCAGAGCTGCGGTCCCTCCTCCTCTCCAGCGCTCATCCTCGCCGCCGTTCTAACCGGCGGTCGTGGGAAGATGGTAGCAACACCCTGACACATGATCCACACCTGTTACACATTGGTCATCAGGGTCACTATTTAGCACTGTCTGTTTTTGTTCACCCCCTCGCGGGTTATTGTTTCTTTGTATATTGCTGATTATTATTAAACATTTCCTTTCGCAAAATACCTTTTCGCCTCCTCTTTCACTTTCACACCTCGCAATATCACAATAAAATCCTACATAAAGTGGGGAGAACAAGTATTTGATACACTGCCGATTTTGCAGGTTTTCCTACTTACAAAGCATGTAGAGGTCTGTCATTTGTATCATAGGTACACTTCAACTGTGAGAGACGGAATCTAAAACAAAAATATTTGATCACCTACCAACCAGTAAGAATTCCGGCTCTCACAGACCTGTTAGTTTTAACAGGTCTGTGAGAAGCCCTCCTGTTCTCCACTCATTACCTGTATTAACTGCACCCATTTGAACTCGTTACCTGTATAAAAGACACCTGTCCACACACTCAATCAAACAGACTCCAACCTCTCCACAATGGCCAACACCAGAGAGCTGTGTAAGGACATCAGGGATAAAATTGTAGACTTGCTCAAGGCTGGGATGGGCTACAGGACAATAGGCAAGCAGCTTGGTGAGAAGGCAACAACTGTTGGTGCAATTATTAGAAAATGGAAGAAGTTCAAGATGTCAGTCAATCTCCCTCGGTCTGAGGCACCATGCAAGATCTCACCTCGTGGGGCATCAATGATCATGAGGAAGGTGAGGGATCAGCCCAGAACTACACGGCAGGACCTGGTCAATGACCTGAAGAGAGCTGGGACCACAGTCTCAAAGAAAACCATTAGTAACCCACTACGCCGTCATGGATTAAAATCCTGCAGCGCACACAAGGTCCCCCTGCTCAAGCCAGCGCATGTCCAGGCCCGTCTGAAGTTTGCCAATGACCATCTGGATGATCCAGAGGAGGAATGGGAGAAGGTCATGTGGTCTGATGAGACAAAAATAGAGGTTTTTGGTCTAAACTCCACTCGCCGTGTTTGGAGGAAGAAGAAGGATGAGTACAACCCCAAGAACACCATCCCAACCGTGAAGCATGGAGGTGGAAACATCATTCTTTGGGGATGCTTTTCTGCAAAGGGGACAGGACGACTGCACCGTATTGAGGGGCGGATGGATGGGGCCATGTATTGCGAGATCTTGGCCAACAACCTCCTTCCCTCAGTAAGAGCATTGAAGATGGGTCGTGGCTGGGTCTTCCAGCATGACAATGACCCGAAACACACAGCCAGTGCAACTAAGGAGTGGCTCCGTAAGAAGCATCTCAAGGTCCTGGAGTGGCCTAGCCAATCTCCAGACCTGAACCCAATAGAAAATCTTTGGAGTGAGCTGAAAGTCCGTATTGCCCAGCGACAGCCCCGAAACCTGAAGGATCTGGAGAAGGTCTGTATGGAGGAGTGGGCCAAAATCCCTGCTGCAGTGTGTGCAAACCTGGTCAAGAACTACAGGAAACGTATGATCTCTGTAATTGCAAACAAAGGTCTCTGTACCAAATATTAAGTTCTGCTTTTCTGATGTATCAAATACTTATGTCATGCAATAAAATGCATGACATAATTACTTAAAAATCATACAATGTGATTTTCGAGATTTTTGTTTTAGATTCCGTCACTCACAGTTGAAGAGTACCTATGATACAAATTACAGACTTCTACATGCTTTGTAAGTGGGAAAACCTGCAAAATCGTCAGTGTATCAAATACTTGTTCTCCCCACTGTACATGGCCTTTGGTTCCAAATGTGTAAAAATAAAACACAATTACACTAAAAAAGGAACAGAAGGGAAAAAAACACAAAAAGGCACAGTCCTGTTCGAATCTATACGATCTGCAGTCCTGTTGTAATCTATACGATCTTCAGCATTTGGCCACATGTTCTCGTCCACATCACATCTTATGTCGTCTCTCGCTATTCACCTTGGATAGATACGCTTGGCATGCCTTATCCACCCCCTCTTCAGCTGAGATGTCTCTGCAGCCGGCATCCATTGCATCCAAGAGGGTAATTTGGTCATATGGCCGATGATCATACACTTCACCTCCAGGCAGAAAAAAAATCCTCAATGGGGTTGAGGAAAGGTGAGTAGGGTGGGTGTGGGGGGGAAGGGAAACCATTATTGAATGGGCTGCAAACCAGTTTGCATGTGAATGGTGGTATGCTACATTGTCCCATGCAATCACAAATGTCCTCATGTTTCCTCCCACCTGTTCCCTCTCTGCTTCAGGTAATCTAAAAACAAAAGAAGGTGCTTGCTCAGTGTTGTAGGAACCAATCTGGCATTTCTGCAGGACCAAACTAGTACTCGAGAATATTTGCTCCCTTTTCCCGATGACGTTTCTTCCTCGCCTACGTGTTTTTTACAGGTTAAACCCTGCCTCGTCTTCATAAATAATTTAATGTGGGGTCTGATTAGCCTCCAATGGCTATGGTGATGGATATACCGCGGAAGCAGGGGCAACGGCAACGGGGTCCACACCGGACAGCAGCCCCAAAGCAACCCAAAGATGTTTCATTTGGGGGGGCCTATAGGGGTGGTAGGGTCAAGTGGACGAAGCACTGGTACCACTATCCGCGTGGGATTATGGGGAGGCTGAGCATGACTGGGGGTCAAAATCGGAGGAACAGGAGGAATACCTTAGTTCTGTGGAATAATGGAGCAATGTAGGCGGAATCAGGAGGAGGTTGATAAGGAAAGGACGGAGCTGGAGTGCATCCACAGCACGGGTCATAGAGTGCCAGCCTCCCGCTCCGGATCTCCAGCCCTCATCACAAACCCGGTACGTCCTGTGTCCGCTTCCCGCACTAGACCTTCAGTGTGCAGCTCCAGCCCAGTATGCCCTGTGCCAGCCTCCTGCATCCGATCTCCAGTGTGTCTCCCCAGCCCGGTACGACTTGTGCCGGAGCCGTTCACCACACCGGTGCCCAGTCCAGGACTGGTCATCAGCCCAGCTCCAGTGCCGGAGCCATCCACTCCACTGGTGCCCAGTCAGGGGCCGGTCGTCAGCCCCGCTCCAGAGCCGGAGCCACCTGCCGCACCGGTGCCCAGCCCAGGACCGGTCGTCAGCCCCGCTCCAGAGTCGGAGCCGTCCACCACCGGTGCCCAGTCCGGGACCGGTTGTCAGCCCAACTCCACTGACAGAGCTGTCCACTGCGCCGGGGCCAGAACCGCCACCGACTCTATCTTCCCTCCCTAACCCTCCCCCCATTCTGTTTTTGTTTTAGTGTCTTGCGGTCGGGAGTCTGCACCTTTTGGGTGGGTACTGTCAGGCTCTGATCATAGGGAAGCCTTTGCTCCTCTAGTGATCTATAGTCAGAGCCTGACAGATCTAGGTTTTATGTTTCTATGTTGGTTTTGTGTTGGTCCCCAATTAGAGGCAGCTGCTTTGCATTGTCTCTAATTGGGGGCCATATTTAGTTTGTGTTTCCACCTGTCTTTTGTGGATCATTGTTTTTGGTTTAGTAATGTTTAGCCTCGTTGTTATTTTGTGCCTGTTGATTAAAAAAAATAATGTTGCACTACTTCAGCGCTGTGTCTTGGTCTGCCGCTCACCACGTTCGTGACTGATTAAATTAATCCTGCAATAATTAGCTCATTAGGATTCCTTTGGCACCACGGAGAGAAATGTATTCTAATGAGTTACCACTCTCCAAATGTAACTCAAGTGTTTCAATATATAGCAGTCCCTTATTTAATGTCTGTTGCCTAATCAGTCTCGTTCTAATCGTCGTAGACTTCGTAAATCTGTACAAACCCCAGCTCAAACTAATCCTTCTTTATACACAAATTGGTTTAATTATTTATTTACTAACTAAATGATAACACAGGATACACACAGTAATCAGTTATAAAATATGGTTCTCATACAATGAAACTTAATATGATAACGGGTCCCTAGCAGACCAACACAAAATGACACTTGTTAAAACGATAGAGAGAGAGATATCTAGGAAGAGAAACACCCTTCAGCACATTTGGAGACTACACTTAGTTAGCCCTAACACCTTGCCCGCACGGCCACTTTATGGGTTGACATTTAAATGCATGTATTTACTTTGTTGAACGCCTCTGATTATCTATGTTGTCCACTTCAGGTGGTCTGGTCTCTGATTCTCTGGTATAAGTCTCTGATTGTCCACAAGATGTCAAGATGTCCTTTCTTTTCATTGTCTGTTCCCTTGAACTCGTTCCTGAAGATTGGTCTTCTGAGGGCGGCTAATCAGTCGTGGTAGATACCCCCTGATAGGATGATTTCTCTATGGTATTGAAGTAGTACAGAATGTGAGAAGGAATAGAAAATGCTCGATGGAGAGTTGAGACAATATTTATTATATACAGATCCGGTTCCGCACAGCAACCACTGGTGATTGTAATTTCCATGCGTACACTAGACAAAGTCGAGCGAAGGGTTTATATACCATGGTCCAAACAAGATGTCCATACATCTGGCATCAACAAAGACAGAGAGAGATAGTGAGAGGCCCAGCTCAGACTAGCTGGCTCCTATAGTGACATGATGATGGATTGAGCACATTCCAAGGTCCTGTGTAAACATGTCACATCACCCCCTTTGATGACTTAGAAGAGAGTAAACATGGTGATTCTGCTAGAATCCACCTACTTAGATACAGTTCTCGACCGTAGCATTGATTGTTCCAAAATATTATTTTGTTTGAACCTAGTGTTGTCGATTTGGGGTCGTGACTTATCGTAGACAGCGTGAATGTCCTCTAGGTAAGAACGTTTATTAGAGTCTCAAAGGTTTTATACCTTTTTGGGAGGAACAGCTGTTTCTGTCATTTATGACCTTCTTATCTGATTTCCCTGAGCGTAGCTTGGGCAAGAAAGGCATTAGAATTAACTATGATCTCATGTAAACAGCTAAAACCACAGTCTTATCGTCACAAAAACATTCTCTTTAGTCTGGATATTCCTTACCAAACGTAACGAATGTAGACATCATTTACACTGTATGAAAACTCTTAAAGTTACAATGTTTTCATCATCACGACTTCATTTAACTTTTAATGACATCACAGAATCGACATTCAAATTCATATGCCAACAGTCCTCATTCTCTACATTTCGGATAAAAGTAATCATGTTCCCAATGTCTTGTTTCATGGGCATGGCTCCAAGCACATAGTCTAGGAACAAAGAGTCATAAAGCTTGGGCATTTTCCCTCTTCTCCTGTGGGGGAAGAGGGAGAGAGGGTCTGGTCGTTGTCAGCCATAAAAGGTGTCAAAACCCCCCTTTCACCACCTCAATCCATTCAACCCCCAGAGATGGCTCTATCACATGACCTGTTAACCTCAAGTCATGACACTGTGTTTGGTCAGAGTCCGAGCAATGGTAGTCTGAAGCTTTCCACATTGTGAAATACCAGGTTGTCCTATACAATTCTGGTCAAAATTTCTCTCAGTTTTATTGCATTGTCAGCAATGACCAATCCTACATGCTCTTGTTCTTCACTGAGGAACTTTCCTTGTCCTTTAGAGGAACAAAAATACACTCTTAGAATAAAAGGTACTATCTAGAACCTAAAAGAGTTATTTGGCTGTCCCATAGGATAACCCTTTGAAGAAGAAGCCCTTGTGAAATGCATTACTTACCTGTTGGTTTCACCAGCCTCTCTCAGTGATAGACCATGGTTTATCACATGGTCTATGATGGTGGCTCTTATTTCATCAGTGACAACAGCTCTTACTCTCCTTTGAACACCACCACGCATTCTTACTCCTCTCCCCCTACCTCTCCTTCTCCCTTGTCTTGGTCCAACTACTCTTCTGCCTGGTCCAGCTACTTCTCTCACTGGTCCAGCTACTCCTCTCCCTGGTCCAACTACTCCTCTGCCTTGTCCAGCTACTCCTCTCCGTGGTCCTCTTCCTCTCCCTCGTCCAACTATTCCTCTCCCTTGTCCAGACATTATCTTTTCTCTCTCTGCTCCTCTGTGCTGTTCTGTCTCCACATTGAACAAAATCAATCCAAAGTGTCCCCTTTTTACTGTGTATATCCATGTAATTGAAAGAACTTCAACACCTGGCTATGTCTCCGATTGAGATTGGAATCAACTGTGGTTGGTCTACACAACTTTCTCAATGTTTCAATGATTTGTTCATTCAAAAATACTTATCAGCTGTTTCAATATACCTTTTGAGCTGCTGTTGTTGCAGAAGTACAGGCTTTATACTATATATAAGGTTTTGAACATTAATTCATTTCTGGCATGCTGTGTGCAAGCATTTTTAAATAAGACAAGAAAGATCCATACTTTTGGTATTTGGTAAGCTTGTATGTAAAGAAAATGTAATCATTTTAGAAACGTGTTAATTGACTGCATATTCTGTGAAAACGACATCAATTGTGTTAATGGTATGATCCACAACAGACGGATGTTATGCTAATTGTGTTTAGAGTTTTGAAAATGTGACTACAGATTGGACGAAAGGATGTTAGCGATTGTAAGAAACTGTAATGGACTGTATTTATGCATTCCTTCACCACACATTGAGAGATATAGCTGAAAATATATGATTTTGAGATATGTTCCATCAATTATTTAGTATATTTCCCCTCCTTCTACAGTTTGCAGCATTATATTTCATTTAGCCATCCACTTGAAAACCACCCATACTTCACTATGACTTTTAGCAATGGTGCAGAAAATGGTGTCATAAACAAATCTGCAGAGGTGACAGACTGACTAAATAGAACAACCATCATTACTTAAAAAGTCCATCAAAAATGAGAAGTGTGTCTGTATGCTGGTATTTAACACTGAGTTTGACAGTTTGTTCACCTGCTACTTGTTTCTCTTTTGATATATGGCAGACAAATAATTGTTTTGTCTGAGTGAGCAAGTACTTTGAAATTGCGGATGGCTCAAGGGCTAACATGTTGGTAGTACGTCTCTTTCCTTTACGTGGTTAATTTCACCTCTAACTAATTGGAGTATTTTCTAATCTGAATTCCCTTAGCCAGCAGTCATTATCTCTGGCTCTTTATTAATGTGGGCTAAACTTCTCTATATGAAGACAGATAGAGGCAGTGTATCAGCCTACAACGACGCAGCTAATGACTATGCAGAAGGGGACTTCATATGGCTGTAAGCCCCAGTGGTTGGTTGCACCACACTTACAGTACATAGCAGCTTGTGTTATTATTGTGCATGTTCTAGTCCCAAGAGGAAGCAGCCACTCAAATACTTATATATATATAGATATTGTCTTCAGAGCCCAGATCTCTCTCTCTCTCTTTCTCTCTCTCTCTGTTTGTCTCTGTAGCTTTCTGTATCTCTCTCACTGTCTCTCTTTTTCTCTACCTATGTGTAGCACAACACAGATGGCTGCTTGCAAACAACATATGCTAAACACTGCATAAAGCTTAAATAGTGTGGTATCTACCGGCTGTGACACATTTATTTAGCGCTGATGAATGTATTATAATTGCTTTATGAGAGAGTTGATGAAATATGGGCAGGCTAATAACATTTCCTGACAGTGTAGCTATTTGCAGCAGATAGACAGACGGAGTGCTGGACTGAACATGTAGAGAAGAGTCCTTTCAGAAGACTGCATTATTTTTTGTGACATCTTAGCAACTGCCTATTGTCACGATGTGGGTGTGGGAATGACCAAGGCGCAGCGCAGGGATAGTAGTTCGTCATTCTTATTTTATTTACTATGTAATAATAAAATGTACAAATGAAAGAACTATACAATACTAACAAACACGAAAGACAAAACGTCACGTTACCCAAAACAGACACGAAATAACGGACGTAACAACTAGCACACTTACTTCACCATGACTTGCGACATATAACGACAACGACCCACACCAGAGTGAAGGACAGACTCAACATATATAGGATCCCTAATTAGAGACAATGCGGTGCAGCTGCCTCTAATTAGGGATCCAACCCAAAACCCACACAGAAACTGAAAAGAAAGACACTGTCAGACTCTGACCATAGCTACATAGAGAAGCAAATAGGCTTCTCTATGGCCAGAGCCTGACACCTATATAAGACACACTACAGTCCCTTGTGACTAGACAGGCAGGCTTTGAGCCAAAATATATAGTGAGTACTTTGTAGCAGTGTCCGTTATTAAATAAGGAAATGGATGTCAGTCGGGCTAGCAGATTGAACTGTTTAATAGAAAAATAGAATGAGAAATAATGATGATACTTACATTCTATTCCAGGCATGATTTTGCTGGATTGAACTAAAGAATATGCCCAAGTAGAGGCTTGGGGTGGTCTAGCGGTCTAAACCGCTACCTCTGGAGCAAATGTACAAACTACAGCTGCCAGCATGACTTCAAATCCAACCCACTACTCTTTCAGCACTCTTTCTTCTTCTTCTTTTCACCTCTGTCTCACTCTATCCAATAAACATACAAAATCCTTAAATACATACAGTACCAGTCAAAGGTTTGGACACAACTACTCATTCAAGGATTTTTCTTCATTTTTACTATTTTCTACATTGTAGAATAATAGTGAAGACATCAAAACTATGAAATAACACATGGAATTATGTAGAAACAAAAAAAGTGTATTTCAAAATATATTTCATATTTGAGATTCTTCAAAGTAGCCACCCTTTGCATTCTCTCAACCAGCTTCACCTGAAATGCTTTTCCAACAGTCCTGAAAGAGTATTCTGAGCAATGTTGGCTGCTTTTCCTTCACTCTGTGGTCCAACTATACCAAACCATCTCAGTTGGGTTGTGGCTGGGTGATTGTGGAGGCCAGGTAATCTGATGCAGCACTCCATCACTCTCCTTCTTGGTCAAATAACACTTACAAAACCTGGAGGTGTGTTGGGGCATTATCCTGTTGAAAAACAAATTATAGTCCCACTAAGCGCAAACCAGATGGCATGGCGTATCGCTGCAGAATGCTGTGGTAGCCTTTCTGGTTTGTGCCTTGAATTCTAAATAAATCACTGACAATGTCACCAGCAAAGCACCCCCACACAATCACACCTCCTCCTCTATGCTTCATGGTGGGAACCACACATGCAGAGATAATCCGTCACCTACTCTGCGTCTCACGAAGACACGGCGGTTGGAATTAAAAATCTCAAATTTGGACTCAAGGACAAATTTCCACCGGTCTAATGTCTAATGCTCGTGTTTCTTGGCCCAAGCAAGTCTCTTCTTATTATTGGTGTCCTTTAGTAGTGGTTTCTTTGCAGCAATTCGACCATGTTGAAATGTGTCTGTTACTTGAACTCTGTGAAGCATTTATTTGGCCTACAATTTCTGAGGCTGCTAACTCTAATGAACTTATCCTCTGCAGCAGAGGTAACTCTTCCTTTCCTGTGGCGGTCCTCATGAGAGCCGGTTTCATCATAGTACTTAACGGTTCTTGACATTTTCTGGATTGACTGACCTATATGTCTTAAAGTAATGATGGACTGTCATTTCTCTTTGCTTATTTGAGCTGTTCTTGCCATAATTTTCATAACTCAGACAGAGACCCAAGTGCAGACGCAGGAGACAGGTAGAATGTCAAGTATTTATTGTACAAAATCAGAAGGCTATGTCGTTGTCGTAGGCAGGCAAAGAATTTGGCACACAGGAGTTCAGAGGTACAGAGACGGCAAGCAGGAATTTGGGTCGTAAACAGGCAAGGCTACGGTAACGGGAGAACTAAACAGATAGCAGGTATTCCAAGAACGCGGGCACTGTCACGTTCGGGTGTCTAGAGAGACCAAGGCGCAGCGTATCGATAGTTCGACATGTTTATTAATTAAATAAACTAATACTTGACATCGATCTATTCAAAATAACAAATGATACTGAAACACACGTAGCACGAACACGGGACAACATACAACATAACAATGAACCACGCCAACGGAGTGGAACACAGACATATAAGTAAGATCCCTAATTAGAGGTAATGCCTAGCAGCTGCCTCTAATTAGGGATCCCACACACAACACCACACAGACGTAGAAATAATAGATCTGCCAGACTCTGACCATAGAACTATAGGGAAGCAAAGGTTCTCTATGGCCAGAGCCTGACAGTACCCCCCCCCAAAGGCGCGGACTCCCGGCCGCAAGAAAAACAAACACAAAACATGAGGGAAGGGTCAGGGAGGGAAAAACATCAAACATTAACCATCGCCGGTGGCGGTTCCGGCCCCGGCGAAGTGGATGTCTTCCTCCTCATTTCTACTGGGCCCGGACTGGGCCCCGGTGTGGCTGGCGATTCAGGCCATTTAAAGGGGCAACCCACCGGTCCTGGAAATGACCATGGTGCGGCAAAAAGTTCAGGCCATGGAGCGGGGCAAATAACCGGGCCAGGACTGGGCACCGGTGTGGCAGGCGACTCCGGCCATATAAAGGGGCAACCCACCGGTCCTGGAAACAACAATGGTGGGGAAAAAGGCTCAGGCCATGGAGCGGGGCAAATAACCGGGCCAGGACTGAGCACCGGTGTGGCAGGCGACTCCGGCCTTTCAATCATCACGGGAGGCTCCGGGCTGTCGAGCGTCACGGGAGGCTCCGGGCTGTCGAGCGTCACGGGAGGCTCCGGGCTGTCGAGCGTCACGGGAGGCTCCGGGCTGTCGAGCGTCACGGGAGGCTCCGGGCTGTCGACCGTCACGGGAGGCTCCGGGCTGTCGACCGTCACGGGAGGCTCCGGGCTGTCGACCGTCACGGGAGGCTCCGGGTTGTCGACCATCACGGGAGGCTCCGGGCTGTCGACCATCACGGGAGTCTCCGGGCTGATGAGGCGCATCGACGGTCTGGTGCGTGGAGCCGGCACTGGAGGTACCTGGCTGGGCACACGCACTGGAGGTCGAGTGCGGGGAGTCGGCACGGGACGTACCGGACTGGAGAGGCGCACTGGAGGCCTGGTGCGTGGAGCCGGCACTGGAGGAACCTGGCTGGGCACACGCACTGGAGGTCGAGTGCGGGGAGTCGGCACGGGACGTACCGGACTGGAGAGGCGCACTGGAAGCCTGGTGCGTGGAGCCTGCACTGGAGGAACCTGGCTGGGCACACGCACTGGAGGTCGAGTGCGGGGAGTCGGCACGGGACGTACCGGACTAGAGACGCGCACTGGAAGCCTGGTGCGTGGAGTCGGCACTGGTGGCACTGGACTAATAACATGCACCTCAGGGCGAGTGCGGGGAGCAGGCACAGGACGTACCTGACTGGAGACGCGCACTGGAAGCCTGGTGCGTGGAGTCGGCACTTGTGGCACGGGACTAATAACACGCACCTCAGGGCTAGTGCGGGGAGCAGGCACAGGACGTACCTGACTGGAGACGCGCACTGGAAGCCTGGTGCGTGGAGTCGGCACATGTGGCACAGGACTAATAACACGCACCTCAGGGCGAGTGCGAGGAGCAGGCACATGACGTACCGGACTGGAGAGGCGCACTGGAGGCCTGGTGCATGGAGTCGGCACTGATGGCACCGGACTGGTGACACGCACCTCAGGGCCAGTGCGAGGAGCAGGCACATGACGTACCGGACTGGAGAGGCGCACTGGAGGCCTGGTGCGTGGAGTCGGCACTGATGGCACCGGACTGGTGACACGCACCTCAGGGCGAGTGCGAGGAGCAGGCACATGACGTACCGGACTGGAGAGGCGCACTGGAGTATAGCAGACGGCCGGACCCAGACTGGGCCCCGGTGGAGCGGACTGCTCTGGCACTGGAGTAGAGCAGACGGCCGGACCCCGACTGGGCACCGGTAAAGCGGACTGCTCTTTCACGGGAGTGGAGTAGGCGACTGGACACGGACTATTCCATTCCGACATTTCCCTTTCAACTTCCTCCGCTATCTCCCACATTTCCTCCAGAACATCTCCAAAATGTCTCTCCAAATACTCCTCTTCTTCTACACTTTGTTCCCCCCATTTATATTTAGGGCACAGTGTATCCCACATGGAGAGTGGTACTGGCGCGTCCTCCTCCTTGCCAGACCATCCCCATAGCCCCCCCCCGAAATTTTCCTGGGGTTGACTACGGGCTCCATTACCTCTATAACGCCGCTGTCTTCCTTTCTTCCTCTCCGTTGCTCCCGTATAACGCTGCTTGATCGGGTGGTGGTTCATTCTGTCACGTTCAGGTGTGTAGAGAGACCAAGGCGCAGCGTATCGATAGTTCGACATGTTTATTAATTAAATAAACTAATACTTGACATCGATCTATTCAAAATAAAAAATGATACTGAAACATACGTAGCACGAACACGGGACAACATACAACATAACAATGAACCACGCCAACGTGGTAATGCCTAGCAGGTAATGCCTAGCAGCTGCCTCTAATTAGGGATCCCACACACAACACCACACAGACGTAGAAATAATAGATCTGCCAGACTCTGACCATAGAACTATAGGGAAGCAAAGCTTCTCTATGGCCAGAGCCTGACAGGCACGACCTGGTGAAACACACAAGACGACCTGGCAACAAGAACAATGAACAGACACGGTTAAATACCCAAGGGATAAGGGAACATAGGAAACACCTTGTAGAGGAGGAGCACAGGTGAACGGAATTAGGGTATGACAGTACCCCCCCTCCCCTAGGGGCGCCAGACAGCAGAACGGCTGAGTACCCTGGAGATGGAAAAGGGCCCAATGAATCGGGAGGACAGCTTCCGGGACTCTACTCGAAGAGGCAGATCCCGGGTGGACAGCCACACTTTTTGCCCGACGCGGTAACGTGGAGCAGGGGTCTGGTGACGATCCGCCTGTCGCTGATATCTGCCGACAGCGGTGGTCGAACAGCTGTGCGGCAGGCACCCCCACGTCTGCCTCCTGGTTCGGGAAAAGGAGAGGCTGGTAGCCGAGGGAGCACTCAAAGGGAGAGAGGCCCGTAGCAGAAGAAGGAAGGGTGTTGTGGGCATACTCCACCCAGATTAACTGCCGACTTCAAGTGGTGGGGTTGGAGGACACGAGGCAACACAGGGTAGTCTCCAGGTCCTGGTTGGCCCTCTCCGACTGACCGTTAGACTCAAGGTGGATGTCAGGCTCTGGACATAGAGAAGCCTTTTGCTAATTAGGGATCCTACTTATGTTAAGTATGTTCCACACCCTAGGTGTGGTTCATTGTCTTCCGTGTCCGTCTGAAGTAAGTGTATTTACGTTTTGGTATATGTTGTCATTCTGAATAGTTCAATTTGAGTTTATTGAATAATATTAAAGATGTCGAACCATTACTGCGCTGTGCCTTGGTCTCTCTACACACCCGAACATGACAGAATGAACCACCACAAGACCAAGCAGCGCTATTCGGGAGAGAAGGAGCGTAAAGGAGGACAGCGTCGTCGGGGCTCAGGAAGGAGTGAAGCCTGAAGGCTACCCCAAGAACATTTTTGGGGGGGGCTATGGGGGTGGTCTGGCCGCGAAGAAGAAGCGCCAGTACCACTCCCCATGTGGAATATGGAGAGGAAGGAGAACCGAAGGAAGGAGGAAGAAACGAGTGAGGAGGCATACCTGACGGGAGTATATAGAGGTATAGTGGAGCTGTGTAGGCGAAATTGGGAAGAGTGCGAGAGCGAGAGGACGGAGCTGGAGTTAAAGGTGCCCACGGTGTGCATCCCCAGTCCGGGTCGTTCGGTGCCAACATCCCACGCCGAGTCTCCAGTGCGCCTCTCCAGTCCGGTACGTCCCATGCCGGCTTCCTGCATTCGCCCTGAAGTGCATGTCACCAGAACCGCTGCAACCAGTGCCGGCTCCACACATCAGGCCTCCAGTGCGCATCTCCAGTCCGGTACGTCCCGAGCCGGCTCCCTGCAATCACCCTGAAGTGCGTGTCACCAGTCCGGTGCAACCAGTGCCGGCTCCACGCATCAGGCCTCCAGTGCGTGTGCCCAGCCAGGTGCCTGCAGTGCCGGCTCCACGCACCCGACCTCCGGTGCGCCTCCCCAGTCCGGTACGTCCCGTGCCGGCTCCCCGCACCCGACCTCCAGTGCGTGCGCCCAGCCAGGTGCCTCCAGTGCCGGCTCCACGTACCCGACCTCCGGTGCGTCATCCCCTGATGGAACCCGTTGCCCAATCGATGAGGGGATTATGCCGTTGAAGCCAGGAATGGCCCAGAACCACTGGCACGTGAGGAGAACTGATGAGTAAAAACCGGATGGATTCACTATGATTGCCAGAGATGCGTAGAACCACTGGAACGGTACAAAAGTGTCACTTTGCCAATGGACCGGACGTCCAAGGCTCTGGCCTCTATTGAAGTGGAGAGGTTTTGGGTGGAAATGCCCAGCTGCTGGACTAGGGTGGAGTCGATGAAGCTCTCGTCAGCCCCAGAATCAATGAGCACTCTGATGGTCTCGGATAGGGTTCCCCACAGGAGGATAGCATGAATTGGGGCACGGGTCATAGGAGACCAGGGGGTCTCTGTTTGGCCCACCAGCATACCTGCTCTTACTGATGAGCCTGCTCTTTTAGTGGGCAGGTAGAGATGTAATGGCCTGAAGTGCCACAGTACAAACAGCTACAGCTGTTGAGTCTCCTCTCCCGTTACGCCAGGGTTATTCTGGCCCTTCCTAGTTCCATGGGCTCCGATTTATCCAACTCGGGCGCTTTCGGATAATTACGGAATGGTCCGTCTCCGCCCCTAACTCGGAGGCCGGAAAACGGTAACTTCAGGGTTGCGGAGGATGTGAGGGGGCTGATCTTCTCTCTCGGTTCCTGTCCCATAGACGGCTATCTATCTGCATAGAAAGGTTTATGAGAGAGTCGAGATCGGGGGGCAGTTCCCGGGCTGCTAGCTCGTCTTTAATAATGTCCAACAGCCCATTAAGAAAAACGTCAAAAAGAGAGTCAGAATTCCACGAACTATCGGAGGCCAGAGTGCGGAAGTCCACTGCGTAATCCGAAACGCTACGAGAGCCCTGCCGCAGTCGCAGGAGTTTACGGGCTGCCTCTCTCCCAGAAACCGGTGAATCAAACACCTTTTTAACTTCGTCCATGAAGGCGTCCAGGCTGGGACAGATGGGTGTTTGCCGTTCCCACACCACCGTAGCCCAGGCTCCTGCCCTCCCAGACATAAGTGCGACGATGTATGCTACCTTAGCACGATCCAAGTGGAACGAGGAGGGTTGCAGCTCGAAGATCAACAAACACTGGGACCGGAACAAACGACAGGTTCCCGGATCTCCGGAGTACCGCTGAGGAGGAGGTAAGCTGTGTTCCCAAGAGGCTGAGTGGGCTATAGGTGAGTGTTAGCCGCGAGAGCACTGGTATCAGGAGCAGGCACCGCTGTACCCCTACCTTGTCACAACCCAACTGATTGCCTCAAACACATTAAGAAGGAAAGTAAACTTTTAGCAAGGCACACCTGTTAATTGAAATGCATTCCAGGTGACTACCTCATGAAGTTGGTTGAGAGAATGCCAAGAGTGTGCAAAGCTGTCACCAAAGCAAAGGGTGGCTACTTTGAAGAATAAAATATATTTTGATTTGTTTAACAATTTTTTGGTTACTACATGATTCCATATGTGTTATATCGTGGAAGTTCTAAAGGAAAGGATATGTGATTTTTCTCTCACAGTTATTTGATAGTCTTGATGT
The DNA here is from genome assembly GCA_023634145.1 of Thymallus thymallus. NCBI lineage: Eukaryota > Metazoa > Chordata > Actinopteri > Salmoniformes > Salmonidae > Thymallus > Thymallus thymallus. The sequence goes on along the minus strand of CM042379.1, from coordinate 17,260,696 downwards.
CTTCACTGTTATTCTACAAAGTAGAAAATTGTAAAAATAAAGAAAAACCCTGGAATGAGTCCAAACTTTTGACTGGTACTGCATATAACCCCCAAAATATATAAATAAATAAGGAGCTGATGCTTGAAATTAGAAGTCGGCGTGATTTATTTTTTGCATTCTACAGTTGTCATCTCATCAACCCAAGTTAATAGATGTTGGTGGTGGCAGTGCCTAGCTTTAATGGTAGCCCCGTGGCACTGTGGCTGGGTGTGAGCTGTTAGTTTTCATGGCCAGGGATGTAACTGGATTGATAGGAACACTGTGCTTCTCATGACAAGGACATTAATACCCATGAGGTGTTATCATTAATAAGTGTTTACATTAATACCCATGTGCATCCCAAATGGCACCCTATTCCCTATATAGTACATTACTTAAGTTCTTACCAGAGTCCTCTGGGTCAAAAGTAGTGCATTACATAAGGAACAGGGTGCAATTAGGGGTGCAGCCCATCTCTGTCGTCTCTGTCCTTTACACCCCCTGTGAGATGGATGGATGTCATATTCAGGCAATAGTTTCTTTCTCTTTTTTTTCTTTATATTCTATTCAGTGCTGGCCCTAGCTATTTTCGGGGGGGGGGCTATGGGGGTGGTCTGGCCGCGAAGAAGATTTCCTGTAATTCTCTATATTTTGCCATGAGGCATAGAGAAAATGTTGTGGTTTTAAAGCAAATTTGGGGGTTGGGGGCCCGCTAACGGCTGGGGGCAGCAAAGAGTCATCTCAATGTTCTGGTTGGCTCATTCCGATTGGGGGTGGAAACTGGAGGACAGGCTGGCCGACGACCCAATAAGCGTGCAGAACACCTTACAGAACCAGGAAGAGAACTGGGGATACTGGTCGGAAACCATGACCACCGGGAGTCCGTTGATCCGGAAGACGTGCTGCACCATAAGTTGGGCCGTCTCCTTGGCCGAGGGCAGTTTGGGAAGAGGGATGAAGTGGGCGGCTTTGGAAAACCGGTCGACTACCATCAGGATGGCAGTGTTGCCCTCTGACGGGGGGAGACCTGTGACGAAATCCAGGATGATATGTGACCATGGACAATGAGGGACAGGGAGTGGTTCAACAGGCCAGCCGGAGCTTGCAGAGGAGTCTTGCTCTGTGCACAGACCATGTAGGCCGCGACAAACGCAGCCACATCCGGAACCGTAGTAGGCCATCTTGGAGCGCTCCAAGGGGAAGGAGGAAAAATTAGGGCACACTGAGCCAAAAATGCCCGACAGGTGCTCTGCTCTACATTAAAGCTTTCCGGTGGAGGTAAGCAGGGCTCCCGGGAAGGTGGAGTGACCGGTGGGGCAGTGCTGCTAGCCGGCGAGTTACCTAGGGGCTTTGGGGCTACCACCGTGGCAGGCTGCCTCCCCGACAACCCACAGCATTGCTCTAGCAACATGTCCAATGTCCGGTCATGGCGCTCAGGCAAAGTCTGGACACCCACCATAAGGCCCTGAAGCAATTCCTTGTGCCTGCCAATCCTTGGGAGGAGATGGCGTTGCGCAGCTGGTCCGAGTCTGCTGGGTCAGTCATGGCCAGTTCGTACTATCAGCGTACAGGTGAGACCCAGGCGCAGACAACATTGGAATAACAAATGTTTATTATACCAACAGGGGCAGGCAAAAGACTGGTCGGGGCAAGCAGAGTTCGATAATCCAGAGTAGTGGGGCACAGGTACAAGACGGCAGGCAGGCCCAGGGTTAAGGCAGGCAGAGTTCGATAATCCAGAGTAGTGGGGCACAGGTACAAGACGGCAGGCAGGCCCAGGGTTAAGGCAGGCAGAGTTCGATAATCCAGAGTAGTGGGGCACAGGTACAAGACGGCAGGCAGGCCCAGGGTTAAGGCAGGCAGAGTTCGATAATCCAGAGTAGTGGGGCACAGGTACAAGACGGCAGGCAGGCTCAGGGTCGGCAGGCAGAGTAAAGGTTGAAACCTTGAAACCAAGAAAACAGGCACTTTAGAGAGACAGCGGTAAAGGGGGGAAACGCTGATAGGCTTGAAGAACAAAACTAACTGGCAACAACCAAACATATAACACAGAGATAAATACACTGGGGATAATGAGGAAGATTGGCGACACCTGGAGGGGGGTGGAGACAATCACAAAGACAGGTGAAACAGATCAGGGTGTGACAGTAATCTATATAAAGAATGGCAAGTATTATCTCAACTACCTCCTTGGTAATATGTTTGCCTATTCAATTTCAGTTCAGTGGCTGCAAGTATTTGGGCTGCTTGATGTACTGTCATCAGTATAATATCTGATGTGATGTCTGCAAAGCACAGTTACTGCAACTGTGGAGGAGCACATTTCTGACATTGCAAATTCATCAAACTTACTATACTGTTTAATGAAGTGAAGACTCACAATCATTTCTACGTTTTCTAATATTATATGCCAGTCATGGTATTTGAAGGCAAAGGAAACTGCTGCACTCCAACACGTTTCTTTAAAAAAAAGGACAAAAAGACATCACTTAATTTCACCTTTTTATTTTCGTCCGACAGGCTAACGCATTCCGCATAACCATACTTCCAGTTGCCTTACTAGTTTGTGTATGTGTGTGTGTGTGTGTGTGTGTGTGTGCATAAGTAAGTACACATGTTTGTTAGCATGTGTAAGTATGTGTTTGTGTTTTTTGTATGTTTTGAATGTAATGCATTAATACCTGGCATAGTTTAGTAAATATGCACTTTTATTTTCACATGAAATATGAACGCTGACCTCCAAGATCCATGACACCCACTACCTGTACATGTTGGCATAGTCTCTCAATTTAGGTGTGTCAGATCATTGGTCATGCATGTTAAAACTCGTTTCACACCTTTACATGAACTTAAATTGCTAAACTTATTAATAACGATAAACAACTTGCAGGCATCTCTATCATTGTCTAACATAATGCTATTTGGGATTCCTTAACATACATTTAAAGATGCAATAAGTCAGTTTCTTCAAAAATATTTACACCAAAATATGTGTAATATCCATAGTTTGATAAATTAGCCTATACATCTCCTTAAAATATTTTATATCGAATTTTCCCCACCAAAAGTCGGGCCGACAATTCCACTGTCATTCAGATAGAAATAAGTCAGATATGTCCGGCAGACTACATAAACTCAAGATAACTGTGTCATTTAAGAGAAAATGCGGTTATGCTTTTTTTCAAAGGTTTAAGAACTAGCCCCGCCTTAGTTTGACAGTCTGTTCTGCTCCTTATACTGTAGTTGGAGCGACTGTTCCACGGTCAGTGTTGGAGGTTACCTCGTGCGTAGTGCGAAAACGGTGCAGGGAGGGGACGGATATTCCGCTGCTCTCACACAAGCTACACTCCATCAACGGCGCTGAATGAAGATAGCCTGACGTTTAAAAATAAATAAAAAATAAAGAACTTGAGTAGGATATTGTAATGTTTTTGTGAATAGTGTTCATCAGACCATGTGGCAGTGCCTTTGGTGAAGCAAGTTATCCTTTGCTTCTGAACAACCAGACTCGATGAACAATTTGAGAACTGTGAGCAAAATGTTCAAGCCAAACAGAGGACATCAAAAGCGGTGAATTTGGATATAAAAGACTGATCCCTGTAAGAGCAGTGATTCAATCAAACTTATGGCGTGAAGGTAAGAGCATATCTTGATCTGATATCTAAACACAGGTCTAATGCTCTGGAGGTGAAATTGACAGTGTCTACATTGAAGAGTAGACTGCCCGATGCCTGCACTATGAATGAAAGTGTTGACTAGATCCAGTTGCTTAAAGTTATATTTCAAGATCATAATAGTTATTCGTTTTTTCATGTAATTAATTATTCTCCCATTTAATTAGGTATTGAGTCATTTATTAAATTAGAGCATATGCTGCAGGTCAGTGATCATTTCACGATGAACTAAATTATGTGCTCTAGGCTATGACATTTCACGTGTGTGTTTGCGTGCGTGTGTGCATGCGTGCGTTATTATGTGCGTGTTTTTGCGTGCGTGCGTACTTGCATAAATATTTAAAATATTTAAATGCTTAAGTTTGTGTGTGTGCTTGCGTATCTGCGTGTTTGTTTGCATGCTCTCGGCATCAACGCAGATTTGTGTGTATTTAGGGATCATTTTTGTGTAATATGTCACAGCGATAGAACATGAAAAGGTTGTCTATTGGTCTTCTTCAAAGGCTTTGATGATAGGGCAAAGCAAACAGATGATTATGTACACACACACACTCACCACTAGTAAGTCATTTAAATACTTATTGAATGTTTATGGTCTGCTCTGCTCCAGTGATGGTGTGTGTGTGTGTTTGTGATCCTGAGGGAACTGCCTGATCTTCTCAAGCAGCTTCTTTTTCCTATCAACATCCTCCGAGAATAGCAGCACCATCTTTTATATGTCTTAAATGTGTTGCCTTAGCATATAAACTACTAGTACATACAGTAGGCTATACCTAAATCAATGTGGGTTATTTATATAAGAGGTTGTGTTTTGACTATACTCCACTTTTATGAAGACCTCCATATTTATTATAGATCCCCTTTAGTTGCTGCCAAGGCAGCAGCTACTCTTTCTGTGGTCCAGCAAAATTAAGACAATTATGCAATGAAAAAAAACAATATACAGTACATTACAACATACACTTCACAACAGATTTCACAACACATTAAGTGTATGCCCTCAGGCCACTACTCCTACTACCACATATCTACAACCCAAAATCCATGTGTATGTGTGTATGTGCATGTGTCTGTGCTTGTGTGTGACTCTTCATAGTCCCCACTGTTCCATAAATCAATTTGAGCAATGATAAAAATAACAAGGTGGGATCCACAGCCGGCAGTCATACCCATGACCAAAGATGATAATGACGATGATAATAGTTGTTATATTCATCGTTGCTCATCTAATAATTTACTTGTGAGGGACCAAACACTGTTTCAGCAAAAAATGCCAGCAGGCTTTTGGTACATATTTAAAACAATTACTGAGAAATACTAATTAGCCTGAATGGTGACAAAAATGTCAATTACTCAATACTCTCCAACTGCAGAGAAACTTCTTTCAATGCAAACTGCGGAGAGAGAGAGGGGGAATAAATGTACAAATAGACACACTGCGTGCTCTAATTATTTAAGCCACAGAAAATAACAACTGTTATTGCAACTGAATTGCAGTGACTTTTGGTCTGATCAAGTTATGTTATGCTACTTTTATGATTATTTCTGTTTGTGCTGTCCATTGCCTTGCTTACTGGCAGGTCGGAAGCCTATAGCCCCATACCATCTCAATAAGATCCTCTCAGCTCTCTGGTTACTCTGTACTGTAGCTCACTCCTGTGCTGCTGATGGCATTCCAAGCTGATGGAATTACCCTATAGATCAGGGTCAGGGTCCAAACTCGGTCCAACGTTTGACGATGAGTTGGTTGTGCTAGGGCAAAAAACTAAACGTGCATCCAGAAGGGCCCCAGTACCGGGTTTGGGAAACCCTTCTATAGATTGCCTACCCTAGCTGTTTCTAAACGAGAAGGATTCGAGTAAGTACAACAATCTGGCTTTGTTTACATGCCTGAGTCATGGTTGGTTTGTTTGGAGGTAGACTGTAGGCTTCAACAGATGTCCCTCTTGCAGATAGCTAGCTGTCTCCCATTATTTACGAAGACTTCCATTGAATAGTTGAGACGCCACCACACTTGTACTGTAGTCATGTAAACATAAGTCATGACTTATGTTTACATACCTTCAGTTTCAATAACAACAACCTTAAAATAATAACACATTAAAGACATCGTTTTCTGGTGTGGAGTTATGTGACATTGAGAGCTCATTACATTGGGGTTTTTCACATATCAATCATTTAATTGTATTGGTCTATTGGAATTTGTAAACAAATGATTACCTTTTTCCAAGTGTGTATCACGTACGGGTGCATAGAGAGACCAAGGCGCAGCGCAGTAATAGTTCGACATAGTTTATTCAATAATAAACTAAACTTGAGCAGAACTATACAAAACAATAAATGATATATACAGTGGGGAGAACAAGTATTTGATACACTGCTGATTTTGCAGGTTTTCCTACTTACAAAGCATGTAGAGGTCTGTAATTTTTATCATAGGTACACTTCAACTGTGAGAGATGGAATCTAAAAAAAATCCACAAGTCACATTGTATGATTTCTTAATAATTAATTTGCATTTTATTGCATGACATAAGTATTTGATCACCTACCAACCAGTAAGAATTCCGGCTCTCACAGACCTGTTCATTTTTCTTTAAGAAGCCCTCCTGTTCTCCACTCATTACCTGTATTAACTGCACCTGTTTGAACTCGTTACCTGTATAAAAGACACCTGTCCACACACTCAATCAAACAGACTCCAACCTCTCCACAATGGCCAAGACCAGAGAGCTGTGTAAGGACATCAGGGATAAAATTGTAGACCTGCACAAGGCTGGGATGGGCTACAGGACAATAGGCAAGCAGCTTGGTGAGAAGGCAACAACTGTTGGCGCAATTATTAGAAAATGGAAGAAGTTCAAGATGACCGTCAATCTCCCTCGGTCTGGGGCACCATGCAAGATCTCATCTCGTGGGGCATCAATGATCATGAGGAAGGTGAGGGATCAGCCCAGAACTACACGGCAGGACCTGGTCAATGACCTGAAGAGAGCTGGGACCACAGTCTCAAAGAAAACCATTAGTAACACACTACACCGTCATGGATTAAAATCCTGCAGCGCACGCAAGGTCCCCCTGCTCAAGCCAGCGCATGTCCAGGCCCGTCTGAAGTTTGCCAATGACCATCTGGATGATCCAGAGGAGGAATGGGAGAAGGTCATGTGGTCTGATGAGACAAAATTAGAGCTTTTTGGTCTAAACTCCACTCGCCGTGTTTGGAGGAAGAAGAAGGATGAGTACAACCCCAAGAACACCATCTCAACCGTGAAGCATGGAGGTGAAAACATCATTCTTTGGGGATGCTTTTCTGCAAAGGGGACAGGATGACTGCACCGTATTGAGGGGAGGATGGATGGGGCCATGTATCGCGAGATCTTGGCCAACAACCTCCTTCCCTCAGTAAGAGCATTGAAGATGGGTCGTGGCTGGGTCTTCCAGCATGACAACGACCCGAAACACACAGCCAGGGCAACTAAGGAGTGGCTCCGTAAGAAGCATCTCAAGGTCCTGGAGTGGCCTAGCCAGTCTCCAGACTGAACCCTATAGAAAATCTTTGGAGGGAGCTGAAAGTCCGTATTGCCCAGCGACAGCCCCGAAACCTGAAGGATCTGGAGAAGGTCTGTATGGAGGACTGGGCCGAAATCCCTGCTGCAGTGTGTGCAAACCTGGTCAAGAACTACAGGAAACGTATGATCTCTGTAATTGCAAACAAAGGTTTCTGTACCAAATATCAAGTTCTGCTTTTCTGATGTATCAAACACTTATGTCATGCAATAAAATGCAAATTAATTACTTAAAAATCATACAATGTGATTTTCTGCATTTTTGTTTTAGATTCCTTCACTCACATTTGAAGAGTACCTATGATAAAAATTACAGACTTCTACATGCTTTGTAAGTGGGAAAACCTGCAAAATCGGCAGTGTATCAAATACTTGTTCTCCCCACTGTATATATATATATAGATATATATATATAATTCAAACTGTGCACCCACTTACTTGTCGTGACTGGAGATATAACGACCCACACCAAGGTGTGAGACATACAAACGTATGTAGGATCCCTAATTAGAGACAATGCAGTGCAGCTGCCTCTAATTAGGGATCCAACACAAAACACCACACAGAAACATAAATAATAGACCTGTCAGACTCTGACCATGGATACATAGAGAAGCAATAGGCTTCTCTATGGCCAGAGCCTGACAGTGTGTCAACTGCCAAACATCTCTTTCAAGCAATGCTCACTGAAAAGAGTAGAGATGGAGGAGTTAATTAAGTCCAAAAACCAAAATAATATATGGTCTACTTATGATGGTGCAGGTTACAGTCATACACTGTCACAGTGCATCTGTCTGGTCATTAAGGGGCTGTAGGGCTCAACATAATGAAGGGGGTGTAAAGTGTCTGACCAGGAATGAGCATGTTATGTATTTTAGATGGTATTTTATGGCATGTGTGACGTGTTCAGGCAAACCTAGGTTCAAATAGCATTTGTTTTCTTTCAAATTCAAATACTGAGTGTTTGACTGTCTGCCAGTTGGGTGGGTTTGCACTTTTATGACTTATTCCATTGTGCCATGTACGCTCAATCAAGCACAACTCAATTATTTTATAGAAAATATAAACGGTCTGATGTACAGTATCCCTAGCGTTGCATCCAAAATACCATAAGCTGATCAAAACGTCATACATCTGGCATCACACTTGATTGAAATGTTTCCTGACAAACCTTATCTAAACAAATGGTCCATGTGAAATCTTCGCCTTATTGTATGTAAGCAGTATTGGTTTTTCTGGGTGCTTAGAAGCAGAGATCCTTTCTCTCCCTCTATCTCTCTCTCATCCACTGCAGGATTATAAAGAGACAATGCTCCCCAGGGAGACGTTTAACTCCTTTAGTCACAGTCAGGCTAAATTGTAAAAGCTCTCTCTTAACACATGCACACACACACAGAGTGGAGATTGTTTGTCAATAAGAATAGGTTAATCAGGCTCTTGGGAAGTATGAAGTATGTGGAGACCTGCTCGTCAAACATCTCAGTCATTAATATGGAGTTGGTCCCCCTTTGCTGCTATAATTACCTTCCACTATAGGTGTTGGGACATTGCTGCGGGGACTTTATTCCATTCAGCCACAAGAGCATTAGTGAAGTCGGGCACTGATGTTGGGGGATTAGCCCTGGTTCACAGTCGGCGTTCCAATAAATTTCAAAGGTGTTTGATGGGGTTGAGGTCAGGGCTTTTTGCAGGCCAGTCAAGTTCTTCCACACCGATCTCGACAAACTATTTCTTTATGGAACTCGCTTTGTGTACGGGGGCATTGTCATGCTGAAACAGGATAGGGCATTCCCCTGTCACAAGCTGGACTCGAACCCAGGTCTCAGGTGTGGAGAGTGAGTGTTCTACCACTTAGCCACAGAGGTGATAATGTAGGACCCAAACGAAACACTCAAGGCAAAACTCCAGGCAAAGTAGATTTATTAAAAAAAAGGTACTTTGCGAGTCCAAAAAAATCCAACAAAAGTTCTTCTCACAAAGAGGTATAAAAAACAGATATCCAAAAATAAAAGGTAACAGGAGAGAAATAAAATAACTCCACGAGGGGAGAAAAACACAATCAAATAACTCAGAATAGCTTACTTGGAATAGCTTAGGTGACTTGGAAGGACTCAAAAAGGACGCAAGGAGACACAGAGCCAGGACTCAAAAACCGAGTGAGGAACAAGGGGAAAAAACACAGCTTAAATACTCTAGGGGAAACAAGACACAGGTGACCTGGATAACGCTAACAAGAAGAACTAAAGCAGAGGGGAACACAGGTGACCTCTAGAGGCCCGGAGACAAACAACAGGAAACAGGATGCTGACAGGACCCCCTCCTCTAGGAACGGCTCCTGACGTTCCTACCAGAACACCCTGGCTTACGGGTGCGAAACTCTCGAATCAAACTTGGGTCCAGGATGTCCTTGGCAGGAACCCAGGAGCGCTCCTCTGGCCCGTAGCCCTCCCAGTCCACCAGATACTGCAGAGAGTTCTGGACCCTCCGGGAGTCTAGTATCCGGCGCACTGTGTAGGCTGGCTGGCCGTCAATGATCCTGGGAGGTGGAGGGGGTCTGCGTGGGGGGGCAAAAGGAGAAGACAAGACAGGTTTTAGTAACGAAACATGAAAAGTGGGATTAATTCTAAGGGAGTGAGGAAGAAACAACCGATAAGAAACAGGGTTAACTTTCCTTGCTATGCGAAAAGGGCCAATGTATTTCTGGGAAAGCTTCTTGGACTCAACCCGGAGGGGCAGGTTCTTGGTGGCCAACCAAACTCTTTGACCAGCTCGGAAATTAGGGGCCATCCGACGACGGCGATTAGCCTGGCTTTGGTATCTCTGGGAGGTCCGAAGGAGGGTACGTCTGGCCTTCTTCCATGTCCGCCTACAGCGTAGGACAAAGCGCTGGGCAGAGGGAACACCAACTTGCACCTCTTCCTCTGTATCCAAACTGGCATTCGAAAGGGGACAATCCAGTGGCCGAGGACTGGAGGGTATTGTGGGCATATTCAGCCCAAACGATATAGGAGGCCCAAGACGTGGGATTACTGGCTGCCATACCGGGCAAGGTGGTTTCCAGATCCTGATTAATCCTTTCCGTCTGACCATTAGACTCAGGATGGAACCCAGACGATAGGCTGGCAGTGGCCCCAATAAGCCTGCAGAAGGCCCCCCAGAACCGGGACGAGAATTGGGGACCTCGATCGGAGACAATGTCCAAGGGAATCCCAAATATCCGGAAAACATGGTTCATGAGGAGCTCAGCAGTCTCCTTTGCTGAAGGCAGCTTGGGGAGGGGAATAAACCGAGCGGCCTTGGAGAACCGGTCTACAACCACTAGGATGACTGTGTTGCCCTGGGATGGAGGGAGTCCTGTGACAAAGTCCAGAGAAAGGTGTGACCATGGCCTGCGAGGAACAGGTAAGGGATGGAGCAATCCCTGGGGTCGCTGACATGTAGACTTTCCCTGGTTGCACACAGGGCAGGCTTCAACATAGATCTGAACATCCTTCTTGATAGACGGCCACCAAAACCGCCGCTGGAGGAAGTCCAGTGTGCGAGCACTACCTGGATGGCATGTCAAGGGCGACTCATGACCCCACTGCAAGACCCGGGCTCGAACAGAGAGAGGAACGTACAGGCATCTGGCGGGACCACCGCCTGGGTCGGGCTCAAGGACAAGGGCCTCTCGTACCACTCTTTCTAGTTCCCACTGAAGAGGAGCGACGATCCTAGAACTCGGAATAATCAATGCCAAGGGCTTCTCTTGCATTTCTGGAGAGTAGGCTCGAGATAGGGCATCTGGCTTGACATTCTTGGAGCCAGGTCTGTAAGACAGGAGAAACTGGAAGCGATTAAAAAACAGGGACCATCGTGCTTGCCGAGGGTTCAACCGCTTTGCCTGCTGGAGATATTCCAGGTTCTTGTGGTCGGTGAGAACCTGGAAAGGATGCTGAGCCCCCTCAAGCCAGTGGCGCCACTCTTCCAAGGCCAGTTTTACCGCAAGCAACTCTCGATCCCCCACGTGGTAGTTGCGCTCAGCGTCAGACAGGCGGCGAGACATGAAGGCACATGGGTGTAATTTTCCATCCTTACTCCTCTGTGACAGGACGGCTCCCACCCCCACCTCAGAGGCGTCCACCTCCACCACGAAAGGTCTTTCTGGGTCAGGGATAACCAGGATCGGAGCTGAAGTGAAGCGGCGCTTGAGATCCTCAAAGGCTCCTGCTGCCTCTGGACCCCAGTGAATCTTGGTCCCTCCTCCCTTAGTAAGCGCCGTCAAGGGGGCTACCACAGAGTTGAAATTCTTAATGAACTTTCTATAAAAGTTAGAAAAGCCAATGAAACATTGAACCTCCTTGACTGTGGCAGGGGTGGGCCAGTTGTGGACTGCTTTGACCTTCTTGGGGTCCATCTCCAGGTGGCCAGGAGTGGCGATAAACCCGAGAAACTGAGTCTGGGAAACATGAAATTCACACTTCTCAGGCTTTACGTAGAGATGGTTGTCAAGGAGTCTCTGGAGAACCCTGCTAACATGCCCCTCATGCTCTTTCAGTGACCTTGAGAAGATGAGGATATCGTCCAGGTATACAAAGACAAACAGATTAAGCATGTCCCGGAGAACATCATTAATCAGGGCCTGGAATACTGCGGGGGCATTAGTGAGCCCGAACGGCATCACCAGATATTCATAGTGACCCGTGGGAGTGTTGAAGGCCGTCTTCCATTCGTCTCCTTGCCGGATCCGCACAAGATGGTAAGCATTGCGGAGATCCAGTTTAGTAAAAATGGAAGCCCCTTGAAGCAATTCAAAAGCAGTGGCCATGAGAGGAAGGGGATATCGATTCCGAACCGTGATCTTGTTGAGACCCCGGTAATCAATACAAGGCCTAAGACCCCCGTCTTTCTTTTCTACAAAAAAGAAGCCCGCCCCAGCTGGGGAAGTAGAGGCACGGATGATGCCGGCTGCCAGGGACTCCTTAATGTAGGCATCCATAGCTGAGTGTTCAGGGGAGGATAAGGAGAAGACCCGACCCCTAGGGGGGCAGGAACCAGGGAGTAGATTAATGGCAGTCGTAAGTGCGGTGAGGTGGTAAGGAAGTAGACTTGCTGAACACTGCCTTGAACCGATGGTAAACACTGGGGACACGGGAGAGGTCGACCGACTCTTGAAACTCGGTACTAGGGGCTGAGGGACTCTGAAGCATGCAGGTGAGTTGACAAGTGGAACCCCAGCTTAGAATTGTTCCAGTAGGCCAGTCGATTTGGGGATTATGTCTGCACAGCCAAGGGTAACCCAGGATAATAGGATACTCTGGGGAGTCAATGAGAAAGAAGGTCTCCTCCTGCTGGTGTTGAAAGATGGTAAGTCGCAGGGACTGAGTGGCCTCTGTAACTTTGCCTGGTTCCAGAGGTCTGCCATCCAAGGCAATAACTGCCTGGGGTTGAGGAAGTAGTTGGGTAGGGATCTTAAGTTCCTTAGCCAAGGTTAGATCAAGGAAATCACCTGCGGAGCCAGAATCGATCATAGCCTGAACCTGATGCTTGTGGCCCTCCCAGGACAGAGTGGCTGGAATAGCTAGGACAGCGTTAGTAGGAGGAGCTCTAATTTTCCCCATCACAGCCCTCCTATAGCCGGGCGGGGACAGGCGTTTCCCGAAAGCTCGGGGCAGGTGGAGCGGAAGTGGCCGGCAACCCCGCAGTAGAGGCATCGACGCTCCCTCATGCGACGTTCCCTTTCATTGGGAGAAAGCCTGGAACGGCCTAACTGCATACATATCCTCTGGGGAATCCTGGAGTTGTTCAGGGGGCGGGGAAGCTCTGAACGAAGGAACACCAACTGGAGAAACAGAGCTGCTCAGAGGAACTTGGGAGTGGGAGACCTGGCGACGAGCTGCTCTCCGCTCTCTAAGACGATTGTCAAGGGAGATGGCCAATGCTATGAGGGCCTCAAGACCCGAAGCTGGTTCTCGGGTGGCCAACTCATCTTGAAGAGGCTCAGACAACCCTCCCTGAAAGCAGACCCTCAGTGCTTCATCATTCCATCCACTCCTAGCTGCTATGGTCCGAAATTCAATGGCAAAATCTGCCGTGCTGCGGGAACCCAGGCATTCTGGGATTGCCACACCGCGGAGGCCCAGGAGAGCGCCTTGTCCGAAAGAAGGGTAATAATGTAAGCAATCTTGGAACGGTCTGTGGAAAAACTTGAGGGTTGAAGCTCGAAGGTGAGGGAGCACTGGGTGAGGAAACCCTGGCAGGAACTTGGATCTCCAGCAAACGGCTTGGGAGGTGGTAGTCGGGGCTCTGTTACTGGAGAAGTCCTTTCGCCACTCGGGGTTGATCCAGAAGGTGAAGGAACAGGGAGGCGTTCGAAGAGCTGGCGGATGGAACTCATCATATCAGCCAGGAGTTGAGAATGACTGGCCATCAGCTCTTCTTGTCGGCTGAGAACAGCTTCATGGCGCTGGAAAGATGCCTCATGTTGAGCGATCACCGCCAAAAGGTCCTTGGGAACGACTGTTACTGGGTCCATCGGTGACTCGGTTTTTCTGTCACAAGCTGGACTCGAACCCAGGTCTCAGGTGTGGAGAGTGAGTGTTCTACCACTTAGCCACAGAGGTGATAATGTAGGACCCAAACGAAACACTCAAGGCAAAACTCCAGGCAAAGTAGATTTATTTAAAAAAAGGTACTTTGCGAGTCCAAAAAAATCCAACAAAAGTTCTTCTCACAAAGAGGTATAAAAAACAGATATCCAAAAATAAAAGGTAACAGGAGAGAAATAAAATAACTCCACGAGGGGAGAAAAACACAATCAAATAACTCAGAATAGCTTACTTGGAATAGCTTAGGTGACTTGGAAGGACTCAAAAAGGACGCAAGGAGACACAGAGCCAGGACTCAAAAACCGAATGAGGAACAAGGGGAAAAAACACAGCTTAAATACTCTAGGGGAAACAAGACACAGGTGACCTGGATAACGCTAACAAGAAGAACTAAAGCAGAGGGGAACACAGGTGACCTCTAGAGGCCCGGAGACAAACAACAGGAAACAGGATGCTGACATCCCCAAACTGTTGCCACAAAGTTGAAAGAACCAAATCATCTACAATGTCATTGAATGCTGTAGCATTAAGATTTCCCTTCACTGGGACTAAGGGGCCTAGCCCGAACCATGAAAAACAGCCCCAGACCATTATTCCTCCTCCACCAAACTTTACAGTTGGCACTATGCATTCGGGCAGGTAGTGTTCTCCTGGCATCCACCAAACCCAGATTTGTCCATCGGACTGCCAGATGGTGAAGCGTGATTAAATCACTCCAGAGAACGCGTTTCCACTGCTCCAGAGTCCATTGTCGGCGAGCTTTACACCACTCCAGCCGATGCTTGGCATTGCGCATGGTGATCTTAGGCTTGTGTGCAGCTGTTTCAACCAAATAACCATTAACTGTGAATGTGGCACTAGATCTGGGCTAGTCCCATTAGACATTTAGTCAGAATGACTAGCTTTAGATTTGCTGCAAACAGATGGCTGGTGACATTGAGAACATTTACTCAGCTTAGAATTGCACAACCTCTCTTTTGTGATTCTAGTCGAGATACGTTTCAAGGAGATCTGTTAGACTACACAGTGTGGGTTAGTGTGTGTATAGTTTAAATAACTTTTGAATTGAATTTTGGAATTTTTCCCCCAACCAGTACAAAACCTTACTGAATGACCTTTACTGTGGGCTTTGGTACATACAGTAATGTTAAAATCAAATATGTTCTTATTAAAGGTTTACATCTGGAAATACCCATTTAGACCTTGGCCCACAGGCATTCATTAAAAGGTTTAGTGTCGTTAAATTAATAATATATCTGTAATTACTTCTGTGTGTGTTTCATAGTCTCCATAGGCTCTCCTTTCATAAATTAGTCCTTGATCTCTCTCAGATTGAACCGTCCTACACACAGTTCGATTGTCAAGTTAAAATGTTCTAGTTTTAATGTCAAATGCACAAGTAGAGTGAAATGCCTTTCTTGCAAACTCAAAACCCAACAATGCAATAATCAATAACAATGTAATACTATAAAAAACACACACAAGAAATAAGAAAAAATATGAAGAACACAATAAGTAATTAAGCATACTATATACAGGGTAGGGCTGACTGCATTTAGTCGACTGGTCGATTGTTTGGTCGATATGCTGTTGGTCGACAGAGATTTCTTTAGTCGAGCAGTCACAATTAATAATTTTTTCATGGTGCACAAGACAACCGTCTGATTCGCACCTGTCTCTGTGGACTATTCCATTGCAGAGGCCACAGGGATGGCACTGTCCATCACTCTAAGACATGTGATACTGAGTTGTGTATGCTTATGTTATGTAAATAACAATGGTGAAACACTAACAAATCAAATATTATTTAAGAACAAATGCGGTTTCTCCCGCGTTGGATAAGGTTGCTGTCCACGGTTCTGAAACATAATCTTCAGTGCGCCGTAGAATTGGCGTCTTTCGCTATGTGCATAATTGCAAAGTCAACTAGCATATTGGGATTGAGAACAATGCGGCGGAGGCAGCAGCAGCAGAGACGAGGAAACAGACCTTGCCTTAGCCTAATTGTGTAAGAAAATTGAGGAGAGATGAAACCCCAACTTAATTAGGTCTATAATCAATAGCCTAACTGTTAAATGTGCCTGGTTTTATAAATCATCCATATCTATCTACAGAAATAAGGCAGATCTTGCTTCTGTTACCTGTTTGAGTGTTTGTTTAATAGACTACTGATTCCGTGAGCACCTAGCCTCATGCAATGGCAAAATGTTGGATGAAGCAATTTCACAGATTCTGCAGTTTTTAATCTTTGCTATGCTGCAATAAAGGCTTTACACATTTGTTTCATTAGAACAAACTGGTATTACTTATAATTGATTTAATGTTGTTTACACTGTTCTAGGGTTGCAGATTTGGGGGAATATTCAGAGGTGTGTCAGGCTCTGGCCATAGAGAAGCCTATTTGCTTCTCTATGTAACCTGACAGGTCTTTTCTTTCTCTTTCTGGTGGTGGTTTGTGTGGGATCCCTAATTAGAGGCAGCTGTAGCGCATCGTCTCTAATTAGGGATTCTACATAGGTTGGTAGATTTTCACACTGGGTTGTGGGTCATTGTCGTTATATGTCGCAGTCACGGTGAAAGTAAGTGTGCTATTCGTTACGTCCATTCATTCCTGTTTGTTTTTTGTGAACGTGTCGTTAGTTTGTTTGGTGTTGTATAGTTCGTTCATTTTGTTGTGTTCAATATACATAGTATAGTGAAATAAATATGACAAACTACTATCCCTGTGCTGCGCCTTGGTCTCCCTATGCACCCATACGTGACAGAACGACCCACCACTACGAGACCAAGCAGCGTAACTGGGGAGAGACGGAGAGAGAGGAGGTGGCGCGTTATGCGCGAGACGGGGAAACGCCCGCAAACAACCCCAAGGTAATTTTTTGGGGGGGCTATGGGGGTGGTCTGGCTACAGGCAGGAAGAGCCAATACCATCCCCCCCCCCACGTGGATTTTGGAGAGGCTGAGGTATAAATGGGGGGCTCAGAGCAAGGTGGAGGAGGAGTATTAGGAGGTGCATTTTGGAGAGGTTCTGGAGGAATTGAGGGAGATAGAGGGAGAGGGAGATGGCGGAGTGGTCCAGTCCAGGTCCGGTCGTCTACTCCACTCCCGGGCCGGAGCAGTCCGCTCCACCGGTGCCCAGTCCGGTACGACCCGTGCCGGCTCCCCGCAACCGACCTCCAGTGCGTGCGCCTAGCCAGGTGCTTCCTGTGCAAGCTCCACGCACCCGACATCCGGTGCGCCTCCCCAGTCCGGTACGTCCTGTGCCGGCCCTCCACAGCCCAGAACCTCCAGCGAAGGTCCGCAGCCCGGAACCTCCAGCGAAGGTCCGCAGCCCGGAACCTCCAGCGAAGGTCCGCAGCCCGAAGCCTATAGCGAAGGTCCGCAGCCCGGAACCTCCAGCGAAGGTCCGTAGCCCGAAGCCTATAGCGAAGGTCCGCAGCCCAGAACCTCCAGCAAAGGTCCGCAGCCCGGAACCTCCAGCGAAGGTCCGCAGCCCAGAACCTCCCACCGTCTGCTCCGCTCCAGAGCTTGAGCAGTCCGCTCCACCGGTACCCAATCCGGGTCCAGCCGTCTGCTCCGCCCCAGTGCCAGAGCAGTCCGCCCTACCGGTGCCCAATCCAGGTCCAACCGTCTGCTCCGCTCCAGAGCCAGAGCAGTCCGCTCCACCGGTACCCATTCCGGGTTCAGCCGTCTGCTCCGCTCCAGAGCCTGAGCAGTCCGCTCCACCGGTACCCAATCCGGGTCCAGCCGTCTGCTCCGCCCCAGTGCCAGAGCAGTCCGCCCTACCGGTGCCCAATCCAGGTCCAACCGTCTGCTCCGCTCCAGAGCCAGAGCAGTCCGCTCCACCGGTGCCCAATCCGGGTCCAGCCGTCTGCTCCGCTCCAGTGCCAGAGCAGTCCGCTCCACTGGTACCCAGTCCGGGTTCAGCCGTCTGCTCCGCTCCAGAGTCTGAGCAGTCCGCCCCACCGGTGCCCAGTCCAGGCCCAATTGTTTTCCCCAGCTCCATGGCCGGAGCCGTTTGCCCGACCGGTGCCCAGTCCTGGCCCGGTTGTTTTCCCCGCTCCATGGCCGGAGTTGTTTACCCCACCGATGCCCAGTCCGGGTCCGGTTCCTTGCACAGCTCCATGGCCGGAGCAGTTTACTCCACCGTTGCTTCTTGGCCGGAGCGGGGAAAAATACCCCCCCCCCTCCCATGTATTTGTGTGTTTTCTTTGGCGTCCGGGAGTCTGCGCCTTGTGGGGGGGGGGGGTACTGTCAGGCTCTGGCCATAGAGAAACGTATTTGTAACCATGGTCAGAGTCTGACAGGTCTTTTCTTTCTCTTTCTGGTGGTGGTTTGTATGGGATCCCTAATTAGAGGCAGCTGTAGCGCATCGTCTCTAATTAAGGATCCTACATAGATTGGTAGATTTTCACTCTGGGTCACGGTGAAAGTAAGTGTGCTATTTGTTATGTCCGTTCATTTGTGTTTGTTTTTTGTGAACGTGTCATTAGATTGTTTGGTGTTGTATAGTTCGTTCATTTTGTTGTGTTCAATATACATAGTATAGTGAAATAAATATGACGAACTACTATCCCTGCACTGCGCCTTGGTCTCCCTATGCACCCATACGTGACAAGGTGGAAACCTTCCGTGGGAATTAACGGGAATATATGGGAATTAACGGAAATATATGCACATTTATATTAATACCATTTAAATGTAGATGTTTTTTGTATTGGATATATTTACCATATCATATGGAGACAGACACAGAAACATTTTACCTTCATCATAAGTAGACATAATTGCAAATGATTTAATCTTTTTGTTGTTCACTGAACAACAAAAACTGTATATTGAATGATCCCAAAAAACGTTTTCAACATACATCTGTAATATGATAGTCTAGAAACTAAAGCTTTGGTTGTCTTCCTCTTAGGCTTCCATGTCTTCTCCCTGGACCTCCTCAATGTCCACCTCTTGAATATCAGGCATCATATTCACTGTTTCATTGTCAGGCTCAAAAAGCAAGCAGAGTCTGAACATCAGACAGGATGGCATTGTCTCCCTCAATCTGTGCAATGGCTACTGCTATAGGTTTCAGGAGTTTCAGGCTGCTTACCACTCTCTCCAAAAAATATAGCATCCAGGAGGATCCTCTTGATGGGGCTGTCCATATCGGCAGACTGTGATATGGCCATTTCTTGGAGACTCCTTCTCCTCCAGGAGACTGTCAAACATGATGACAACACCACCCCAACGGGTGTTGCTGGGCAGCTTCAATGTGTGGTTCTTATTCTTCTCACTTTGCTTGGTGAGGTAGATTGCTGCTATAACTTGATGACCCTTCACATACCTAACAATTTCCTTGGCTCCCTTGTAGAGTGTATCCATTGTTTTCAGTGCCATGATGTCCTTGAGGAGCAGATTCAATGCATGAGCAGCACAGCCAATGGGTGTGATGTGAGGGTAGGACTACTCCACTTTAGACCAAGCAGCCTTCATTTTCGCAGCATTTTCTGTCACCAGTGCAAATGCCTTCTATGGTCCAAGGTCATTGATGACTGCCTTCAGCTCATCTGCAATGTAGAGACCAGTGTGTCTGTTGTCCCTTGTGTCTGTGCTCTTGTAGAATACTGGTTGAGGGGTGGAGATGATGTAGTTAATTATTCCTTGCCCACGAACATTCGACCACCCATCAGAGATGATTGCAATACAGTCTGCTTTCTCTATGATTTGCTTGACCTTTACTTGAACTCTACATCCAGCAAATGAGTAGATAAAGCATGTCTGGTTGGAGGGGTGTATAATTAGCCTAAACAATCAATAAACTGCAATTCACAAATGCATGCAACTGTTTTTAGTCTGCTGTAATAAAGGCTTTATATTGTTTTGTTCTCTTTAGAACAGACTTTCTGGTACACTTATTTGGTGTTGTTTACACTGTTCCAAATGGTCGGAAAAAGTAATAATCGTGTAATCTAACAACAGCTGTTTGGCACACATAATACTCACACAACACCTATACTATCCTTTTTCTTGTTCTCCAGTAGTTTCTACAACTAAGTAAAATGTCTTCCAAAGATCTGACTTCCCCTTTCCCTCCTGAGGAAACAGTAAATATTTGCCCGTTTTGGGTTTATTTTTCATGTCTCCCGCATCCATTTTGCTATCAGGTTTTACTGTTTTTTTCAGGGCCTGACTGAGGCCAGGTCTCTGGTAGTAGTAGGGCCACAGTCAGGACCTGACAATAATACAGGGAGTTTGGTTTGGTTTTGGTCAATCCCCAATTAGAGGCAGCTGTCTTTAGTTGTCTCTAATTGGGGATTCTATTTATGTTCCATTGTCTTCCACCTGTGTTGTGGATTCTTGTGTGTGCTTGCTTGCTGCTAGTCACCAGTTCACGGTATTCTCTTGTGTTTCTTGTTTTGTTAGTTTGAGTGTATTATAAATAAACATGTCTGCATGTACCTCTCGCTCTGTGCCTCGTTCTCTACCCATGCACCACCCTGGGAACCCGCAGCTGCAGGAGGAGGAGTACTTGTAATCCATCGCCCTGGTCCTCGAGGAGGAGCCCAGGCAGCACCATCACAGTTCCCGGAGGTAACCCATCCACTGGTCGTGGAAAGCATCTGGGAACTCTCGACCAACGGCTGGGAAGAGGAGCCCGTGGATGGACCATCGTGGGGGCTCGTGGCAGAGCCCCTACAACCGTGGGAGCAGGAGGGAGTGAGGTCCCGGTCTTCGTCCTCATGGGGGCTCTGGGAGGAGCCACCACGGGCATTCGAGCTAGAGGAGGAGTCCCTTCGCCCCAGCACCCTGCGCCGAGAGGAGGAGAGGTTCCTTTCTCCTCAAACGTGGGGAGTGGAGGAGGAGCTACCTCGGGTACGGGAGAAAGAACAGTGCCCACCACTTAAGCCTCCGATGGCGGAGAATCGGAAGACACCGGAGGGGTTTTTCCATCAGCCGAAGGAGGAACAGGCGAAGTGGTGGAGAGCCTGGGTGGCCCTTCCTACCGCTGCCGAGCCAAATCCCTGCATCAAGAGGGTGGAGGAGGAGGAGAGCTTTGAGGCCAGACTGGCGAACTGGAAGGAGCGGCTGGCTCTCCTCTTCCACGAACGGGAAAAGGAGGAGGTCACGGAGCCGGAGCTCCTCACCACGCCAGTGCCCAGTCCGGGACCGGTAGCCAGCCCAGTGTGTGCGCCCAGCCCGGTGCCTCCAGTGACGGTCCACAGCACGGAGCCTCCAATGACGGTCTACAGCACGGATCCTCCAGTGACGGTCTACAGCACGGAGCCTCCGGGGCTCTACATCGTGCCGGTGCCCAGTCCAGGGCCGGCAGCCAGCCCTGCTACGTGGCTGGAGCCCTCCACTGCGGCGTGAGGGTGGAGTGGACTGCTCCGACACTGGAGAGGGGCTGACGACCGGTCCCGCACTGGGCATCGTTGGAGCGGACTGCTCCGGCTGCCAGTCCGGCTGTAGGGCTGGAGCTCTCCTCTGCGCCGGGGCCCAGGATGGGCACGGCGTTCAGTCCCGCTCGGGAGCCGGTGGAACTCTCCTCACCACACCAGGGTCCAGTCCGGAACCGGTGGCCAGCCCGGATAAGGAGTCGGAGCTCCTCACCACGCCAGTGCCCAGTCCGGGGCCGGCAGCCAGCCCTGTTACGTGGCTGGAAAACCCCTCTGCGCTGGTGCCCAGCCTGGGCACGGCGTTCAGTCCGCTTGGGAGCCGGAGCTCCTCACCACGCTGGTGCCCAGTCCGGGACCGGCAGCCAGCCCAGCTACGTGGCTGGAAACCTCCTCAGCGCACCGGTGCCCAGTCCGGGGCCGGCAGCCAGCCCAGGCTGGGCACGTCGTACAGTCCTGCTCCGAGGTTGGGGCTTTCCACTGGGCCGGGGTCTAGTCAGGATCTGCCGTCCAGCCCCGCTCCAGTGCCGGAGCGACCCGCTCTACCGGTGCCCAGTCTGGGACCGGTCGCCAGCCCTGTTACAGTGCCGGAGCAGTCCGCTCCAACGATGCCCAGTGCGGGACCGGTCATCAGCCCCTCTCCAGTGTCGGAGCAGCTCGCTCCACCGGTGCCCAGTCCGGAGACCGGTCGCCAGCCCTGCTACAGTGCCGGAGCAGTCCGCTCCACCGGTGCCCAGTCCGGGACCGGTCGTCAGCCCCTCTCCAGTGTCGGAGCAGTCCGCTCCACCGGTGTCCAGTCCGGGAACAGTCGTCAGCCCCTCTCCAGTGTCGGAGCAGTCCGCTCCACCTGTGCCCAGTCCGGGACCGGTCGTCAGCCCCTCTCCAGTGTCGGAGCAGTCTGCTCCACCGGTGCCCAGTCCAGGACCGGTCGCCAGCCCAGTTGTCGGGAGGGAGTCTCCCATACCAGGGTCCAGACAGGACTTGGTGCTTCGCCATAGTGCTGAGGGGGGGTCCATCGCACTGGGGTCTGGACAGGACTGGGTGTGCAACGCGGAGGCAAGGAGGGAGCTACCATCAGAGCCTGCGTCACGCCGAAGCCGGAGCTGGAGCCCCCACCAACAACCTCCCCAGTACTCCGCCCTGCATCCCTTTCTCCCCTTTTTGTGTTTTGTGTTTTTTTGGTTGACGGGGGGAATCTTGCGGTCGGGAGCCCACGCCTTAGGGGGGGGGGGGGGGGGGGATGGGTACTGTCAGGGCCTGACTGAGACCAGGTCTCTGACTCCCTCTAGTGGGAGTAGTAGGGCCACAGTCAGGACCTGACAATAATACAGGGAGTTTGGTTTGGTTTGGTTCTGGTCAATCCCCAAATAGAGGCAGCTGTCTTGAGTTATCTCTAATTGGGGATTCTATTTATGTTCCATTGTCTTCCACCTGCGTTGTGGATTCTTGTGTGTGCTTGCTTGCTGTTAGTTTGAATGTATTATAAATAAACATGTCTGCACATACCTCTCGCTCTGCGCCTCGTTCCCTAACCATGCACCATGACAGTGTTCGGAGTTTGTTATAAACAATTTATTGATTTGATTATGATAATCTATAGGTCAGGCCCTTTTGGTCACATGCATGCGATGCTTAAATGTTTCACATAAAGAGAGCAAGGGTTGAGGGAATAGAGATTGTTTTTCCAAAACAAATTAGGAATTTTGATAACAGAACTTTTCAGACAGAAACAAGAAATGTAATGGCTGAAATTGTTGCAGCTTCAGAACGGATAGAGTAATAAACACTCTTTCTAGCCCGATGGTCACGTGTCTCAATAATTTATCAGACAAGCTAGGTGATTTTATTCAAACACATAGGGTATGTCTGTCTACAGTATATATGTAAAAATAAGTTTAAACATTTTGACCAATCGATTGGTCGAAAGAACAGGACGACTCTGTCCAAGATTTTTTTTAGTTAATACAAGGTCAGTTCCAATACCATATTTACAATGTGCAGGGACATTGGAGTGATGGAGGTAGATATGTAATAGGGGTAAGGTGACTAGGCAACAGGATATAAGATAAACATAGTAGCAGCAGCTTGTATGTGAGTTGGTGTGCATGTGTGTAGAGGTGCAAAATGCCACAACGAAAGTACACAAAAGACAGATACACGGTACATAATACATAGAGCGGCAGTATGAAAAAGTATAGAAATACAAGATATCTGGAGTGCAAAAAAAAGCTATAAAAAGACATTGCATGGTATGGGTGGTTGGCTGAATATGTACATTGGTGGATGTTGGATCGTTAACTATACTATACAGGTCGATGGCAAAGAAATACTTCAGTAGCTAAAAATGCGTATGATATGAGCGAGGGTAATAATAGTTTACTTAATAGACAGACTGGCTAAATGAACAGGTAAGTGAACATTTTGCATGGTTAAATTAACTGTACAGCTAAGTATACAGTTATATTTACAGATAAGTGAAAACTTGCATGGTTACACAAACTGTACAGGTAAATGACAGGAAGAGATACTTTAATAGTTAAATGTGTGTATGATATAATTTGGGGTAATAATAGTAATTCCCTTAAAATACAGTCCTTGATGCGCAGGGTTTAATTACAGACAACTGCACGTACAGTGGGGAGAACAAGTATTTGATACACTGCCGATTTTGCAGGTTTTCCTACTTACAAAGCATGTAGAGGTCTGTAATTTTTATCATAGGTACACTTCAACTGTGAGAGACGGAATCTAAAACAAAAATCCAGAAAATCACATTGTATGATTTTTAAATAATTAATTTGCATTTTATTGCATGACATAAGTATTTGATCACCTACAAACCAGTAAGAATTCCGGCTCTCACAGACCTGTTAGTTTTTCTTTAAGAAGCCCTCCTGTTCTCCACTCATTACCTGTATTAACTGCACCTGTTTGAACTCGTTACCTGTATAAAAGACACCTGTCCACACACTCAATCAAACAGACTCCAACCTCTCCACAATGGCCAAAACCAGAGAGCTGTGTAAGGACATCAGGGATAAAATTGTAGACCTGCACAAGGCTGGGATGGGCTACAGGACAATAGGCAAGCAGCTTGGTGAGAAGGCAACAACTGTTGGCGCAATTATTAGAAAATGGAAGAAGTTCAAGATGACGGTCAATCTCCCTCGGTCTGGGGCACCATGCAAGATCTCACCTCGTGGAGCATCAATGATCATGAGGAAGGTGAGGGATCATCTGTCTGAAGTTTGCCAATGACCAACTGTATGATCCAGAGGAGGAATGGGAGAAGGTCATGTGGTCTGATGAGACAAAAATAGAGCTTTTTGGTCTAAACTCCACTCGCCGTGTTTGGAGGAAGAAGAAGGATGAGTACAACCCCAAGAACACCATCCCAACCGTGAAGCATGGAGGTGGAAACATCATTCTTTGGGGATGCTTTTCTTTAAAGGGGACAGGACGACTGCACCGTATTGAGGGGAGGATGGATGGGGCCATGTATCGCGAGATCTTGGCCAACAACCTCCTTCCCTCAGTAAGAGCATTGAAGATGGGTCTTCCAGCATGACAACGACTCGAAACACACAGCCAGGGCAACTAAGGAGTGGCTCCGTAAGAAGCATCTCAAGGTCCTGGAGTGGCCTAGCTAGTCTCCAGACCTGAACCCAATAGAAAATCTTTGGAGGATGCTGAAAGTCCGTATTGCCCAGCGACAGCCCCGAAACCTGAAGGATCTGGAGAAGGTCTGTATGGAGGAGTGGGCCAAAATCCCTGCTGCAGTGTGTGCAAACCTGGTCAAGAACTACAGGAAACATATGATCTCTGTAATTGCAAACAAAGGTTTCTCTACCAAATATTAAGTTCTGCTTTTCTGATGTATCAAATACTTATGTCATGCAATAGAATGCAAATGAATTACTTAAAAATCATACAATGTGATTTGCTGAATTTTTGTTTTAGATTCCGTCACTCACAGTTAAAAAGTACCTATGATAAAAATGACAGACTTCTACATGCTTTGTAAGTGGGAAAACCTGCAAAATCGGCAGTGTATCAAATACTTGTTCTCCCCACTGTATTGCACATTTGATATACTAAAAGCAATGAGAAAAGGTGCAACTGGCAGGATACTAATACGCATTCCTGAGTGAATGCCTACGTAAGTTAGGTCCAAGAATTTCTAGCAATATTGCATGTGATATGATATAACAACTGTACATGAGTATATATATACAGACCTGTATGAATAAATAAATAGGTCCTGAGTGAATGAGTGCTGACGGACCAGAGTTACTCACGGATGGATGCATAATTGTTAAACTAGGTCCTAGCACCCCAACAGTTCCAGATCTATGTTGCCGACGGCACGGCACCCCGGTGAGGCATTATATAGTCTAATAGCCGTCGGCAGGAAGGACCTCCTGTAGAGCTCTCTGGCACACCGTGGTGGGATCAGTCTGTAACTGAAAGTGCTCCTCTGCGTCATAACCATAGCGTGCAGAGGGTTGTCCATGATGGCCAGCAGTTTGGCCAGGATCCGTCTCTCCGCCACCTCCTCTAGAGTGTCAAGGCTCATCTCCAGGACAGAGCTAGCCTAACTGATCAGCTTATTTACCCGAGAAGCATCACCAGCTTTGATGTTTGCTCCCCAGCACACCACTGCAAAAAAGATGGCACTGGCCACCACAGACTGGTAGAAGGTATGCAGTAGTTTACTGCACACGTTGAAGGACCTGAGCCTCCTCAGAAAGTAGAGTCGGCTATGGCCCTTTTTGTACAGGGCCCCGGTGTTACCAGCCCATTCCAGCCTGTTGTCCATATGGACTACCAGGAACTTGTATGACCCAACCATTTCCACATCCATCCCCTGTATAGGGACTGCAGTCAGTTGTGCCTTGGTTCTCCTGAAGTCAAAACTATTAAATAAGACATGGAATCATGTAGTAACCAAAAAAAGTGGCTACTGCAGCGATACGCCATCCCATCTGGTTTGTGCTTAGTGGGACTATCATTTGTTTTTCAACAGGACAATGACCCAACACACCTCCAGGCTGTGTAAGGGCTATTTTACCAAGTAGGAGAGTGACGGAGTGCTGCATCAAATGACCTGGCCTCCACAATCCCCCGACCTCAACCAAATTGAGATGGTTTGGGATGAGTCGGACCGCAGAGTAAAGGAAAAGCAACCAACAAGTGCTCAGCATATGTGAGCACTTGTTGGAAAATCATTCCAGGTGAAGCTGGTTGAGAGAATGCCAAGAGTGTGCAAAGCTGTCATCAAGGCAAAGGGTGGCTATTTGAAGAATCTCACATATAAAATATATTTTGATTTGTTTAACACTTTTTTGGTTACTACGTGATTCCACATGTGTTTTTTCATAGTTTTGATGTCTTCACTATTATTCTACAATGTAGAAAATAGTAAAAATAAAGTAAAACCCTTGGATGAGTTCTAAAACTTTTGACCGGTAGTGTACATACACCTAAGCCAAATACATTTAAACTCAGTTTTTCACAATTTTTGACATTTAATACTAGTAAAAATTCCCTGTCTTAGAGCAATTAGGATCACCACTTTATTTTACGAATGTGAAATATCAGAATAATAGTAGAGAGTGATTTATTTCAGCTTTTATTTCTTTCATCACATTCGCATTGGGTCTGAAATTTACATACACTCTATTAGTATTTGGTAGCATTGCCTTTAAATTGTATAACTTGGGTCAAACGTTTTGGGTAGCTTTCTACAAGCTTCCCACAATAAGTTGGGTGAAATTTGGCCCATTCCTCCTGACAGAACTGGTGTAACTGAGTCAGGTTTGTAGGCCTCCTTGCTCGCACACACTTTTTCAGTTCTGCACACACATTTTCTATAGGATTGAGGTCAGGGCTTTGTGATGGCCACTCCAATACCTTGACTTTGTTGTCCTTAAGCCATTTTGCCACAACTTTGGAAGTTTTCTTGGGGTCATTGTCCATTTGGAAGACCCATTTGCGACCAAGCTTTAACTTCCTGACTCATGTCTTGAGATGTTGCTTCAATATATCCACATCATTCTCCTTCCTAATGATTCCATCTAAGTGCACCAGTCCCTCCTGCAGCAAAGCACCCCCACAACATGATGCTGCCACCCCCGTGCTTCACGGTTGGGATGGTGTTCTTCGCCTTGCAAGCATCCCCCTTTTTCCTCCAAACATAACGATGGGCATTATGGCCAAACAGTTCTATTTTTGTTTCATCAGACCAGCTGACAACTGACTTTACCCAGGTGTTGTCTGGCAAAAGTCAGTTGTTTCTTGATATTATTTTTTGAGAGCGGAGGCTTCTTCCTTCCTGACTTCCCATGTAGGCCAAGTTTTTGCAGTCTCTTTCTGACATTGTACCCATGCAGTTCGGCATTGATTGTGGCAAGAGAGGCCTGTAGATCCCTTGATGTTACCCTGGGGTTCTTAGAAACTTCTTTGAGCATCTTTCGGTCAGCTCTTGGGTTGACTTTGGTGGGACGACCTAGGTAGTTTGCCAGTGGTCTGGAATTTTTGTTGGATAGTGGAATTATGTACTTCGAATTGCTTGGAAATGGCATGATGTAATTTGAATTGCTTGGAAATTGATTTGTAACCCCTCCCAGACTAATGGGCATCAATAATCTTTCTTCTTAAGACTCGGGTAGGTCTTTTTATCTTTGAATGATGTGTTACCACACACCCATATGGTTAAGACCAAACCAGACCAATGTTCTTATCTTTATGGAGGGCTGGACCCTCCTAAGTTTCTCTCTAATGTTTTCTTATCATTTGCACTTGTTTTAGTACACCTAATTCTAATTTTATGTGATGGTAAAGGTAGGGGTGTACTAACTTTATCCCCGTAAGGAAAAGGCATTTTTGTTTATTTTAATTGCATTTTAAGTTGTTTTTTTCAGTTGTTTTTTTTGTGTGTGATTTGTTAAATTGGGTAACCTTTATCTGTCAATAGTGTTGAAGTGAAGATTACATATCCATCTGTCCAAATATGTAAAAAATATGTAAAACTATGTACTTACTTTTTCACGACTGTACGTTATTCACAAACCCATGGCTAGCATCCAAATATCTCAAACAGGTTCTAGGCAGAACTTAATGGCTTTTTCTGTCATTCTCTGTTGCTAGCTGCTTCAGGTAGGGCTTTACCTACAAGCATCAGCTCCACTTGGGTCTCTTATGCAGACAGCTGAGTAGGAAAGTAGGCAGAGAAGCTCACCAGAGACGTGGCTGGGTGTTAGGAAAGAGCTTCCCCACAACCTAATGAGGCCATTGGAGGCTTGTTAACGTCCCCCTTCTCTGTTTCCTCCAACAGACAGATGCTCCTCAGCTTCCCACATTACTTTATTTGAGTAGCTAGTAGCTAAAATCAGTAGAACTAGTACTTGGTTTCTGTTATATTCTGATCGCTGATGTCTGGGCATGTCTAAAGTTAACAGTGTTATTAGAAGGCTACTGGTTTCCAATGCTTACATTGCAGTTCATGGAATCTATGAATCCGTTCAAATGGTATGAACTTTGATTGTTGTCTTCTTGAACCCATCTGTTGTCCTCTCACAATGGCCACAATTAAATGTTAGCTCTCAGTGTATTGGAATGAATAGGCCTTCACTGAACACATTTTATTTCATTTAACCAGGCAAGTCGGTTAAGAACAAATTCTTATTTACAATGACGGCCTACCCCGGCCAAACCCGGACAACGCTGGGCCAATTGTGCACCGCCCTATGGGACTCCCAATCACAGCCGGATTGTGATACAGCCTGGAATGTAACCAGGGTCTGTAGTGGGGTATTTCCCAGAATTCAGGCCTATTTCTGTCCACAGGGTGTAATTCTATTAAAAACGAATTAAATCTAATGCATTTTAGCACCACTAATTAGTATAAACAAAAACAAGCCTAGATTTTTTTTATGGCTGCTCTTACTAATGATTTTAACACATTTTATTGGTGTTTTGTGGTACAATATCTGTGTTTTGGTGTTGTCCGCCACCAGAGTTTTCACATGTCGTGCCATATCTCAAACATTATTTATCACAAATTAATTAAAAAAAATATGCATATGAATTAAATGTTACCTGAACTAATAAACTACATGCACAGATTAAGCATATATATGCATTTTGTACTTTATTTTGCTTAATTTCTACCTGTCCCATGGTTTAGCCGTCATTACCAACACGCTCTGCATAAAGGCACTTTCCTAGTGTTTTTTCATCAAAAGTTTATTTGGTAGCCATGGTAACCTAATAGCATAGTGAGGCACATGGATTTCAAGCTGCAAGACTGATGCCTTGATGTCCAGAAAAGTAAGTAAATCTACTCTTTATTCTTTGTGTTGGGCATGTACACTTATTACGCGTCATTACCATATGTGTTGTATTTCTGTTTTTTTTAAACATTTTTTGATTATTTTTATCACTTTAATAGTTAAAATGGTGTACATTACATGTAGAAAGCTAGCTACTCTTGCTTAGTCATCATCTTTGCTAGTAAGGCTAGTTTTTTGACAAAAATGTCATTACCAGCACAGTCATTACCAGCACATTACAGCTTGTGCTGGTAATGACAGGTTGTGGTGGTGATGACGGCAGATACATTAAACATACTGTTCTTTAAAGATTTTATGTTGAATACGTTATCTTAAATGAATTAATATACATTTACCAATCAAAAGTCACTATATTTTAAATGAAGTAATGCATTTGTTTTTAAAATACTAAATTAATTCATTATAATTGTTGTGTTTAGGTGTGACATGGCTCCAAAACCAGCTGCTCAAAGGTCCAAATCATACAGAAAACATCTAAAAGATAATCCTGAGAAATATGCACATTATCTGCAGAGTGAGAAGACGACATCCTGTGGTACATCCTGTGGTACAGGCATGAAGATTTCCTGGGGCTCATGCCAGAGCCAAAACCAGTCACCAAGAGACATATGATGCTTGATGTCTCTGTCTGGAATAAAGTATCGTCCATGATGGATGAGAGGATGGAAGTTTGACGAGTTTTTGTCTGTTTTGTGGAAGATTTGGTATCAATTACATGTTTATGGTGTTACATTTTTTAAGCAATTGTTGAACAAAAAGTTTAAGTAAACTGTCAGATTAGATTCTAGTTGTTTGGGATACGTAATATGACTCATGTGTTATTTCAGCGTTTTACCTGTTCTTAACTGCCCTCCTGTTTCATGTTTTTTTTTATTCAACATGGCTATGAAATGATTAAATAGTCTGTTTAGACTATAATTATACTGAACCAATCCTGTTCACAAGGAACACAGTTCATGTTTGGTCTTCCATAATCAGATTAAACTATGTTTTGATGTTTAAACAGATTACTAGCTGGTGGTTTTTTTGTTGGTCTGAAGTCACTTAGGTTCTTAAATTACAATAGGTTATGATCAGTGATTTGTCATCACCGCAACAAACTGTCATTACCAGAACTGCAATGTCATCACCATCACCATACATATTTTTGCCAATAAATTATGTATAAATTACAAAAACATCCTACAATTATATATTTCTGACAATGTTGGACAGTCTAAATGATCACTGTATTAAAACGTTTTGATATATGGCATTCACTTAAAATAAGCTTATATTCCAAGGCAGGGTAGATTGATGAATCAGAAATGTAGATACTTAAATGACTATAATTCATCTTGCAAGTAAAAATCAACAATCCCATTAATTTCAAGATAAAATAGATTCCATGTGAAACCACAAAATGTTTTAAAAGCACTGATTTATTATTTAAGTTGTATTTTTTACATATATTCGATGATGTGATGGTAATGACATATTTACTTGACATAGTTAAGAAAATGGCAAAAATCATAAATGCCCTTATCTTATGGTCTCAACCAAGCTCATAACGTCGCTCCTGACTTAAGGACTGATAATTTTATGTATACCAATTAGTCAAATTTTGAATTTTAATTTTCAAAATTGCAGCAACCCAATTTGGCCCTTAATCTGAGAAATGCCCAGTGACGCCTAAAGCACTGAGATGCAGTGTCTTAGACCACTGCGCCACTCGGGATCCCCCCAAAAAGTGTAAATCGTAAACATATGAACATTTTTCTTCATCAATGTTTTTAGCATTCACCAAAGTGTAAACAAACAATTTCCCAAGCTAAAATATGTGAACTGCAAATCTCCTCCATAAACATTTATTGAGTGATGAAGTGCTACTCATGTTCAATGTATCAAAGGGAGGTTATTTGAATCACCCCCTCAAACATCCCCTCGAAGGCTTAAAGAGATACTCATCCATATCACACAGGATTACCTCTTTGATCCGAATCAATTTGTGAGCCATTTTGCTTTTGGACCTTGAAAGAGCCTCATTGCAGTTGAGGGTCATACTTTATTTTGAGCCTGAGAAATGTTGAATTATTATTACTGTGGAAACACTCCCATGTCCTTGTGCAGATCGAGGTCCCACTGTTTTAGAAGATGATATCTAAATCAATTTTGTATCTGGAACAGCTTCTATTATTTTATTAATTAATTCTCTATTTTTCCAATTTTCTCTTGTTTACATTTTTTTTTTATCTGGGAAAAGTTCCAAACAGAAATAGATGCACATTTAGAGGTCAAGGATGGTAATTATTCTTAGTGATGTAACTACTGAAATAAATAATTGCACTAAGAAGATAAAGGGAAGATACTGTAATTGCAGCTGTATGCAGGCCAGGGAGGGCTTGTTCTTCTCGGTACAATGACCCTGCTTAGTAAAAGGCTAAATCATTTTTACCTATCCAAAGCAGTAGGCAGCCAGACCGAGGCGAAATGGGTATATAATGACTATCTAGGACAAGGGTGGACTGGGACCAGAAATCAGCCCAGGCATTTCTAACACCATTTTTTTTTTTTACTTGAGGCCCCCACACCGTCCCATTTTTTTCCTTGAGGCCCCCGTTATTGGCCAAATAATGATAATTCAGCCAAAAAAAACAACATATTTTGCAGGCCAACTGAGTTTAAGATCAGCCCATCTGGCATTTGCCCAAACTGCCCTACAGCCAATCAGTTTCTGTGAAAAATACTGTGTTCTGTGTTTGTCTATGCTGTACTGTGAACTTCAAATGGTCATGGGTTAAAGTGTGCGGAGGCTTCCCTCTCCACATTACCTACAATACTTATGTGTCAGTAGGTAGTTGGACTGGGACAACAGATGACAACTGAGGATTCACAGCCTGTAATTGACTAGTTGCCATCAATGATTTCAACCAGGCCTACGGCAGATTGAAAACAAGTTAAAATATCTGCTATCGCTGAATAAGATCAAACACTTTTACTCCTTATTGACAGAGGTGGTATCTACTGAAGGTTTCTCCCAGTCTCAGACACTTGTATTCCATATAGACACATACACACACACACACACACACATACCAATCATCATCTTCGATCTAGCCTTCAGTCAGCTGTGCTGCTATGGGAGTATGACATAGCAGGCTATACAGGGCGTATGGATGCTTGTGGCTAGATGAGGGTCATTGAGTGTTCATCCAGGTCTGCACTTCAGGGCATGTCACCTGCTCATGGATGATGGAAGTCAGGGTTATTCGGTCAGCTTATGATTGGAAATGGAGTCATTTGAGGTCATACAATGCTGGAGAGAAGACACTAATAGCCTCTCAGTGAGCTGACAGACAGGAAGATAATAGGCTATTGTGTAATGTGTGTTTCTTATAAAGGTTATCACCAATAGAATTCAATAGAACGTATGATATTGTAACTCTATGGTTTTCAGCCTGTGTTTTTAAATAATTATATAAATCCATGGATTGTCAATCAATTGTCATATCTGGCTTGGCTTATTCATTTTGGCTCCTAGTGGACCATAGGGCCTCAATATCTGGTTATATCTTGACACAATCCACTAGTTTAATCTGTGTGACCTGCAGGAGTAGCCCCCTGACTGCAGCACACCCTGAGCTCCACGTGACTTTGAAACTGTGTATGTGATCGAGAGATAGCTAGCCATTGCTACTATCTCTAATCTTGGAATAAGCATACATGATGCAATACAGGTATAAGGCTGGATGCTGGCACAGCCCCATTGAGCACTGCACGGACAACCGGTTCGAACACAAGCTTTCAGGACAGCAGTGAGAACATAAATAAAGAATTGGAGCGGGTAAATAAATGAGATCAGACAGCATAGGGCATCTGCAGAGGAAAGGCAGGCCTGGGTCCCCGGGGCTTCAGGTAGGCAGGAGGCAGGAGCACATGAGGAAGGGAGAGAGAGAGGGAGATAGAATCCCTGAGCCAACCTCTCGGCTGCTGAGTCTAAAGAAAGTTCATCGTCGTACACACAGATGTGTGCATTGACACAGACACTAATGCACTCGCACATACACGCGCATAGAGAGAGAGAGAGATTAAGACAATCAAATAAATGCGCAATCATAAATGATGTATTTTAGCTAACACACACACACGCACACACACACACACACACACACACACACACAGAGCTCTTGTAAATAAAGTTGAATATTCAAACGATCTCTCTTTTTCTTTGTGTCCATTTCAGGGCCCGTTTTCGGCCTTCGTCACTGACAGCTAATGGATGTCCTCACACAGTATGACTACAATGAGAGTTTCTGGGACAATGAGAATGACACAGCGAGTGGGCAGAAGCAGCCGTATAATTACTATGCCATGCTCCTGACGCTGCTCATCCTCGTCATCGTCTTTGGCAATGTGTTGGTGTGCATGGCCGTATCCAGGGAGAAGGCCCTCCAGTCCACCACCAATTACCTGATCGTCAGCCTGGCCGTGGCTGACCTGCTGGTGGCCACCTTGGTTATGCCCTGGGTGGTCTATCTGGAGGTAGGTTACCTACACACCCACGCATGCTCTTTTCGTTGGCAGAAAGGCTTGAAGCTAAAGATACAGTGTCGGTTTTTTTACCCAGTGGTTGCTGGAGGTAGGCTACCTGTACACTCATGCGCCTTTGTCATTGGCTTAAAGGCTTCTTTCACAAGAGGTTGCGCAGCAAATTGCGTACATAGCTAAAGCAAAACAAACGCACATAAACAAGAGGTTGTTTGATTACACTTCCTTTTACCCTTACTCTTTGATTTTGCCCTTGCATTGACCCTCCTACTCAGTCCTCCAAAATGAAAATAAACCATTAGGGCCACATTGTTGATCTGAAAAATAATACATTGAAAGTGCACCTTTATTGTCATTGAAGCAATTAGCATTATGCAAACAAAAGCCTAATGAAAGGGTAAAGGCAACAGCTACCATTGCTGGAACAACGTGAAAGCAATGTGTGTCTGTTTTCATTGTTTATATTTTCCACATAACTGGTTAAATATATTAATTAACTAAACTAACTAAATGAATAATAAATACATGTAAATACTGCAAATAAAATGTACTGCATGGCTTAAAAGTGCATGAGAAATAATAGCTCTGTCTTTTAAAAAAATATATTATCACGTTTTATGATGCTTACCACGCAATAAAAGATTAAAGTTCAAATCCATCAAACTATTTTTCCCTGTCAAGAAGAAAATATGTTGTAAGTAATTATGGTTCCATGCAATTTCATTATGAAATTTAATAGATAAGAATTAATATCAGCATTAAATTGCTGGAAATAGCATAGCATATTATAACTGCCAGTTTAATGAAAGTCACTCAATAAAAAAGTTATTACTAGCAAATAGGCTGTAATGTTGATAAAATATCTACTGTAGACAGATTAAGTTTGAGCAAAGTGAGGAAATGAATAAATTCACATCATGAAAATAAATGGAACTGTACCTACAATGCTATCTAGCTTAGTATGGAGCAGCAGCCTGGCTAATGTCAAAAAGTCAAACGTATGTACTCATTCCCGCAGCTATAGCTAGGTTAGACAACATTGGTGAATTATTATGTATTATTTTGTGATGTGACTTTTAAAACTGGGTGTGTGCTGTGTAAACCACGTAAGGTTGAATCAATGCCCAGTGACATTTGCGACGTAAAGCAGCAGAACGGTAGCCTTGGGCAGCAACACAATCAACCTCATTCCAGCAAATCAATTGAGAGCAGGAAGTAGAACAGGTTTTGGAGAAAAACTCCTGGCCTTACCTCGCTGTGTTAGGATGTTATTTTTTATCGTGGTCTTTGGCCAATGACGTAAGAGGCCATCCAAGACTGCAGCGAAATAATCTTTCTGTGTGTGTACCTTCTGATTACCAGGGCTATCAAATTACACTCTAAAATCTATAGTCTATCGTGTGCTCTGGAGAAAAACTGTGACTTGATCTCTTGCTCTAGCATCCAAGAAAACCCCAATGATTATCCTGTGTTAAAATGGTCTACTTACATTTTAAAATGTTGTAATTTAGAAGATGCTCTTATCCAGAGTGATTCACAGGAGCAATTAGGGTTAAGTGCCTTGCTCAAGGGACATTGACAGATTTTTCACCTAGATGGCTCAGTGTTTCAAACCAGCAACCTTTTGGTTACTGGCCCAACACTCTAAATCGCTAGGCTACATCTGATTAAAAGTTGAGAAATGCCACATACAGTAGGCTAACTCAACCTTTCCACAGTGACCCTCAGCTGCCTTCAAACAGGCCTCTCGATTGCATTACAAAAGATACCAAGTTCAAGGTCAAGTGTGGATTAGTACACGCTTAACAAGAAGTTAAGGATAAACCGAATGAGATTTGATAGTTTGTTGTGCACGAATCCCATTCAGTTTGTCTTACTGACTAATAGTAGGGTGGCAGGTAGCATAGTGGTTAGAGCGTTGAGCCAGTAATTGGAAGGTCCCTGGTTCGAATACCTGAGCCGACAAGGTGAAAAACCTGTCAATGTGTCCTTGAGCAAGGCACTTAACCCTAATTTGCTCCAGGGGCTGACCATGCAGGTAGGCTGTGATTGTAAACAAGATTTTTTTTTTAAACTTACTTGCCTAGTTAAATAAAGGTTAAATAAAATTTTATACAAAAATTGTAGCATAACCAGACTTTATAATGTTTTGGAAATAGCACAAATTTAAATCTGTGCCTCTTACACAGTAGGCTGCAGCTTGGCAATATTACAAGGGCTTATTGTTAGCATGAGAATAAGCACTGCCTTCAAGTGAAACGGGTGGATATTTTTGGCAACGTCTTTGGGTTTATTTGGATGATTCACACTCTTTAAAACATTTGATTTCTAGCAGAGAAAAGATTATGTAGGATTATGCTTCGACACAACCAAAATAAACACATTGATCTTTTGTTATTACAATGTGGGGTTTGGATTTCCGTCCCTCTACCAGGAAATCATTGTAATTTGCTGCGAGACCATTGTCTATTTGTTTTCATTTTGGTGAGATCTTGTTCAGGTTCAGGTTAATTTATCTTCCTAGTCTAACAACAAGCTGTGGTAATGTGTTGGTCACAGTCTGCTGCAGGAGCACTGTTGCCCTTTCTTGCTAAATGCTAAATTTGAATTAATTATGAATACGTTTCGCCTTCGTTCGACCATGCCAAATGTGGTATATTAAGAGCCTCTTCTTGACATATGCTAGATGACCTTAGGTCTTCAGATGTTTATTGTCTTTGATGAGCAGCTGGGAAAGATTCTTAGCCTCTTTCCTCCCAGCCAGCCTCACAGTATGTTAAACAATGTGTCTGTGCAGATAGCAAATTAAATGTTGACATTTCTGAGAAAGTGTGATATCTATTGTACAATCGCAACACAAAATGAGAAAAACAAAACATCAGGAACAAATAAGAAAATATGTATTGAGTCGCAGTCGACATTAACATAGCAATTGGATTTCTCGCTGTGTTTCATTTACGATGTCACCGATGTCAGGGCAGTCCTCGACCAAATCAATCCTACGTTTGCCAGCATCACTAACATCATGGTGGAGGTAGATATATGCTTCCAATAAGCCCTTACCATGATGTCTATGGGTGTTAATAATGATCTCCATTCCCACCAGTTAGGGAGGAGTGTTAGAGGGCTGATGTGTGGAGCCTGGTATAGAGAGTCTTTCATTAGGTTTGTCAGATCATTCTTTAATCACTGGCATGGGTGCAAACAGACAGCCAGGAGCAAAGACATAACCCTCTTCAAGCTTGAGCTTGGCATAATTAATTGCGCACTGCCTCAGGACAGATAGGTCTCCATGAGCCAAACTTTGCAGCTCTGGCTGTTTAAAAAAACAAAAAATTGAGATGCAGATATCGCTGGGCTTGACGACTCCAATACGATTGAGTGAGAAACTGAGTGAGAAGCAGTCATGCAAGGATGTTAGCTTGTAGCTACACCATGCCCTGTTCATGTGGAGGTGGTTTGTGAATAAGAATGGGTTCATCAGGCTCTTGGGAATAAAGCATAGGCTACTCGTTATATGTAAATCTCTCTCTCTCTCTCTCTCTCTCTCTCTCTCTCTCTCTCTCTCTCTCTCTCTCTCTCTCTCTCTCTCTCATGACCAAAAGTATGTGGACACGTGCGCAGTCTGCATTAATTCATCCTAAAGGTGTTTGATGGGGTTGAGGTCAGGGCTCTGTGCAGGCCAGTCAAGTTCTTTCACACCAACCATTTCTGTATGGACCTCGCTTTGTGCACGGGTGCATTGTCATGCTGAAACAGGAAAGGGCCTTCCTTAAACTGTTGCCACAAAGTTGGAAGCACTGATTCGTCTACAATGTCATTGTATGCTGTAGCATTCATTTCCCTTCACTGGAACTAAGGGGCCTAGCCCGAACCATGAAAAACAGCCCCAGACCATTATTCCTCCTCCACCAAACTTAACAGTTGGCACTATGCATTCGGGCAGGTAGCGTTCCCCCGGCTTCCGCCAAACCCAGATTTGTCCGTCGGACTGCCAGATTGTGAAGCTTGATTCATCACTCTATAGAAAGCGTTTCCAGTGCTATAGAGTCCATTGGCGGCAAGCTTTACACCACTCCAGTCGACACTTGGCATTGCGTATGGTGAGCTTAGGTTTGTGTGTGATTATTTGGCCATGAAAACCCATTTTATGAAGCTCCCAACGAACAGTTTATGTGCTGACATTGCTTCCAGAGGCAGTTTGGAACTCGTTAGTGAGTGTTGAAACCGAGGACAGACGATTTTTACACGCTACACGCTTCAGCACTCAGCGGTCCAATTTTGTGAGCTTGTGTGGCCTACTACTTTGTAGCTGAGCCATTGTTACACCTAGATGTTTACACTTCACAATAACAGCACTTACAGTTGACCGGGCAGCTCTAGCAGGGCAGAAATCTGACAAACTTTGAAAGGTGGCATCCTATGAAGGTGCCACGTTGAAAGTCACTGAGCTCTTCAGTAAGGCCATAATACTGCCAATGTTTACAGCTATAAGCAGACCACACCGAGTTCCACTCCTATCAGCGGCTCCAGTGGGCACGAGATCAACCAACACTGGACAATTGAGGAGTGGAAAAACATTGCCTGGTCTGATAAATCCTGGTTCCTGTGCGTCATGCTGATTGCAGAGTCAGGATTTCGCGTAAGCAGCATGAGTCCATGGCCCCATCCTGCCTGATGTCAACGGTACAATTTGGTGGCGGTGGGGTAATGGTGTGGGGAATGTTTTCCTGGCACACGTTAGGTCCCTTGATACCAACTGAGAAATGTTTGAACGCTCAAGCATATCTGAAAATACAATTAATCAATGCTCCGAAGAATTAAGGCTGTTCAAATCAAATTGTATTTGTCACGTAAAACAACAGGTGTAGACTAACAAATGGAGTTGCACCCCATTTTGCCCTCAGAACAGACTCAATTCGTCGGGGCATGCACTTTACAAGGTGTCAAAAGCCTTCCACAGGGATACTGGCGCATGTTGACTCCAATGTTTCCCACAGTTGTGTCAAGTTGGCTGGTACTGGATAGCTCGTTCCATCTCATCCCACAGATGCTATTGAATTGAGATCTGGTCTCCTGAGTGGATCAGCGGTCTAAGGCAGTGCTAGAGGTGGCACTACAGACCCTGGTTCAATCCTGGGCTGTGTCACACAACCGGCCGTGATCGGGAGTCCCATAGGGTGGCGCACAATTGGCCCAGTGTTGTCTGGGTTAGGGGAGGGTTTGGCTGGTGTAGGCTGTCATTGTAAATAAGAATTTGTTCTTAACTGACTTGCCTAGTTAAATAAAGGTTAAATAAAAATAAAAATAAATAAATGGTGACTGGGCAGGCCACAGCAATAAGCTAAATTCACTGTCATGCTCGTGGAACCATTCCTGGACAATCCTAGGCTTGTGGCATGGTGCGTTATCCTGCTGAAAAAAATATATTTGCAGATGAATACATCTGCTGCCATGAAGGGATGCACCTGATTGGCAATGTTGTTCAGATATCCTGTGGCATTCAAACATTGCTCCACATTTATCAAGGGGTCCAATATGTGCCATAAAAAACACACCTCACACCAGCACCAGCCTGCAATATTGACACGCGACATCATGGATACATGTACTCGTGTGGTTTATTCCATAGTCCTATTCCTAGTCCTACCATCAGCGTGAAACAGTAGGACATCAGACTAGGCAATGTTTTTCCAATTCTCCAGTGTTTTCATTCCTGAGCCCACTAGTGGAACTCTGTAAGGACATCGGCTGCCATACCCCATTCGTGTCAAGGTACGACGAGTTGTGCATTCTTTTATGAGTCTTTGGGCACCAATGTTGTGCTTGACTGTTAGTTGACTAAATGTAGCTTGTCTGTTGCTCTAAACAATTTGTGTCTGCCTCCTTTTTCATCAATGACCCGTTTTCGACCACTGGCCTGCCGTTATCTGGATGTCCTTTGGGTGGTTGGTGGACCATTCTTGATACACACGGGAAACTGTCAAGCGTCAACCCAGCAGCGTTGCAGTTCTTGACACACTCAAACGGTTGTGCCTGGCGCCTACTACCGTACCCTGTTCAAAGGCGCTTGAATCTTTTGTCTTAACCATTCACCCTCTGAATGGCACACATACACAATCCATGTCTCAATTGTGTCAAGGGTTAACCTGTCTCCTCCCCTTCATCTACACTGATTTGAAGTGGATTTAATAAGTTACATAAATAACGGATCATAGTTTTCACCTGGATTCACATGGTCAGTCTATGTCATGGAAAGATCAGCATACACTCAGTGTATATACAGCGGGTGAAATAAGTATTGAAGACGTCACCATTCTTCTCAGTAAATATATTTTCAAAGGTGCTATTGACATTTTCACCAGATGTTGGTAACAACCCAAGTAATCCATACATACAAAGAAACCAAAACAAATAAGTTCAGAAATTAAGTTATGTGTAATAATGTGAAATGACACAGGGAAAAAGTATTGAACACACTTACTGATATTTATTTAATAATTTGAACAGTCTTCAAATTTTGAAGGTTCCGTGGGCCTCTTCTATGAATCTTGATCTTCAGTTCTTTCCATAGATTTTCAATGGGATTTAAGTCAGGTGATTGGCTGGGCCATTCTAGCAGCTTTATTTTCTTTCTTTGAAACCAATTGAGAGTTTCCTTGGCTGTGTGTTTGGGATCATTGTCTTGCTGAAATGTCCACCCTCGTTTCATCTTCATCATCCTGGTAGATGGCAGCAGATTTTTGTCAAGAATGTCTCGGTAAATTTGCCCATTCATCCTTCCTTCAATTATGTGAAGTTTGCCAGTACCATTTGCTGAAAAGCAGCCCCACACCATGATGTTCCCACCTCCAAACTTCACTGTTGGTATGGTGTTTTTAGGGTGATGTGCAGTGCCATTTCTCCTCCAAACATGGTGTGTATTATGACATCCAAACAGTTCAATTTTGCTCTCATCTGACCACACTATATTCTCCCAGTATTTCACTGGCTTTTCCAAATGTTGTGCAGCAAACTTTAAACGAGCTTCAACATGCTTTTTTCTCAGCAATGGAGTCTTGCGTGGTGAGCGTGCATACAGGCCATGGCGGTGAAGTGCATTACTTACTGTTTTCTTTGAGACAACAGTACCTGCTAATTGCAGGTCTTTTTGAATCTCTCCACAAGTGGTCCTTGGCTCTTGGACAACTCTTCTGATTATTCTTTTCACTCCTCTGTCAGAAATCTTGCGAGGAGCACCTGGTCGAGGCAAATTTATGGTGAAATGATTGTCTTTCCCATTGGAACATTCAGAAGCTTAGAAATGTGCCTATAACCAATGCCATCATTATGTTTTGCAACAATTAGGTTGCGAAGGTCTTGAGACAGCTCTTTGCTTTTACCCATCATGAGATGTGTCTTGTGTGACACCTTGGCAATGAGACCTTTTTGTAGGCCATCAGTTGGGACTGAACCAGCTGATATTAATTTGCACTGACAGGGGGCTGGATTGCTTTTTAATTACTGATAGTTTTCAGCTGTTGTCTTGGCTTTCCATGCCTTTTTGCACCTCCCTTTCTTCATGTGTTCAATGCTTTTTCCCTGTGTCATTTCACATTATTACACATAACTTAATTTCTGAACTTACTTGTTTTGGTTTCTTTGTATGTATGGATTACTTGGGTTGTTATTTCATGTCAATAGCACCTTTGGAAATATATTTACTGAGAAAAATGGTGACGTGTTCAATACTTATTTCACCCGCTGTATACTGTATATACAGTGCTTTCGGAAAGTATTCAGACCCCATGACTTTTTACACATTTTGTTAAGTTACAGCCTTATTCAAAAATATATTTTTTTCCACCATCAGTCTACACACAATACCACATAATGACAAAGCGAAAACAGGTTTTTAGTCATTTTTGCTAATTTATTAAAAATTTAAACAGAAATACCTTAT
This sequence comes from Thymallus thymallus, assembly GCA_023634145.1. Taxonomy (NCBI): domain Eukaryota; kingdom Metazoa; phylum Chordata; class Actinopteri; order Salmoniformes; family Salmonidae; genus Thymallus; species Thymallus thymallus. Next base: position 17,218,637 of record CM042379.1, on the reverse strand, counting down.
TTACATAAGTATTCAGACCATTTGCTCAGGTGCATTCTGTTTATATTGTTCATCCTTGAGATTGATTGGAGTCCACCTGTGGTAAATTAAATTGATTGGACATGATTTGGAAAGGCACACACTTGTCCATATAAGGTCCCACAGTCGACAGTGCATGTCAGAGCAAAAACCAAGCCATGAGGTTGAAGGAATTGTCGGTAGAGCTCCAAGACAGGATTGTGTCAAGGTACAGATGTGGGGATGGGTACCAAAAGATAAAGATTTCTGCAGCATTGAAGGTCCCCAAGAACACAGTGGCCTCCATCATTCTTAAATGGAAGAAGTTTGGAACCACCAAGACTCTTCCTAGAGCTGGCTGCCTGGCCAAACTGAGCAATTGGGGTAGAAGGGCTTTGGTCAGGGAGGTGACCAAGAACCCGCTGGTCACTCTGACAGAGTTCCAGAGTTCCTCTGTGAAGATGGGAGAACCTTCCAGAAGGACAGCCATCTCTGCAGCACTGGACAGACAGAAGCCATTCCTCAGTAAAAGGCACATGACATCCTGCTTGGAGTTTGCCAAAAGGCACCTAAAGGACTCTCTGGTCTGATGAAACCAAGATTGAACTCTTTGGCTTGAACGCCAAGCGTCACGTCTGGAGGAAACCTGGCACCATCCCTACGGTGAAGCATGGTGTTTTCTTCAGCGGCAGGGACTGGGAGACTAGTCAGGATCAAGGGAAAGATGAACGAAGAGTACAGAGAGATCCTTGATGAAAACCTGCTCAAGAGTGTTCAGGACCTCAGACGGGGGCGAAGGTTCACCTTCCAACAAGACAACGGCACTAAGCACACAGCCAAGACAACACAGGTGGGGCTTCGGGACAAGTCTCTGAATGTCCTTGAGTGGCCATGCCAGAGCCCGGACTTGAACCCGATCAAACATCTCTGGAGAGACCTGAAAATAGCTGTTCATCCAACCTGACAGAGCTTGAGAGGAACGGCATAGAAAAATGGGAGAAACTCCCCAAATACAGGGGTGCCAAACTGGTAGCATCATACCCAAGATAACTCAATGCTGTAATCGCTGCCGAAGCTGCTTCAACAAAGTACTGAGTAAAGGGTCTGAATACTCATGCAATAAAAACATTTTAAAAACCTGTTTTTGCTTTGTCATTATGGTACATTTTGTGTAGATTGATGAGGGAAGAAAACAATTTAATCAATTTTAAAATAAGGCTGTAAATTAACAAAATGTGGAACAAGTCAAAGGGTATGAACACTTTCCGAATGCACTGTATATACTGTTGTCGTGGAAATTCTACACTGGGAAACTCAAAGTAAATCTTAAATTAATCATTTCATATCATATTATCAGCGCGCTGGAGAGGTTCCAATTCAATGCACCAAGTACACATGTCGATCAGGAGCTCCACCCGGGGTAGAGTCCCGTTAGTTCTCTTATATAGAGACAAGTTATATTTGCATGATTTAGCAAATTCATCATTCATAATGAATTCATCATTAACGTTTGCTTCCTTCATGTGATCGACCAATACTGGGTCATGCATATGACAGACCAATACCTCACAAGGCTTCTTCGCGCTAAGCTGAGACCTTGAAACTGAGATATATTTTGTTCTCAAAACAGGGTTCTGGGCATACTTCCAAATTGCAGATACTGATAGTGAGGAAACAATAACATGTTCCACACTGTCTTTTGATTGATTCTGATATAAGTGACAGGGAAATTATGGTAAATGGAGCATGCATTAGAAGATACATGAGAACAACTGAAAAGATAAGAACATCTATTGAAGAATAGTGGGGTTTGCTTTTTAATGTCTGACTGAACTGCAACTGAAAAAAAGTCAGTGCTTGAGTCAGTGCTTGAGGGGGATAAAACAAATAGTTCTGTTGTCTCTAAATGAACATCTTTCTTTCAGGTGGTGGGAGAGTGGAGGTTTAGTAAAATCCACTGTGACATCTTTGTCACCCTAGATGTCATGATGTGCACTGCAAGCATCCTCAATCTCTGTGCCATCAGCATTGATCGGTAAGTGCTCTTGAAATTGTTGAATCTTGGCTGGAGGCAGGTGCCATTGTGGATTCGCAGTGAAAATCTTTACGAAAATGAATTGGAGTCTGGGCCTAAAAGGCCTACTTGCATAACCCAGATGATACTTTCTATTGAATACCAATGCCATTATTTATGGGATATGCAGTATGGCACTTTTCATTTTGAATGATTTTCCACACAAATGCATGTACAGAACACCTTGGTTATGTGAATACCTAACTCAGAGTTAATTTAAATATTTATTGAAGTAATTTGTATTTGAATTACAAAATGTGTGCACATTCAGTATGTGTGGAGAAAATCTTCTTGAGTTGAAATGAGTTGTTTATACTGCAAATGCTTATTTTAGAGTAAGAGAAACACAGAGTAATTGGTTATATAGTCCTGTAATTAACAAATAGTCATGTGATAGTCCTGTGATCTGTACTATTGAATAAAGAGTACCCTTAAAGCTAGAGTCCTTAATTGAAACAATATCCACTCTCGAATTCATAGACAGAGCTATGGATTCAAGGACTGTCCATCCATGATATCAAATGTATAGTTTAACAATGATTTGAAGCTATACAGTGTTGGTTTACATTTACATTGTTTACAAACACTGGAGTAAAACAAGCTTATATTTTGGGTTCTGGTGGAGTACAACAGTTGACCTAAGCTCATGAGGCATTTATAAGTTATATTCTTCAATAATCAATGGGTATATACTGTATATGTATATCATTAAGTCCAAAAATGTATGTAGGAACTAAGGATTCTAGACCAACCGACTACAGTCCCTATACAGGGGATGGATGTGGAAATGGTTGGGTCATACAGTCGTAGTCAAAAGTGTTGAGAATGACACAAGTATTGTTATCCACAAATTTTGCTGCTTCAGTGTGCTTTCATTGACAATGACATTCAGTTTATGCAAAGAGTCAATAGTTGCAGTGTTGACCCTTCTTTTTCAAGACCTCTGCAATCCGCCCTGGCATGCTGTCAATGAACTTCTTGGCAAAATCCTGACTGATGGCAGGCCATTCTTGCATAATCAATGCTTGGAGTTTGTCAGAAGTTGTGGGTTTTTGTTTGTCCACCCGCCTCTTGAGGATCGACCACAAGGTCTGGGGAGTTTCCTGGCCATGGACCCAAAATGTCAATGTTTTGTTCCCCGAGCCACTTAGTTATCACTTTTGCCTTATGGCAAGGTGCTCCATAATGCTGGAAAAGGCATTGGTTGTCACCAAACTGTTCTTGGATGGTTGGGAGAAGTTGCTCTCGGAGGATGTGTTGGTACCATTCTTTATTTGTGGCTGTGTTCTTAGGCAAAATTGTGAGTGAGTCCAGTCCCTTGGCTGAAAAGCAACCCCACACATGAATGGTCTGAGGATCCTTTATTGTTGGCATGACACAGGACTGATGGTAGCGCTCACCTTGTCCGGACAAGGTGTTTTCCGGATGGCCCAAACCATCGGAAAGGGGATTCATCAAAGAAAATGACTCTACCCCAGTCCTCAGCAGTCCAATCCCTGTACCTTTTGCAGAATATCAGTGTGTCCCTGATGTTTTTCCTGGAGAGAAGTGGCTTCTTTGCTGCCCTTCTTGACACCAGGCCATCCTCCAAAAGTCTTCGCCTCACTGTGCGTGCAGATGCACTCACACCTGCCTGCTGCCATTCCTGAGCAAGCTCTGCACTGGTGGTGCCCCGATCCCGCAGCTGAATCAACTTTAGGAGACGGTCCTGGTACTTGCAGGACTTTCTTGGGTGCCCTGACACCTTCTTCACAACAATTGAACCTCTCTCCTTGAAGTTCTTGATGATCTGATAAATGGTTGATTTAGGTGCAATCTTACCAGCAGCAATATCCTTGCCTGTGAAGCCCTTTTTGTGCAAAGCAATGATGACAGCTCGTGTTTCCTTGCAGGTAACCATGGTTGACAGAGGAAGAACAATGATTTCAAGCACCACCCTCCTTTTAAAGCTTCCAGTCTGTTATTCTGACTCAATCAGCATGACAAAGAGATCTCCAGCCTTGTCCTCGTCAACACTCTCACCTGTGTTAACGAGACAATCACTGACATGATGGCAGCTGGTCCTTTTGTGGCAGGGCTGAAATGCAGTGGAAAAGTTTTTGGGGGATTAAGTTCATTTTTATGGCAAAGAGGGACTTTGCAATTAATTGCAATTCATCTGATCACTCTTCATGACATTCTGGAGTATATGCAAATTGCCATCATCAACACTGAGGCAGCAAACTTTGTGGAGTTGTTTTTTTTTTACCTTTATTTTACTAGGCAAGTCAGTTAAGAACAAATTCTTATTTACAATGACGGCCTAGGAACAGTGGGTTAACTGCCTTGTTCAGGGGCAGAATGACAGAATTTTACCTTGTCAGGTCAGGGATTCAATCCAGTTACAGTTACAGGCTCAACACTCTAACCACTCCGCTACCTGCCGAGACCAATACTTGTGTCATTCTCAAATCTTTTGACTACGACTGTACAAGTTCCTGGGAGTCCATATGGACAACAGGCTGGAATGGGCTGGTAACACCGGGGCTCTGTACAAATAGGGCTCTGTACAAATAGTGTCCTTCCTGCCCGCGGCTATTAGACAATTTAATGCCTCACTGGGGTGCCGTGCCGTCGGCAACATAGACCTGGAACTGTTGGGGTGTTAGGACCTAGTTTAACAATTATGCATCCCTCCGTGAGTAAGTCTGGTCTGTAATCACTCATTCACTCAGGACTTGTTCATTCAGGACTGTATATACATATTCATGTACAATTGTTATATCATATCACATGCAATATTGTAAGTAATTCTTGGACTGAACTTACGTAGTCATTCACTCAGGAATGCATATTAGTATCCTGTCAGTTGTATCTTTTTTCATTGCTTTTAGTATATTGAATGTGCAATACATGCATTTATCTGTAATTAAACCCTGCACTAAGGACTGTATTTTAAGGGAATTATTATTATTATCCTAAATTATATCATACGCACATTTAGCTATTTAAGTATCTCTTCCTGTCATTTACCTGTACAGTTAATGTAACCATGCAAATGTTTCTCTTACCTTTAACCAGACTGTATATTAAGTAAACTATTATTACCCGCACTTATATCGTACGCACATTTAGCTATATAAGTATTTCTCTGCCATCGACCTGTATAGTATAGTTCACCATGCAAATATTCCATATTTATCTATATCAACTTGCAATATCTTTATACATTTCTTTCACCTAACACTCTGTAACAATGTATAGTGTACATATTCAGCCATTCACCCATACTATGCAATGTCTTTTTATAGCTTTTTGCACTCCAGACTTCTTGTATTTTTATACTTTTTCATACTGCCGCACTATGCATCATGTATCGTGTATCTGTCTTTTGTGTATTTTCGTTCTGGCATTTTGCACCTGCCCTGTGTTTTTTCGTAGCTGCTTGACGAAGAAATTTCCCCTCAGGGATCAATAAAGTATCTACCTACCTACCTACCTACCTACCTACCTACCTACCTACCTACCTACCTACCTACCTACCTACCTACCTACCTACCTACCTACCTACCTACCTACCTACCTACCTACATACCTACCTACCGAGCTACCTACCTACCTACCTACCTACCTACCTACCTACCTACCTACCTACCTACCTACCTACCTACCTACCTACCTACCTACCTACCTACCTACCTACCTACCTACCTACCTACCTACCTACCTACCTACCTACCTACCTACCTACCTACCTACCTACCATCTCTATCTCTTTAAGTGCTTATGTCGCCTTAGGCCTCGTACGTAAAGGTTCCCTACCAAACTACAATGAAATCAATAAAGTCTGTAAGAGGATTTCTACTTCCTAAGGATATCAACTAACTCACTAATAACGTCACAAAACAGGCTAGAGGTTAATTGATTAGGTCCCCTACCAGGGATGTAGTGGAGGGTTAATGCATATAAACACATTTAATGCACATTAAGGGTTAATGCACATTAAGCACCTTTTTATTTCCTAAATAGCATTTACCTGTTACGCTAAATTAGAGTTTTTTAGCGTTTACTGTACGTTAGTCGTCTCCCATCATCTCAGAGTTTACCCACCTTTTTTTCTACCCCTACATCCCTGATGTCCCTATTAAGAGAAGATGGAGAAAGATCGCTGTCACTCCACGTGTAGCCTGCACAGTAGAAAAGCCATATTCAAACTTGGATCATGTCTGGCAGTTTGTCTAACCCTGCCGTGTTTTCCCCTTCTCTTTCCTCCCCTCTGCTTCCTTCCACAACAGATACACAGCAGTCGCCATGCCCATGCTGTACAACACGCGCTACAGCTCCAGAAGACGAGTCACTGTTATGATCTCTGTGGTGTGGGTTCTGTCCTTTGCAATATCATGCCCCCTGTTATTCGGCTTAAATAACACAGGTAATAGCAGGAACTGTGAGCTACCTTGCCCTGCTGCACTGTAATCTTTGCTATTGCACATTGCATCCACTGTATTTTGGCTTTCATGGCACTAAGGAGAAGACTCAGGTCTTAGGTGATACTAAATTGTATGACTGCTGTGAATGGGCTAAACAGTGTGGTGGTTAGTTTGAATGCTCTTCTTTCATACACATAGTATATTAATCTAAAATGGCACTTTAATGTATTTTGCCCTGTATTGACCAACTCAGTTGCCTTGTGGTTAGAGTGTCCACCCTGAGTTTGAATTGTTGGGAGACCGCTCCTCGGCAGTCATACCAAAGCGTGTATGAATGGTACCCGATGCGTCTCAGCTTGGAATTCAGAATTAAGGAGGTGCATTGGGGATAAGACTCTGCAATAGACTAGCTCCGTGTCCAGGGGTTGTACTTATACATCAAGCTGCGCCATGCAACAGAGAACGGCTACTGCTCAAATGAGCTGTTCCTGCGCGCTCGTGCAAGGCTCCTTTCTTACGTTTGACTGGTATTGTTGTTTGTCATTTTGTTTTCCTCCCTAGCGACTCGCGACGAGTCCCTGTGCATCATCGCCAACCCAGCCTTTGTGGTGTACTCCTCTATTGTGTCCTTCTACATTCCCTTCATCATCACTCTGCTGGTCTACGTGCAAATTTATGTGGTGCTTCGCAAGCGGCGGAAACGGGTGAACACAAAGCGCTCGTGTCAAGGGACAGGCGACCACAACACAGGCGTCACGTTAAAGGTGACTAGGATGCAAATCATGTTTTTTTTTATGAAGTGCTCGACACACTTAGGAGAGCCAATTCAATTAAATCCATTATCAACAAACCCTCGTGTTTTTTTCCCTCAAACATGAGGAAGCTAAATATTGTCCATAAAGTGTTTGCTATTCCCAGATATGAGAGGCCAAACACATAGATCATGATTGTGTTGGAGGGGGTAAGAAAAACACACGAGATAGCATTCTAGCCTGGGATGAAAAGGGCACACGCAATTATCCTAAGGCGTTTTAAGAGGGTTATTTTAGCGCATTGAGATTATTAGCAGCATATTCTGCTGTAATTGGTAATTTCACACGGCAAATCCCACTTGGCCATGTTACATTACATAGATTAGAAGGAGAGTTAAAATGCAACAGTAATTAAGATGTGCCTTTAAGTGGCCTTTTCCTTTTCTGGATATTGATTTTAGTGACATTAAAGCGGATGAATATAGGAAAAGAAGCCGTGATTCTCCCAGACCTCTACATTACTTATGTACATGCATGCCTTTGGTGTGCGGAAGGGAGAGAGAAGAGAAAGTACATTCACAAAGTACTAGGCATTTGCAAGGCAAATAGTCCTCATCACTTTTATACTGTGAGTCAATAAACCATTTCTGAAACAATATTGTCTAACTCATTTTTTTATTGTCAGTTTAACTTTTTTATTTCTGCCCTATTGAGTGTTATGGATTTAATGATTCGAATGGGAATCAAATAACGGAGTACGCTCAATAGAATTACAGTTTGTTTTGTTTATTGTTAATTGTTCTTTAGAATTGTGCCCTCGCAAAGAGCGACTTGGTGCCTGTGCAGTGACTGTATGCCGGCTTCTCTCCCCTGTTGTTGTTCAGGACAAGTGCAGTCACCCAGGAGATGTGAGGCTGTGCACTGTGATTGTGAAACCTAATGGAAGCTTTCCTGTCAACAAGAAAAAAGTGGTGTGTCAAGTATTTATTGTGCTATTTTTACAGATTAACTCTCATAAGGTTACTGGAAGTCTTTACTTTCAAAGGCAGTTAACACAGTGTAACCTCTATTGTTCCCATTTCTCCCCGTAAGCAAGATATAGAAGTTACTGCTACATTACTGCTACTACTACCACTACTACTACTACTACTATAACATCGTTGTTGATCTCTGTCAGCAGATCTTCATCAAAGAGGTGGCCCACGAAGGGGACGACATGGAGTTGGACGAGATGACCAACTGCAACCCTCAGAAACAGAAGAATGTGGGCAATGCAACCGCCACTCCTATCAGCCATGAGCTCCTCCCGCCAATCAAGGCCAACTCCAGCACCACCTCCGTGCCCCCCTCCCCGTCTGAGGGCTCCCTCAAAGTGGAGAAGAACGGCGACTCGAAGGACATACTGGCTGAAGTGCCCAAAGTGGCTAAAGCGTTTCAGACCGAGGCCTTACCCAACGGCAAAACCCAGACGTCTATCAAGCAGCAACCCACTCTCATGAGTAAGAGGAAGATCTCCCAACAGAAGGAAAAGAAAGCCACTCAAATGTTAGCCATAGTCCTGGGTAAGTTGTTAACGTGAATACCACTTTGAATGTTTGAAAGTACTATTGAACTTTTCAGGAGAGAGGAGGGATACAGACATTGGGGTAAAGTCTATTTTACTTTCACACGTCATATGCAATAAGAGAACTCTGATATATTTAAAAATGTAGCTGATATATTTATTTTACTAGCTGTAGTTTTCTGGTGGCCTGTATAGGTATTATATTCCATTAGTAATCCTTAACTTGAAAAGAGCTTACAGGCAGCGAGGCAGACAATGATGCAATAAAAAGGAAACAGTTTTCATTTTCATCGAGGAGAAGTACATTTTTATAAAGTTTAACTTCAGGACATGATTCAATGTCGACATCAATCCGACATGAATACTAGCTGGTTACTCTGATCTTTTCACATGTTGTCTTCTCTCTCTCTCTTTAGGTGTATTCATCATATGCTGGCTACCATTTTTCATTACTCATATATTGAACACCCACTGCACCACATGCAAGGTTCCTGCGGAGATGTATAACGCTTTCACGTGGCTGGGGTATGTGAACAGTGCGGTGAACCCCATCATATACACCACTTTCAATATAGAGTTCAGAAAAGCTTTCATCAAGATCCTGCATTGCTAAGTTTGGTATTTTAGGAGGGAGCTGGAATGAAGAAAAGCATCACTTATAGCCTACTAAAATATACCTCATCCACGTGAGGACAGTGCACATGACCATAAGTCTCAGTGATGAGCTTTGAGAAATGGAGAGACTGAGTAAATGTCACACATGAAGACTTGGGGACTTTTGTGGATTATTTTGTGGACTCTCCCACATGAATGTATATTGAGGAATAATGTATTTATCAATTAACTGTTTCTTGGAAATGCTTGTCACTTAAGAGCCATCCATGTAAGGACATTTTAAGAAAACACAAGAAGATGTGTTTAAAAACACTAAAGCAAGCCACATATTTAATCTGTGTATATGATGTCTTTTGATAATGACTGAATCCTGCAAAGAACAACTAGATTTCAACAAATCAGTGTTCATCTCAGTATTAAACCTGATAATATTAAACTGGTCATCTATGAGCTCTGCAGCTTCAAACCACAGAATGGAAAGTGTGTTACATAGAGATTAAATATTTTGACTCATGGTTTTCTCACTGGTCCACTTGGCAAGAGAGGCAGACATATATTTGTGGTAAATTGAATTATTATTATTATTATTAATAATAATAATAATATGAATATTCTTCTTCTTATTATTGTTATTATTATTGAAAAACCCTCTACAGCCACCACTGGTAAATTGTTCTTATCTGGCTCGGAAGGACCATGAATAAGGCTTTTGTGCAATTATAAACATTTGCTGTACATGCTTTTTATAAACACATTCTATGTGATTATATGCCTGCAATGGAAATGTGATGCATGTTACATTACTCCTTTACATGGATTCTCATGAAATGTAAGTTTGACAACAAAACTGAACATGTCCAATAAATTAAGTTATGAGACGTGCTGTGCCATGTCAATTTCTTCTCTACATACTGTTCATATACTGTAATACTGTATAAATAACTAATACAATAGTACAATGCAAAACGTTATACCACTACTAGGCTGAATACTCTTATTATAATTGGTCGAGAGGGTGTTGATTATTTTCCTGTAAATACACCGCAAAACATAATATGGCAATGAAGTAATTATAACAAAAAAAAGTGCCTCACTATTCCATGTCAATGTTTTCTGCATATGATTCTAATGTTCTCTGTGCAGGAAACCATATTGGGGCTTTAGTCTTTAGTCTTTAGTGAGAAAGCCCCCTAGTTTATGTGGCATGCCACAACTTGATGTACAGGCCCCATCTCGTAGGATATTATGATGTCATTAGTCCCATGGTAACCATTATCAGAGGCTGTGGTTAGAGTCTCTCTACAGAAGATCAATGCCACAGGTACTGATGACAGAGCAGAAATAAGTATGTCTTCAGTGTAAAAGGGATGCCTCATCCCCTATTCATATGTAATCTTGAACACTGTGGGTTTTCTGCCCCCCTAGCGACCTGCCTTGACATATCAAGTCCCTCATCACTATCCCATGAGATGGCTCCCCACTGCCCTGAAAGTATACTCTGGCTGTCTGGCCTGAGACCGCCAACAATAGCAAAGAATAGCAAAGAATAGAGCTACTGGACAGTAACTTTCACACACAGAACCCCATTGTTGTGCTGGTAGGATAGTATGACACTTACCAGATGCTTTCTTAAAATCCAAATTGACTTACAGTACAATGAGTGCATACACTTTTAGAATGTCTATGTTGTCCATGTGGGACTTAAACCCACGACCTTGTTGTTGTTGTTTTTTTAATTAATTTGTTTGGCATTCAGACAGATTCATCACAGGCTACTGTGTTATTATGGGTACTTTGATTTACGCTTTAGCCATGGTTCCTCTGTGCCTGAGCCATTTGAATATCTCTTTCATCATCCTTGCTCTGTAACAGGCTCCCCATAGAAAATATTTTCCTACAACCAGCATCCAGCACCTGGCCCTGTGTCACATTGTAAGGAGGTCCCAAGGGCCCCAATTCAAACAGCACCTTGAGTCTTCAAAATCCTGTTCTTCAGATGCTATATCAGCATCAATAATCCCAATACCAACCATACATATACTATCCCCAGTCACTATCAATCTGAATGGCCTCCCCTCCATCCGTGATGATGACAGTCAGGCCCCCCACAGTGTTGTCTATGCTTTACGCAACCATCTGTGACATTGATTCTCCTCAAGTTTCATTCATATCAATGGAAACTTTTGACAAGCACTTACCTCGAGGGAGAACTGGAAACACTGTATAATCTCTGCACAGCCCTAATACAAACCATCAGGGGAGGACGGGGATAGGCCTCCCTTGGCCTCGCAAGTGTCTGCCTCCTTCCAGTATATATCCCTCTTCCTCTGATCTATGAAGCGAGTTTTCTCCTTTTCCTCGCCCGCTATCACCCTAAGGCTTGCCTGAGCCCCAGTGATTGGCATGTTCAAATAAAGTAGTAGTGGTGGTGTGGGTTCCAACACTGGGGCCCTTTTAATGAACTGAGTCAAGATGGCTTGCCAACACTGCGTTATTGAAAAGTTTCCACACCCAAGCTAAGATCAGGCGGCCTGAAAGTCTCTTAATGGACTTCGTGTCAGAGCTTTCATTGTGATTGCTAGATCAGCCATTGCCATTTACCTCCAGCGTAAGCTGTGAAGTCGTGCAGCTCTGACGAGTGATTGCTGTGCTGCAGGGAGCATGCTGAATGGATGATTGCCTCTCAGAGATGGAGCATCCTGGGTACTGCGTTGTGGAAATCTAACAGGATGTTTTGCACTGTAATTTCACCTCTGTCTCTTCTCTTCTCATTACATATATGCAGACAGATCCAGTTTAGACCAGTTCATCAGTATTGATGGACTAGACATGACTTTGCAATAACAGGGTTAGAGAGGGTTAACTGAAATATTACAGTAAATATAGAGATACAGTGGATTCGGAAATTATTCAGACCCCTTCCCTTTTTCCACATTTTGTTAAGTTACAGCCTTATTCTAAAATGGATTAATTAAAAAAAATCCTCATCAAGCTACACACAATACACATAATGACAAAGCGAAAACAGGTTCTTAGAGTTTTTTCAAGATTATTAAAAATAAAAGACCGAAATACCTTATTTACATAAGTATTCAGACCTTTTGCTATGAGATTCGGGATTGAGCTCGGATGCATCTTGTTTCCATTGATCATCCTTGAGATGTTTCTACAACTTGATTGGAGTACACCTGTGGTAAATTCAATTGATTGGACAGTATTTGGAAAGGCACAAACCTGTCTATATAAGGTCCCACTGTTGACAGTGCATGTCAGAGCAAAAACCAAGCCATGAGGTCAAAGGAATTATCCGTAGAGCTCAGAGAAAGGATTGTGTCAAGGCACAGATCTAGGGAAGGGTACCAAAAAATGTCTGCAGCATTGAAGGTCCCCAAGAACACAGTAGCCTCCATCATTCTTAAATGGAAGAAGTTCACAGAAAGGCCTTGGTCAGGGAGATGACCAAGAACAGTATGGTCACTCTGACAGAGCTCCAGAGTTCCTCTGTGGAGATTGGAGAACCTTCCAGAAGGACAACCATCTTTGCTGCACTCAACCATTCAGGCCTTTATGGTAGAGTAAACAGACAGAAGCCACTCCTCAGTAAAAGGCACATGACAGCCTGCTTGGAGTTTTCCAAAAGGCAGATAAAGGACTCTCAGACCATGAGAAACAAGATTCTCTGATCCGATGAAACCAAGATTGACCAACTCTTTGGCCTGAATGTCAAGTGTCACGTCTGGAGGAAACCTGGCACCATCCCTACGGTGAAGCATGGTGGTGGCTGCATCATGCTTTGGGGATGTTTTTCAGCGGCAGGAACTGGAGACTAGTCATGATTGAGGGAAAGATGTACGGAGCAAAAGTACAGAGAGTTCCTTGACAACAACCTGTTCACCTTCCAACAGGACAATGACCCTAAGCCCACAGCCAAGACAACGCAGGAGTGGCTTCGGGACAAGTCTCTGAATGTCATTGAGTGGCCCAGACAGAGCCCAGACTTGAACCCGATCTAACATCTCTGGAGAGACCTCAAAATAGCTATGCAGCTACGCTCCCCATCCAACCTGACAAAGCTTGAGAGGATCTGCAGAGAAAAATGGGAGAAACTCTGCATATACAGGTGTGCCAAAGATGCTTCAACAAAGTACTAAGGAAAGGGTCTGACTACTTATGCAATTTACTTTTCTAAAAAACATTTTTTCCTTTGTCATTATGGGTATTGTGTGTAGATTGATGAGGGGGAACAAACACTTGTTCCTCGATTTTAGAATAAGGCTGTAACATAACAAAATGTGGAAAAAGGCAAGGGGTCTGAATTATTTCCTAATATACTGGATAACAGAGATATTGGCCCAGCTCACTCTTCAGAAAAATTTTACCAAAGGCTATTGTGCATTGCAAGTGACAAAATGGAGTCAAACAAGATGCCAGGACATCCTCTTAGGAATGTTTTTATCTCTGTTTTCTCTCAGTAATAATACATGTTGTTTACTAGCTGGACTTATAGGATTGTTATTGTACTATTATTATTGTACTAACAGAGATGGCACAGATTAAAACGTAATAAAAATAAGAGATATAAAAACAGAAAATACAGCATTATGTAAGGATCTACAGTGGGGAGAACAAGTATTTGATACACTGCCGATTTTGCAGGTTTTCCTACTTACAAAGCATGTAGAGGTCTGTAATTTTTATCATAGGTACACTTCAACTGTGAGAGACGGAATCTAAAACAAAAATCCAGAAAATCACATTATATGATTTTTAAATAATTAATTTTATTGCATGACATAAGTATTTGATCACCTACCAACCAGTAAGAATTCCGTCTCTCACAGACCTGTTAGTTTTTCTTTAAGAAGCCCTCCTGTTCTCCACTCATTACCTGTATTAACTGCACCTGTTTGAACTCGTTACCTGTATAAAAGACACCTGTCCACACACTCAATCAAACGGACTTCACACACTCAAACAAACAGCTGTGTAAGGACATTAGGGATAAAATTGTAGACCTGCACAATGCTGGGATGGGCTACAGGACAATAGGCAAGCAGCTTGGTGAGAAGGCAACAACTGTTGACGCAATTATTAGAAAATGGAAGAAGTTCAAGATGACGGTCAATCTCCCTTGGTCTGGGGCACCATGCAAGATCTCACCTCGTGGGGCATCAATGATCATGAGGAAAGTGAGGGATCAGCCCAGAACTACACGGCAGGACCTGGTCAATGACCTGAAGAGAGCTGGAACCACAGTCTCAAAGAAAACCATTAGTAACACACTGCACCGTCATGGATTAAAATCCTGCAGCGCACGCAAGGTCCCCCTGCTCAAGCCAGAGCATGTCCAGGCCCGTCAGAAGTTTGCCAATGACCATCTGGATGATCCAGAGGAGGAATGGGAGAAGGTCATGTGGTCTGATGAGACAAAAATAGAGCTTTTTGGTCTAAACTCCACTCGCCGTGTTTGGAGGAAGAAGAAGGATGAGTACAATCCCAAGAAAACCATCCCAACCGTGAAGCATGGAGGTGGAAACATCATTCTTTGGGGATGCTTTTCTGCAAAGGGGACAGGACGACTGCACCGTATTGAGAGGAGGATGGATGGGGCCATGTATCTTGGCCAACAACCTCCTTCCCTCAGTAAGAGCATTGAAGATGGGTCGTGGCTGGGTCTTCCAGCATGACAACGACCCGAAACACACAGCCAGGGCAACTAAGGAGTGGCTCCGTAAGAAGCATCTCAAGGTCCTGGAGTGGCCTAGCCAGTCTCCAGACCTGAACCCAATAGAAAATCTTTGGAGGGAGCTGAAAGTCTGTATTGCCCAGCGACAGCCCCGAAACCTGAAGGATCTGGATGGAGGAGTGGGCCAAAATCCCTGCTGCAGTGTGTGCAAACCTGGTCAAGAACTACAGGAAACGTATGATCTCTGTAATTGCAAACAAAGGTTTCTCTACCAAATATTAAGTTCTGCTTTTCTGATGTATCAAATACTTATGTCATGCAATAAAATGCAAATTAATTATTTAAAAATCATACAATGTGATTTTCTGGATTTTTGTTTTAGATTTCGTCACTCACAGTTGAAGAGTACCTATGATAAAAAGTACAGACTTCTACATGCTTTGTAAGTGGGAAAACCTGCAAAACCGGCAGTGTATCAAATACTTGTTCTCCCCACTGTATGTTCAGAGAGGTCTCTGGAAACCTTTATGGTGTTCAGGTTTAGTGTCCAGATACCTCTCTGGATAACTCTATGTTGAGTTTGTCGTTGCTCCCCAATTACAGGCAGCTGCGCGGCATTGCCACTAATTGGGGAGCCTATTTAAGTTGAGTGGTTTTTCACCTGGGTGTGGGTATTTGCGTGTGTTCCTTTTGTTGCATACCAGTTCATGTTTGTGTGCTCGCCTTTTGTTGTTTCGTTGATATTAAAAGGCGTTACTTCTCACTACTGCTCAGTGCCTCGGATCCACCCTATGCAGCGTGACACATTATATAAATACAGACATTTTGTGACATTATTTTAATTTTCTCAAGACCCTTCCCTCTGCTGCTGTATGCATTCACATTGTACTGAGTCATGGCATTGAATATTTATTTGAATGACAATATTTTACCACAAATTGCATGGTGGAGACAAAAAGAAAATGAGTGGTGATTTATAAAGTTGTTGATGCAACAGAACTGTAATGATATAGCCCTGCACATTTTAGCTCTTTGAGAGTTTTCAGAGTCTGAGGGGGTTTGACCAAGTTGGTTGAAATGCCATTAGAAGTAATACTGTAGCAGTTCATCCAGAAATCCAGAAATCAATTTACTGGATACAGATATCCTGAGAGAGATGTAATCAACATCGTGTTCATGAGAATCTCCCCTTTCCACAGGGGGGTCACATTAGTTCGTAGCCCAACCGGTTTGGACGCTACAAACAGAAGTTGGCACATCGACGGTATCGAATACAGACGAGTCCCCTGACACTTGTGGGGGTCGTAGAGCAAACCGTTTGGAAGCTACAGATGTTTCATGAGAAGACCGATTTTCGGGATGTCTCATGGTCTGACAAACACCACTCTAGCTCTGCTACCTTTCACTGCAGATGCAGAAGTGTGACACTGGCATCCAATGCAAAAAAACAGACAGAATTTTGATGGGTATTTTTTTGTTATGTAACTTAGATTGACGCACGACTCTAAAGGGTTATTAGATATGCTTACTATTGTCCTGAAAGTCTGCATATGTAAGGCCTTGGTAGATACGCATGAAGGACAGATTTTGTGGCTGATAGACAATATTGGCAACTTGTCCCTAAGCCTTCGAAGCTCGACCCTTACTTAGATGGGAACATTTTCTTCAATCGACTCAATTATTTTCACCTGGCACTTCTCGCTCTTTCCATTTCACTAATTGCTGTGGAGTCAGGACGGAGTCGTTTGTAATAATTTATCCCTCCCAGGCAGAGTATTAATCTAAATCTTGGTACAATCTATTGCATTTGAGGCTGGGGATTGCAAGAGGAGCTGTGGAGCCTGTTGTTAATTGTGTTGGTAATGTGGTGAAAGATTGGAGAGCTCTGAGAGCTCCCACGGTGTCGCGGCCATAATCACATGCTGGAGACACGCCTAAAGCCGCCTCCTCCCTCCTCCAGAGTCAGTGTGATGGGGAGAATAAGGGAGAACCACAGCTGAGCCACTGGCAGATGTTGTGTTTGTTTTTCTAATTTGTTACGACTTCTAGCTGGTCCCCAACCAGACATTAAGCCCTCTGCCTATTCACTAGAGCTGGTTGATTCCCTTAATGCATTAATTTTTCATACACACATATAAATCAATACTGTCAAGTACCTGGGCTGGGCTGTGTACGAGGTGCAGCCTCTGTTGTTTACTGAGGCTGGGCATAAAATCTCTGCCACAGTCTACCATTCCCTGGAAATAGCTATATTTAAGTGGTACCAGCTGCGGCAAGTGTGTCATTTCCATCCCAGATTTTTGCTCTTATTCCAATCATTTCCCTAGAGATTTGATCATGTTTGAGGGATCCTAATACAATTCTACATCATCAGTGACTATGAGATAAATAAAAAGGTGGATACTATCCAAATGTCTGATGAATAGTTTAAATTTTACTCTACTTCAGACATTCAATTATTCACTGCAATGTGAATTGCCTATTGGCCTGATTATAACCAATGAATGTGGTTAATTAATTAGCATGTAGTTTATTAACATGTCTTGCTCAGTCACAATCACAAATGTGTTTCTGAGACAGAATGTATGGTTTCACTTTCACAGGAGGAAGTCACTTTTTTGTTCCTTGAAAGGCCTCAAAACCGCTATACCATCTTCCACATCAATCAAAACAATATTGAGGACAATCAATGCTAGCCTATCTAATATTGAGGACGATCAATAATATCTAAGGGGATGTCTGAGTATGTCTGACACTTTCAGGCTGCTCCAGCGTCCAAAAGCCTTCCATAACCCATAATTTGCACTTATAGGCCTATAGCTATCTAGTTATCTATGTATTGATTCATTTTAGGGCTACATTACACTATAGGCCTACAATAAACTAGCTGGGCAAAGCAATCAGGCTTGTTCATCATACCTTACCATAAAGTTATTCCATTCATTCTGCAAAATACTATTTTGTAACTTGTTGAATGGCTTCTGGGAATTACATTACAATTTCTAAAAAAGCTATTGTTGGAGAATTGGAATGGAAGATCTTTGGGGTTATTATGAGTATGTAGGCCTGTTTGTTGTTTGACTAAATTACAACTGAACTAAGATTAATGTTGCATTGCGTCTGAAGTACAATAAGTCATCAAATAGCCTTTGTGTGCTCTGTGGTTTTATTGTTACCTTCATTCTTACTTTCTATTGTGCATCTTTAACCATGATTTAAAATTCTACATTTTGGGGTTTTCATCCCATCATGTATTGTAGCTATCTATTATCCAAGCAGTCAATCACTTACCCTAGCTAAATCCACTGTATGTCAACAAATCCCGTTTTTGACATGTCTAGTGAATGACAGTTATGAATTCCATATAGGATATTTGGTTAAAAAAAATGTAAGAGGTCCTTATTACAGTGTAATTACATATGTAATTACATATGTAATTACACTGTAAAAAAGTATTGTTAATTGTGATAATTCATAATTAGACTGTAATAGCATGTAACTGGGTAACTGGCTAACTGTAGTCTCACCCATTAATTTCTTATGACCGGCCATTTTTGACCGGGACACCACAGGTGTACAAAAGTTAAATCAAATTTTATGAAAATCATCAACATTTATTTTGTGTGTTCAGATGCCCTGTGTGGACAAAGTCATGGAACCTTATGACAATCAGATTAAATGAACTACATTTTTCAGAGAGAGCACAGCAGGAGGGCTAAATGTATGCTCACTCAGCTGTGCCTCTCAAGTAATACAACAACTGAGCTACTACAGGTGTGATCATATAGCCTACCTGAAATGTTTAAATATAATTTTTTTAAATGGTCTGATAAGAACAACAATACATTGGCAGGGCAATTCAAGCAAAGCCAATATATGCAGTGATAATGTTTTGGGCCTATAGCCTGCTGAACAAACCGTATTACTACAGTACTGTTTTTAATAGGTTAATGTTGGAAATTCTTATGTTTTTTAAGTAATGTAAAAACAATACAAAAAAAACATTTTGATCCAGAAAGTGATCTAAACTAAAAAAAGGTTGGTGACCACTGATCTGCAGAATATACTCTCCATGCAATATGGTGATTTTTTGGGGGGGAGAATAGCTAGCACCCTAGCTAGTACAGTGGGGAGAACAAGTATTTGATACACTGCCGATTTTGCAGGTTTTCCTACTTACAAAGCATGTAGAAGTCTGTAATTTTTATCATAGGTACACTTCAACTGTGAGAGATGGAATCTAAAACAAAAATCCAGAAAATCACATTGCATGATTTTTAAATAATTAATTTTATTGCATGACATAAGTATTTGATCACCTACCAACCAGTAAGAATTCCGTCTCTCACAGACCTGTTAGTTTTTCTTTAAGAAGCCCTCCTGTTCTCCACTCATTACCTGTATTAACTGCACCTGTTTGAACTCGTTACCTGTATAAAAGACACCTGTCCACACACTCAATCAAACGGACTTCACACACTCAAACAAACAGCTGTGTAAGGACATCAGGGATAAAATTGTAGACCTGCACAATGCTGGGATGGGCTACAGGACAATAGGCAAGCAGCTTGGTGAGAAGGCAACAACTGTTGACGCAATTATTAGAAAATGGAAGAAGTTCAAGATGACGGTCAATCTCCCTTGGTCTGGGGCACCATGCAAGATCTCACCTCGTGGGGCATCAATGATCATGAGGAAAGTGAGGGATCAGCCCAGAACTACACGGCAGGACCTGGTCAATGACCTGAAGAGAGCTGGAACCACAGTCTCAAAGAAAACCATTAGTAACACACTGCACCGTCATGGATTAAAATCCTGCAGCGCACGCAAGGTCCCCCTGCTCAAGCCAGCGCATGTCCAGGCCCGTCAGAAGTTTGCCAATGACCATCTGGATGATCCAGAGGAGGAATGGGAGAAGGTCATGTGGTCTGATGAGACAAAAATAGAGCTTTTTGGTCTAAACTCCACTCGCCGTGTTTGGAGGAAGAAGAAGGATGAGTACAACCCCAAGAAAACCATCCCAACCGTGAAGCATGGAGGTGGAAACATCATTCTTTGGGGATGCTTTTCTGCAAAGGGGACAGGACGACTGCACCGTATTGAGGGGAGGATGGATGGGGCCATGTATCGCGAAATCTTGGCCAACAACCTCCTTCCCTCAGTAAGAGCATTGAAGATGGGTCGTGGCTGGGTCTTCCAGCATGACAACGACCCGAAACACACAGCCAGGGCAACTAAGGAGTGGCTCCGTAAGAAGCATCTCAAGGTCCTGGAGTGGCCTAGCCAGTCTCCAGACCTGAACCCAATAGAAAATCTTTGGAGGGAGCTGAAAGTCTGTATTGCCCAGCGAAACCTGAAGGATCTGGATGGAGGAGTGGGCCAAAATCCCTGCTGCAGTGTGTGCAAACCTGGTCAAGAACTACAGGAAACGTATGATCTCTGTAATTGCAAACAAAGGTTTCTCTACCAAATATTAAGTTCTGCTTTTCTGATGTATCAAATACTTATGTCATGCAATAAAATGCAAATTAATTATTTAAAAATCATACAATGTGATTTTCTGGATTTTTGTTTTAGATTTCGTCACTCACAGTTGAAGAGTACCTATGATAAAAAGTACAGACTTCTACATGCTTTGTAAGTGGGAAAACCTGCAAAACCGGCAGTGTATCAAATACTTGTTCTCCCCACTGTAGCTAGTTTTTCTAATTTTGACTAGCTAGCTAAAGCTGGCAAATATGGTATGGTCGCTACTCGCTAGTTTACTAGCCAGCTAGCTAATTTTAGCTGGGATTGATGGTCTTAACCTTATTCTCAGGGTATCCATTACCCAATGATATTACGTGAGACACACCCCGCATGTTAACTCTGTGGTCCAACTCATCCCAAACCATTTCAATTGGGTTGAGGACCGATGATTGTGGAGGCCAGGTAATCTGATGCAGCACTCCATCACTCTCCTTCTTAGGCAAATAGCCCTTACACAGCCTGGAGGTGTGTTGGGTCACTGTCCTGTTGAAAAACAAATGATAGTCCCACTAAGCGCAAACCAGATGGGATAGCGTATCGATGCAGAATGTTGTGGTAGCCATGCTGGTTAAGTGTGCCTTGAATTCTAAATAAATCACAGACAGTGTCACCAGCAAAGCACCCCCAGACTATCACATGCAGAGATCATCAGTTCACCTACTCTGCATCTCACAAAGACACGGCAGTTGGAACCAAAAATCCAGACCAAATTAACAAATTTCCACCGGTCTAAGGTCCATTGCTCATGTTTCTTGGCCCAAGCAAGTCTCTTCTTCTTATTGGTGTCCTTTAGTAGCGGTTTCTTTGCAGCAGTTCAACCATGAAGGCCTGATTCACAGTCTCCTCTGAACAGTTGATGTTGAGATTTGTCTGTTACTTAAGTTCTGTGAAGTATTTATTTTTTGGGCTGCAATTTCTGAGGCTGGTAACTCTAATGAACTTATCCTCTGCAAAAGAGGTAACTCTGGGGCTTCCTTTCCTGTGGTGGTCCTCATGAGAGCCAGTTTCATCATAGCACTTGATGGTTTTTGCGACTGCACTTGAAGAAGTTCTTGAAATTTTCCGTATTTTGTGACCTTCATGTCTTAAAGTAAGGATGGACTGTTTCTCTTTGCTTATTTGAGCTGTTCTTGCCATAATACGGACTTGGTCTTTTACCAAATATTCTGTATACCACCCCTACCTTGTCACAAGACAACGGATTGGCTCAAATGCATTAAGAAGGAAAACAAATTCCACAAATTAACTTTTAACAAGTCACACCTGTTAATTGAAATGCATTCCAGGTGACTACCTCATGAAGCTGGTTGAGAGAATACCAAGAGTGTGCAAAGCTGTCATCAAGGCAAAGGGTGGCTACTTTGAAGAATCTCAAATATAAAATATATTTTGATTTGTTTAACACCTTTTTGGTTACTACATGATTCCATATGTGTTATTTCATAGTTTTGATGTCTTCACTCTTATTCTACAATGTAGAAAATAGTAAAAATAAAGAAAAACCCTAGAATGAGCATATTATGTGTGTGTGAGCAAAGTGGAGTGAGTGTGTTTGTGTTTGAGTGTCAGTGAGTGTGTAGGGCCCTGTGAGTGTGAATAGATAGTGGAAAATTAAAATACAAGGGTCAACTCAGATAATCTGTGTAGCCATTTTGTTAGATATTTAGTTAGCTATTTAGCAGTCTTATGGCTTGGGGATAGAGGCTGTTCAGGAACCTGTTGGTGTCAGACTGGATGCACCGGTACCGCTTGCCGTGCGGAAGCAGAGAGAACAGTCTATGGCTTGTGTGGCTGGAGTCTTTAACAGTTTTCTGGGCTTTCCTTTCACATTGCCTGACATAGGAGGTCCTGGATGGCAGGGACCTCAGCCCTTGATGTACTGGGCTGTCCACAACACTCTCTGAGGCGCCATGCGATCGAGGGCGGTCAAGATGCTCACAATGGTACAGCTGTAGAATTGTTTAGGAATATTTCTGTTTGTTTGTTTGTTTAATTTAACCTTTATTTAACTAGGCAAGTCAGTTAAGGACAAATTCTTATTTACAATGACGGCCTACCCCGGCCAAAGCCGGACGATGCTGGGCCAATTGTGCACCGCCCTATGGGACTCCCAATCACAGCCGGTTGTGATACTGCCTGGAATCGAACCAGGGGTGTCGGTAGTTGCGCCCCTAGCAATGAGATGCAGTGCCTTAGACCGCTGCGCCATTCGGGAGCCCAAAAGCTGTTCCCTGACCGGGAATCGAACCTGTGCAGCGGTGGTGAGAGCACCGAATCCTAACCACTAGAGGGGACATGTCAAACCTTTTCAACCTCCTGAGGGTGGAAAATCAAATCAAATTTTATTTGTCACATGCGCCAAATACAACAGGTGTAGACCTTACCGCTTACTTACAAGCCCTTAACTAACAATGCAGTTCAAGAAATAGAGTTAAGAAAATATAAATAGACAAAAGTAAAAAATAAACGAAAAAGTAACACAATAAAATAACAATACCGAGGCTATATACAGGGGGTACCGGTACCAAGTCAATGTGCGGGGGTACAGGTTAGTCAAGGTCATTTGTACATGTAGGTAGGGGTAAAGTGACTATTGCGTCTTCTTCACGACTGTGTGCTTCTGTGTGGATATTACATGTACTCTATGCTGTATTTGTGGGTTTAGGAGGTTCAGGTTGTCATAATGAGTAAAGTACACATTAATCATTAGTTATTTGTTTTATTATAATCTGGGATGGCACCACTATGGTAAACCCCAGTCAGTGAGGTTGACCTACACTGAGTGTACAAAACATTAGCGACACCTGCTCTTTCCATGACATAGACAGACCAGGTGAATCCAGGCGACAACTATGATCCCTTATTGATGTCACCATCCACTTCAAGCAGTGTAGATGAAGGGAAGGAGACAGGTTGAATAAGGATTTTTAAGGCTTGAGACAATTGAGACATGGATTGTGTGTGTGTGCTATTCAGAGGGTGAATGGGAAAGACAAAATCTTTTTTAGGTTTTTCACACTCAACAGTTTCCCGTGTGTATCAAGAATAATCATCCAAAGGACATCCAGCCAACTTGACACAACTGTGGGAAGCATTGGAGTCAACATGGGCCAACATCCCTGTGGAACACTTTCGACACCTAGTCCATGCCCAAAATAATTGAGTCTGTTCTGAGGCCAAAAAGGGGTGGAACTCAATATTAAGATGGAGTTCCTATTGTTTTGTACCCTCAGTGTATATCTGATCTGTTTTTGTAAACTCAACCATGTTAGCCCAGATGGAATTTTCGGTAAGCCCTGTGCCGGCTCCCCACACCCAACCTCCAGTACATGCGCCCAGCCCGGTGCCTCCAGTGCTGGCCTCACGCACCAGACCTCCGGTGTGCCTGCCCAGCCCGGTGGCGCCAGTGCCGGTTCCTAGCCCGGTAGCTCCAGTGAGTGTCCGCAGCTTGGTAGAGCCAGTACCAGTTCCTAGCCCGGTGGCGCCAGTGCGTGTCCTCAGCTCGGTGGCGCCAGTACCAATTCTTAGCCCGGTGGCGCCAGTGCGTGTCCCCAGCTTGGTAGTGCCAGTACTGGTTCCTAGCCCGGTGGCGCCAGTGCATGTCCTCAGCTTGATAGCGCCAGTACCGGTTCCTAGCCCGGTAGCTCCAGTGCCGGTTCCCAGCCCCGATCCAGTAGCGCCATTACCAATTCCTAGCCCGGTGGCGCCAGTGCCGGTTCCTAGTCCGGTAGCTCCAGTGAGTGTCCCCAGCTTGGTAGCGGCAGTACCGGTTCCTAGCCCGGTGGCGCCAGTGCGTGTCCCCCCCCTCCCCTGCTGGTGTTACTTGCGGCCGGGGGTCCGCCCCTTGACCATCCCAATTGATTTGCCATTGATTTCTGGAGCCTCTAACCCTCAGTTTCCTGTTCTCCATTCCTAATGCTTCTCGCATGTGCAGGTAAGAATTTAAACACATTCATATTTGAGTTGGTTACACACATTTCCACATGACAGTTAGCAGAAAACCTCCCCTTCATCTAATCACCAGGACGCATTGCCTCTACTGTAAACATGTCTTAAGTTGTCGTGCCATCTTCTCATACAGTACTGTAGTGTGACATCAAAGAGCTCTATACAGATCTGTGAAATCCACAAGCCTTCCAGATTCACACTACAATGAATGTCTGATTGCCATCGCACGAGGACCCACACAATGTGTGTGAATTGTGACAGGAATGTGAGCGGAAGATTTGTACAAGGGTTGTGGATGTGCTTTTTAAAGGGAATTGGCCAGCCTTGAGGAAGAACAATCCCATTTGTCTCCCATTATGGTGCTATCTGTGCTGAAACCTGAAGGACAAAGAGACAGAGGAAATGAAACAGATACATATCTGTGTGTTGTTTAATTCAAGAGACTAGACAGAGACAGAGTAAGGAGTTTCACTTCACTATAGCCTATGTACTTCACTGTACAACGTTAGTTTTCATTAGACCAAACACATCCTTTATGCTCTAAGCATGTCATTATAGGCCATTGGCTGGATCGAATGTTGACCATTGTCAGTGGGAAAACAAAGAGTCACACGTTGCCTTGTATGTGTGTGTGTGCATGCGTTACATCAGCATGTGTATGTGTGTGCATGTGCGTGCATGTCTTGTTGCACAGCGGTCTAAGGCACTGCATCTCAGTGCTAGAGGCGCCACTACAGACCCTGGTTCGATCCCGGGCTGTATCACAACCGGCCGTGATCAGGAGTCCCATAGAGTGGCGCACAATTGAACCAGCGTCGTCCGGATTAGGGGAGGCCGGGGTAGGCCGGAATTGGAAATAAAAATTTGTTCTTAACTGACTTGCCTAGTTAAGTAAAGGTTAAATAAAAAAATGTAATGTATGACTTGTTACGTTCCCCAATAAGAAACCAAAAATCGTCACTCAACAGAAAATGGGAACTAATAAATGAGCCAGTGATAACCAGAACAAAACAGGTGGGGTTTTCAAATGGGTTCTGAAAGGCATCCATGGTGGGCCTACTGAGTGCTGGCCAAGCAACTCCAGTTGGGTCTTAAAAGATCTCTTCTTCCAACTGAAGCACTGGGCCAGCAGCCCTTAAATATCAGCTGTGCTAAAACACCTTCTGACTAAAGAGGACAACAGGTGCAACGCATCCTGGTCAATGAGGATGATTCCAATCAGTACAACACACCAGAGCTAGTGGCGTTGTTTCAGTTTTATTTATTTTTTGCTCACCAAGCTAGGAGTTTTTGTATAGAGGTCAATAAGAGAGTGTCAAACAACAGCACAAAGGGCAAGAAGGTAGAGACAACAATACATCACGCAAAGCAGCCACAACTGTCAGTAATTGAGTGTCCATGATTGAGTCTTTGAATTAAGAGATTGAGATAAAACTGTCCAGTTTGAGTGTTTGTTTCAGCTCGTTCCAGCGAACTGAAAAGACGAGCGACCCACGGATGTGTGCTTTGGGGGCCTTTAAGAGAATGTGACTGGCAGAACGAGTGTTGTATGTGGAGGATGAGGGCTGCAGTAGATATCTCAGATAAGGGGGAGTGAGGCCTAAGAGGGTTTTATAAATAAGCATCAACCAGTGGGTCTTGCGACGGATATACAGAGATGACCAGTTTACAGAGTATACAAGGAGCATTGGTGGCAAATCTGATGGCCGAATGGTAATGAACATCTAGCCGCTCAAGAGCACCCTTACCTGCCGATCTATAAATTACGTGTCCATAATCTAGCATGGGTAGGATAGTCATCTGAATCAGGGTTAGTTTGGCAGCTGGAGTGAAAGAGGAGCGAAAACAATAGAGGAAACCAAGTCTAGATTTAACTTTAGCCTACAGCTTTGATATGTGCTGAGAGAAGTGTACCGTCCAGCCATACTCCCAAGTACTTGTATTATGTGACTACCTCAAGATCAAGATCTAATCACACCTGTGGGTAGAGGGGCATTTTTGTTTTAGAGCATTTAAGACAAAACCCGGGGAGGGGCCAGCTGAGTATAAGACTGTATCATCTGCATATACATGGATAAGAGAGCTTCCTACTGCCTGAGCTATGTTGTTTATGTAAATTGAGAGCGTGGGGTCTAGGATCGAGTCTTGGGGTACACCCTTGGTGACAGGCAGATGTTGAGACAGCAGATGTTCTGACTTTATACACTGCACTCTTTGAGAGAGGTAGTTAGCAAACCAGGCCAAAGACCCCTCTGAGACACCAATAATCATTAGCCGGCCCACAAGAATGGAATGGTCTACTGTATCAAAAGCATCACAACATTGCTTAGAATCAAGGGCAATGGTGACATCATTGAGGACCTTTAAGGTTGCAGTGACACATCCATAACCTGAGAGGAAATTCAGACTTAGTGTAACGGGCCAGGAGAGAGCTTTGGGCAGGCAGGGTACAGGCCAGTGCTGATGGAGGCCGATAACACCCAGTCAACAAAGAGCTATTTTAAATGTTAATGCTTAAAACCAGCCAAATCCAATTGTTTGGGGACATACTTGGTGGAGACAACCAAGGACTGGTGATCCTTGGTAAAGATTGCCACTCCCCTCTTACCGAAAAAGGTCAGACAGGGGGAGACAAGCCAGGTCAGACGGTGAACAGATCGCCAGGTGGAATCCAAGCAGCAGTACAGCAGGCAAAGGGAGTAGGTGTCTCACCTACTTGGGAGAAGTATCTACCCTCTCACTGGTTAGAATGGTCCCACCTGATCTTGCCTACTCCCCACTGCCTTCCATTTTTTAAGACCTTTATTTTCATTGTTAGAGCGGCCACTAAGGTATTTGGTCAATATAATGGCTAATCTGTGGCCACACCCAAAGAGAACCAACCTCGAAAACCAAAGCCTGTAACACACTTATCAGAGGAGATGATGATGTAAACCCATGTTGGCTCTAATCCCAAATCATTTTAAAGCCTCTTAGTTTTACTGTACAGGAAGATGTCAAATGTATGCCAGAATGGACATATGGGAGCTACAGTCAAACAAACAACAGAAGAAAAACCGGAATGATAATGGAAATGTTGCCAATAGGCCTATTGTTTGGTAAGTTTCTATATGTTGGATCCAATTAAATGGCTTTCATATAATACAGCCTAATGTCATGTTATGACTTGTATTATCTCTATGATAAATAGACATGGAAATAAAATTCGGAATATAAGAGTGCAATTTACTTTTTTTACCCTTATTTTACCAGGTAAATTGACTGAGAACACATTGTCATTTACAGCAACGACCTGGGGTGTAGTTACAGGGGAGAGGAGGGGGGATGAATGAGACAATTGGAAGCTATCCATGCGTGCACTTGTAAATCCACCATTTATGTCAGGCTCTGACCATAGGGAGGCTTCTCGCTCATCTCTATGTTGTTATGGTCAGGACCTGACAGGGTTATCTAGCTAAGTTTACGTGGTTTTTGTTTGGTCCAGTAGCTGTTTAGCATTGTCTCTAATTGGGGAACCTATTTATGTTGTACATTTGTCCACCTGTGTGGTGGATTATTGTTTCATGTTCTGTGCCAACTCTTAATTTACGGTCGTGTTCTCTTTTGTTGTTTTTGTTAAATATTTACGTAAATAAAAAATATGTCGAACTACAACTGCGCTGCGCTTTGGTCTTCCTTCATCGCCGATCGTGAAAGAATAAACCACCACAGGAAGACCAAGAGGCGCTCCAAGGGGAGGAAGGACCGGCCGTGTGCAGCCCCGAAGCACCAAATCATTTACATTTTTTTGGGGACGCGAAGGACAAGGAGGAAGAGGAGCGTCTGATGAGATACTTCGGGTGGGCCGAGGAGGACGACAAGAAGGTGCATTCAGTTTCCGGCCCCAGCACCAGATCTCCAGTGTGCTTCAGCCCAGTCTGTCTAGTGCGGATCCCCAGCCCGGTACGGCCAGTGTCGGCTTCCCGCACCCGACCTCCAGTGCGTGTGCCCAGCCCGGAGCCTCCAGTGCGTGTGCCTAGCCCGGGGCCTCCAGTGACGGTCCACAGCCCGAGTTTTCCAGTGACAGTCCACAGCCCGAGGTTTCCAGTGACGGCGTCCAGCCCAGCTCTATGGCCGGAGCCTTCCACTGCGCCGGTGCCTAGTCCGGGGCCGCAGCCGACCCAGATCCATGGCCGGAGCCTTCCATTGCACTGGTGCCCAGTCCTGGGCCGGAGCCAGAGCCGCCACCGAAGCTAGTTGCTCGCTCAGACCCTTCCCAGTTATGTTACGGGTTTTGCACCTTTAGGGGGGGTACTGTCAGGCTCTGACCATAGGGAGGCCTCTGGCTCATCTCTATGTTGTTATGGTTAGGACCTGACTGGGTTATTTAGCTAAGTTTATGTGGTTTTGTGTTTGGTCCCCAGTTAGAGGCATCTGTTTAGCATTGTCTCTAATTGGGGAACCTATTTATGTTGTAACTTTTTCCACCTGTGTGGTGGATTATTGTTTCGTGTTCTGTGCCAACTCTTAGTTTACGGTCGTGTTCTCTTTTGTTGTTTTTGTTAAGGTTTGCGTAAATAAAAAGTAGGTCGAACTACAACTGCGCTGTGCTTTGGTCTGCCAAATTCTGACAATTTAGCAATGAACTTACTGTAATGTAACAGTGCATAATAGCCTAATTGTCTTGGGCTGTAAAGCAATTCTATGTGAGGTAAAAACTACTGGCATAGTTGCTAACTAGTTGCTAACTAAAATGCTATTTGATACCTAAAATTCTATTTCAATGTTTGTGGTTATTGAGCCTATGCTGAGAGAGCCAGTGAACCATCGTGCCCCCTCCATCCACCTGCAAGTGGAAAGCAAACTTGATATTTTATTGTCAGAATAGTCAGAGTAGGGATTCGTCAAAGGATACAATTCTGGGGAGCTCTCCCCGCTATCACCACTAAATCTGAGTCTGATTGTTGCTATTCCACTAACAAATCGTATAAGGGGTGTCAGGTTCTGACTTGGCAGTTCACTGGGTGTCTTTTGTGTTTGTTAATTTCTATCCCCAATTAGAGACAACTGTCTCGTGTTGTCTCTAACTGGGGATTCTATTTAAGTTAATTGGTCACCTGGGTGTGGGTTCTTGTATGTGTATGTTCACGTCAGGTCATTGTGTGTGCACTCTCCTTGTTTATTTTTGGTACTTGTTTCGATACACAAGTTAAATAAAATGGAATGTCGCTCCACCAACGCTCTGCTTCTCGTCCCGTCTATACGCAATGTGACAAGGGGAAATGGTCCTCAGTGATTGGTAGCCACTACAGCTTTAGCTCATAAGGTACATGCACGTCTCTCATCACACAAAACAGGCCTACCTACTCAGAAAATGCCAGGAATATCATGGCTTTAGATTGATAAGGGGTATAATTAGATGGGTAAAACCATCACAAAGATATAGTAGAGAGAGAGGGTAAGAGAAAGAGAGAAAGTAGGGCGCTGTGCACTGTGTTGAGGAGATAGCAGTAAGCTGAAATAATAATCATCTTAAAGGGGCATGTATGATAACAAGAAGACTAAAGGGAAAGGAGAAGGCAATACAATACTGTATGTTGATGATAACAAGGGGGTTGAAAAGTAGCTTTGAGTAATGTGAGAATGAGGGGCTTGCTTGGTAGAATAATGAAGTTCTGCAGTATCTATGCTGCTTATACTTAGACTACACAAGTGAATGCAAGTGGATGTCTGGTGAAAGTATTTCATACTCATCAGCATATAAAATAGTTGTGGCTTTAACCTGTGTCTATACTGACAGGTTTGAAGTCTGCTAGAAGACAGACCGAATAATAATTGCCCAAATAGAAACCTTAGCGGCAAAGGGATTCAACTCAGGGGTGATTTTTAACTACAGGTATACTGAGAGGCAGAGTGGTGGTTAACATGGAATGGAAAGATTTTTTCCACATCATTACCTTGGAGACTTGAGAGATCCCTCACCGTCAATTACCCGGGAAAGGGCAGAAGTGCCCGGGCAGAGGAGACTTTCTTGGGGGGATGCTGAGGCGGCACACCTGGGTCAGGAGCTGGATCAGGGGCTGCATTAGTCATATTTGCTGTTGCTAAGCACAGGCCTCTGTGGATCATTCAACCTTGTGACAGGCTGTCTCAACTCAAAGATATCCCTCTAGCCCTCTGGGGAGTTAAATACACCACCAATTAGATCTTTAGCTCTAGCAGCATATGTTAATGTCTATGGATTATGTATGTAAAAAACTAAAAACATGCTCCTTTTTTTAGCATTTAGTTTTGGAGAAGGGTTCATCGTTTTGGTATCACAGCATTTTGCATGCATTCTCCACCCTATGTGACGAATCGTTAGCATAATGCCATTTTAATTGCCGTTTGGTCTACAATTAATATCCATAGACCATGTAAACGTATTGCATTCATTAATAATGCAACATTTTGTCTGAAAGTAGTAGGCCTTAAAGGAATGTCCCATGGAAATAGGACGACAGCAAGAGTTCCTTCTTCTATCTAAACTCCTTTTGTTGACTAGCGTCCCTTGCTGTGATGCAATGCCCTTGCACATTCAAGCTGTCATTGGCTGCTGTTGCACGTCATCTCCTGACCTTCCTCAGAAATTGCGTTAGGCATTTGCAAACTAAATTATGGCCTAATGGAAACCGTCAAATGTGTCACCGTGGGTGTAAAAGGTTATGCCGGAGCCATTGATTCAGAATAACTTTGATTAGATGGTGAAGATGAGTTCAATTTTACAGGCGGTCTGCTGTCAACTAATGTGGTTGGGAGTGGCACATACTCTTTTATGAATGAGGAGTGTTTATCAAATCCTGCAGGTCAGGGAGAAATGCACTGGTGTCAGAAAGAGATTATCTTCTCAGGGAGAGGTTGGTAGTGAAGGTGATTAGAATGCTTCACATTAATTTCATTCCTCTCTGGTGAGATAAACATTGCACACAGGTTTCAGTTCACTTCCAGCTGTCAGTAAGGCATTAAGTAGGTCAAACATATCTGTTATGGTATGAGTACTAGGTAACTACTTTTGTTTTTCTGTGATAACGTCTCATACGATATGTTACAGTACGGTCATGGCTACTAGAGAAGCGAGAGTCAGTTTAGTCACCTGTGTCATGGCCATGAGAACATAAGTATGTGTAAATATATTTCTCAATGAATTTCAGTTCTATTCTATATAATGTGTTGACATGGCAAAAAATATAGTGCTCTTGGTTGGAAACCACAGTGCAGAGAATGATAAACCCCTTTTTGTCAGCTAATGAAAAATTATTTCATAATCCACTCATGGTCAGAGTCATAATTACATATTTATAGATGTCAACAACATACAGTAAGGTCATCCTTGAGCACTGGAACAATAACTGAACAATTTAAATTAACATAACAATATAACATTGAGCATTCAGACTAACATTCCTAACTACAGCATAGACACTGTAGAGACATAAAACAGTAGAGAGAATCAATCCACTCTTCCCAACAGTGATGTACTGTACTTCTTAGTCACTACGCCTGATATCAGTGTTTCCCTGTCCAGAGTTATATTTCAACATGCCGTTTTTGGCTTTTTAGTACCCTTTTTACACTATCTTGGCAACCCGAACCAAATTTTACTGACTTGAATAGTTTCTTCTCACATTAATCTTTTTAGCACGGTTCCAGCAACAATGGTGGATATGTAACCAGGCCAGCTTAGTACATCTTTGTTGGCTCGGTTAAGCTCAGTACAGCTTGGTAGGGCTCAGTTCGGCTCAGTAGTGTGAAAGGCTCACTAACTGTCCTCCAGTAGCTGCACTACCTCCTCTTTCTGACACTTCCTGGCCAGGGATAGAGCTGTGCAGCCTGTCGAATCTTTACTACTCCTCTCTGCCCCGTTCAATAGCAGGGCTTTGATAATGGTAACGCTGCCGTTCTGGGCAGCCAGGTGTAACGGGGTGGCCTGGCTCTTGTTCTGAGCGTTGACGTTGGCCCGATGTGAGATGAGCTGGAGCACACTGGGGAAAAGGCCGCTGTTGCACGCTAAGTGGAGCGCCGTCCAACCGCTATCTTCGGCCACGTCGGGATTGGCCTTGGCCACCAGCAGCTTGGACACCACTTCCTCCTGCCCGTGGTGGCATGCCAAGTGGAGGGGTGTCCAGCCGTCATTCCCTGGCAGGTCCACAGAGCCCTGGTGGGCTTCCAGTTCTAGCACGGTGGCCGCGTGGCCCTTCAGCGCAGACAAGTGCATGGGCGTCCAACCCTGGAGGGTCCTTGGGTCAGGATTCGCCCCGTTGCCCAACAGCAGTCTGCAGATGCCCGTGTGTCCCTTGAGGGCGGCGAAGTGCAAAGGGGTGTAGTGACGGCTGTCCAGAGAGTTGACATCGGCGCCAGCTGTCACCAGCTGTCTGGCCACCCTGTTGTGGCCCTCCTTGGCTGCCAGGTGTAGAGCGGTGGTCAGGGAGTGGTCTGTCCTGTTGGGGTCAACTCCCTTACTGAGCAGGAGCTTGGCGATGGCGAAGTGGCCATATGCACTTGCCTCATGGAGCGCCGTTCTCCCATGGAGCTCCTCGCGCTCGTCGGCGCTCCCCAGTCTTGTCAGGAGGAGACGCACAACGTTCTCGTGGCCGTTCTGAGCGGCCAAGTGAAGTGGAGTCCACCCGGCTTTCTCCTTAACGCTAGGGGGGGCGCCACTGTCCAGTAGCAGACGGACAACTCTGTTGTCGCCGCTTTGAGCAGCGAAGTGCAAAGGAGTCCACTGGTCCTCATCTCCGAGTTTAACATCTGCCTCGTGCTCCATCAGTAAGGAGCATAACTCGTGGAACTTGTGGAGCGCAGCCACGATAAGAGGGGTGTATCCTCTAACGCTCTGTGAGTTTACCTCTGCACCAAGGCTCAAGACATGCTTCACACTCTCCTTGTCACCACTAACCACTGTGTAGTGGAGGAGAGTGTTGTCGTCTTTGAAGAGCATAGATACATGCTCCTTCCTAAGCGCCTGTCTGAAGTTTTCAAAGTCTTTCCTTGATAGAAGATTGAGAATGTCATCCCTGGTGTTGCTCATGTCTGTGAATGTAAAAATGCAACATATACCAGATAAGACACAGAGGTAGAGGTCCTGCCAATGCCAAAAAAGTTGCAAATCAATCTGATACAATATAGCAATATGTCTGCTGCCTTATTTGAGTGTGGGGGTAGCCATGGTTTATTGAAGTGTGGATGAATTTGCATACAAGTTGGCTTTATCTAAAGAGACAAGGCTCTCCTCCAATGCATTATTCATTTTGTACAGTTGTAAGAGCCTAAGAGCCAGAGCTAAATAAGCATTTTGTCACATGATCCAAAGGGACAGCTTTTTGTCAATTTCTCTAATTAGTACCGCATTACCTTCTCCAGTTCCATATGTGAAAAATAATTGTATTTTAAATGTCAGCCCTAGAGGCACTGCGACACACTGAACATGAGTTAACATGTTTTCCCTATGTACTCACCTGGACGGTTGGCGAGTGAGCACATGGATTTCTTAATGGGGATATAATGAAAATTAAGTGTTAATAGTAGTCATCATAACAGCAGCACATCAACAAGTTAATTATGTTATTAATGGAGTAGTTATTTATCACCTTGATATGTAACAGTTAGCTATTGATATTCTGCAAAAAAAATTCTGTCAATTATATTGGATGTCAGTTGGTATTATCAAGGTCTTCCTTTACATTAACATGGGAGAGGAGAGCAGAGAGAGAGAGCTTTGTATCTGTTATCTCAACATTGATGGTGGATGTTGTATCTGTTATCTCAACATTGATGGTGGATGTTGTATCTGTTATCTCAACATTGATGGTGGATGTTTTATCTGTTATCTCAACATTGATGGTGGATATTTTATCTGTTATCTCAACATTGATGGTGGATGCAGCACTGAGCACTCACTCTTCTGAAGCTGGGCGACAGTATGGTATAATCAGGTTTGTGTGTCTTATCCCCATTGCTACATCCACCTATTCCCAGGATGTCACTCAGAGCTTCGGTCTTTCGAACAGTGTCTGGAAATAAACGAACAGAGAAAGAGGTTTGGTCGTTGAAAACAGAATCTCAAATTCAGAGGGATTTGATTGATGCACTGCATGCATCCGTCATACTCAAAATGTGAACTAGATGTGTATAAGTGTGAATACCTGAAGTTATTCATTTATAATTGATCTTGGGAAAAACAGATTGTAAAATCCATGAGGCACTATAGTTTTATGATGTACAATAACTACTGTAGCCAACACAATATTCAAGGGCGCTGAAGGTGAAGAAAAATCACACTGAAACAAACACACACTTTTGTTCATACAGATTAAAGGTGACATGTGAAGTAGAATGCAAATAACCTATTCTTATGCATAATAATGCAGTAATATGGAAAATATAGGCCTACTGGCTCAATAGAGGAAATGATGATAATGCAGCTAATCAAATTGTGGTTGAAATAAAGTTTGATGCATAAATCAAATCCCACCGATATGCTTACACGACCGGAAAATCGTTTAGTAATGTTGCTTATTTCGATGAGGCAGTGTATGCATACAGATGGTGTTCATTAGTATTCATTAACATGGCACTTTAATCCTTTGCTTAATTGCTTGCCTAACTAGGTGACCTGCAGCTCTTGTAAATTATCCAATCTTATCTTAAGAACATCAGTAAGCATTACATTGAGCAGAGCATGTGCTCTCCAAGTCTCTCTGTCTCCTCAAAGTTTAAGATCAGAAAGCTGACAGTCTACAAGCCTTGGGCAGGATAATTAGGATCTTTAACAGAAACAGATGCAGAGTTACTGAGTGCTGTGCAAGTCAGATCAGAGTGATGTCTGAGTACTTGGTAAAAAAACTACCGGGAATTTACAATCATTTTCTGTAATTTTTATAGGATATTTAATACTGAAACACACCAATTGTATTCACTAAATTGATGGGTTCTATTTAGGATAATGTTTTACAGCTTTGCCGTTTCATTTTTTATCTTAAAATAATTGTATTTTATTTTGTTATACATTTTACATATGATGAAAATCCATGTCGATAATCTACCGCACACCCAAAACCGAATAGTGAAGGTGCTGGAAGCAAAATGCATAACTGGAGAAACAGGAAAAAGTATCCACAAACTTCCTGTCAGATACAAATTCATTTTAATAGAGGCTAAGCTTTCGGTCAGTCGACTTTCATCAGAGCATACAGTATCTACACAAACAATAGTGGGACAGAGAAGACCGCACAGTGGGGCATAGATAATTACAGACAACTGTGATAATCTGAAGTACCCAAAAAGGCCACTAGATGTCTGGGGATGAAAATTCCATAAAATCCTTGAAAGTTACCAAAATTATGGTAGATTACTGGTAAACTTCTAAAGTTACCAGTAATATACCCTCCCTTTGCAACCCGTCTGAGGATCTGGCCTCAGCCAGTGTAAGATCAGCCAACAGTTTACTGAACAAAGCCCATACAACATGTTCAGCCATATTGTGTTGTTCTCCAACAGATGGGCTCTGTTTTGATGAAACATGGGTAATGTGTATAGCTATGGGCTTAAAATGCTTATTTTTCTTTGAAAAGTGAAACCTATGGCACTTACAGACAACAATATTTTTTTTCTTGACTTTTTCTGATTACAAAGTGGTAGCCATGCTGTTTCTATACTGTTTCTGATAATACCACAGTGTGGCTATTCTC
The DNA here is from genome assembly GCA_023634145.1 of Thymallus thymallus. Lineage (NCBI taxonomy): Eukaryota > Metazoa > Chordata > Actinopteri > Salmoniformes > Salmonidae > Thymallus > Thymallus thymallus. The sequence continues at coordinate 17,182,358 of CM042379.1, read as the reverse complement.
CCCCTTTTGTTGCTGTTTACTGTTGGGTATGGAGAGGGATACACAATGTTATCTAGCCTGATCCCAGATATTTTCGTATGGCTGACATTTATGACAATGACCATGGGAGTTGGTTGGCGGTAGGTAGCCCAGAAGCCAGGCGATGGACTGAATTGGCTACTGGATGGATCATTACCATTGTGCCATTGAGTAAACTACAAAAATATATCTCCATCTTGAACTGCACCGTGGCTGACCCTGTCCCTCTGTGGTTGGAAAAAAGGCAGAAGACAAATTTTCTTTCTAACCAAATGAAAAATAACTTCTATCTATCTATCTATTTTATTCTACAGTATTTTACAGCACAAACAGATCTGGAATCAGGTGAAGTGTTACCTGAGAAGTCCGGCCTCTCTCTGGGATCCTGATCCCAGCACCGTTGCATTAATGTGATCATCTGCTCACATTCGTGTGGCTTGTCATCAGGGATCTTTTCCACGCCTGGCCTTCTACCTGATGACACCTTCATCAGCACTGTCGTTGTACTGCTTCCTGTGTCACAGGAAGTTACATGTTCATTCAGACCCCTCAATGTAAAATGTGATTATTAGCTTGTATAGTTTAACTACCTGAACTTTGTCAAACACTACTGTCTGTGATACATTTTTTTTTTAAATCAGATACATACAGTTGGGAGAACAAGTATTTGATACACTGCCGATTTTGCAGGTTTTCCCACTTACAAAGCATGTAGAAGTCTGTAATTGTTATCATAGGTACTCTTCAACTGTGAGTGACGGAATCTAAAACAAAAATCCAGAAAATCACATTGTATGATTTTTAAGTAATTAATTTGCATTTTATTGCATGACATAAGTATTTGATACATCAGAAAAGCAGAACTTAATATTTGGTAGAGAAACCTTTGTTTGCAATTACAGAGATCATACATTTCCTGTAGTTCTTGACCAGGTTTGCACACACTGCAGCAGGGATTTTGGCCCACTCCTCCATCCAGATCCTTCAGGTTTCGGGGCTGTCGCTGGGCAATACAGACTTTCAGCTCCCTCCAAATATTTTCTATTGGGTTCAGGTCTGGAGACTGGCTAGGCCACTCCAGGACCTTGAGATGCTTCTTACGGAGCCACTCCTTAGTTGCCCTGGCTGTGTGTTTTGGGTCGTTGTCATGCTGGAAGACCCAGCCACGACCCATCTTCAATGCTCTTACTGAGGGAAGGAGGTTGTTGGCCAAGATCTCGCGATACATGGCCCCATCCATCCTCCCCTCAATACGGTGCAGTCGTCCTGTCCCCTTTGCAGAAAAGCATCCCCAAAGAATGATGTTTCCACCTCCATGCTTCACGGTTGGGATGGTGTTCTTGGGGTTGTACTCATCCTTCTTCTTCCTCCAAACACGGCGAGTGGAGTTTAGACCAAAAAGCTCTATTTTTGTCTCATCAGACCACATGACCTTCTCCCATTCCTCCTCTGGATCATCCAGATGGTCATTGGCAAACTTCAGACGGGCCTGGACATGCTCTGGCTTGAGCAGGGGGACCTTGCGTGCGCTGCAGGATTTTAATCTATGACGGCGCAGTGTGTTACTAATGATTTTCTTTGAGACTGTGGTCCCAGCTCTCTTCAGGTCATTGACCAGGTCCTGCCGTGTAGTTCTGGGCTGATCCCTCACCTTCCTCATGATCATTGATGCCCCACGAGGTGAGATCTTGCATGGTGCCCCAGACCAAAGGAGATTGACCGTCATCTTGAACTTCTTCCATTTTCTAATAATTGCGCCAACAGTTGTTGCCTTCTCACCAAGCTGCTTGCCTATTGTCCTGTAGCCCATCCCAGCCTTGTGCAGGTCTACAATTTTATCCCTGATGTCCTTACACAGCTGTTTGATTGAGTGTGTGGAGTCTGTTTGATTGAGTGTGTGGACAGGTGTCTTTTATACAGGTAACGAGTTCAAACAGGTGCAGTTAATACAGGTAATGAGTGGAGAACAGGAGGGCTTCTTAAAGAAAAACTAACAGGTCTGTGAGAGACGGAATTCTTACTGGTTGGTAGGTGATCAAATACTTATGTCATGCAATAAAATGCAAATTAATTATTTAAAAATCATGCAATGTGATTTTCTGGATTTTTGTTTTAGATTCCGTCTCTCACAGTTGAAGTGTACCTATGATAAAAATTACAGACCTCTACATGCTTTGTAAGTAGGAAAACCTGCAAAATCGGCAGTGTATCAAATACTTGTTCTCCCCACTGTACATGAATCAGAATGCATTACCGCTACTAATTTTTCCCACCTTGATAAGGTTTCTTCTGGGTCAAGATTTCCCACATCACAATAGAGAAGCTAAATTAAAACAAAGAACACGTAAAACCACTGACCGGACAGGATAATTTCAATTTGGTTCTTTCCCCATGTGTGTAATTACACTGAAGAAAAATATAAATGCAACATGCAACAATTTCAAAGATTTTACTCAGTTACAGTTCATATAAGGAAATGAGTCAGTTGAAATACAGTCATTACACCCTAATCTCTGCATTTCACATGACTGGGAATACAGATATGCATCTGTTGGTCACAGATACCTTTTTGTTTTTAAAGGTGTAAATTACTTGATCAGATTATATCTCATTAGAAACCATATTGAAAAAATCTATGACTTTAGGAACTAATTCTGAATAAATTATTGAAATATCTAGTTAGTAACTCATAATGTTTGTATTACTTCATACACTATGTAATCTGTCTGCAAAGAGAGAGAAAACTAGTCTATTGACACAGTTCTATAGTGGGCCTATGTGTGAGTTTGTAGGAATTCGCCCTTGGCAACTACCTCACCTGTAAACATCGAACTTGGTTCCCGGATGCTCAGGGCACAGGCTGAAAGTCTCTGGAGGTATGTAGCTAATGTTTCCTCTCGCCGTCAAATTCTCAATGAATTCCTTCTTGCTCCCAGCCTCCTCCCACTTAATTAAGCCAAAATCTGAAATCTTTGGAGGGAAATTTCCTTGAACTCTTATTGAAATATAACCCTATATTTTTAATGTTTGCATGCCTAATAAAAAAAAGTCAAGAGATCATTAATGACCCTTGTGTCGCTCATTACACTTTTTAAACAGTAATAGCTGCTTTAACGGCATATCAGCGTTTCTGTGGAGCTATCCTCACCTTGATGTGGAGGTGATCATCTAGAAGGATGTTTGAAGGCTTGAGGTTCAGGTGGAGAAGTGGAGGGTTCATGCTGTGAAGGAAGTTCATGCCCATGGTGACCTCGTGAATTATCTGGAACTTCTTGGGCCACATCAACACGTGGCTGGTGAGGAGATGATCCAGGGAGCCATTACTCATGTACTCCATCACCACGGCGGGAGGGTCATTACACACCCCATAGATGGACACAACGTATTTGAATTTCACTTTCTCCATCTTGGATGCCTCCTCTAGCATTCTCCTACAAAGAAAGTGTAAGGGAGAGTTGACAGGTTTTTTTCCAGACCTGAGCAGCCTCAGCAAAAAGGTTTCTGTTTCATTCTTTCTAATCGAACACATTTATTTTCCCAGTATTTAGACCACTACTGCAACCTGCTACTTATCCAAACGCCCAAATGTGCTCTTTTTGTGATTGATATTCTATTAAAAATTGGCAGTTCAATTACATGATTTATTTGGTGAAATGTCTGCTCTGTTCTAGATTATATCTTCTAGGCCTGTAATAAAGCCACATTAACCATACCTGTAGAAACTGGTGCCAGTGAGCATGGTATCAAAGCTTTTCAGGGCACACTTTTCCCTCCAAAGCTTGAGTTTCACTCTGTAGACCTGGCCAAAGCTGCGTTCCGTCACCTTAATCCAGTCATCCTCAAAGTCATCCTTCTTGAAGATCCTGAACTTTTCCAGGCCCCCATCAACATGATCCATGGGGGCAGAGCTCCTCCTGTGTGTCACAACACTGTCTCTAATCTCACACAAACCAAGATTAATTTCTATGTGGGGTCTCCTTTGTCCATGAAGTGTGTAGGCAACTACTGAGGAGGCGAGGCAGGAGACAAGTGTATCTAAGACTCCAATGTGGTTAACTGTGGGTCATAGGAGGAGCCATGTCACTGCGTGTTTGCATAGCAATGTAACAAGACCGGTTTCCACTGCACTGCACTGACAAGAAAACTGCTTAGGTTCCCATCAGAGAGCAGGAAGGAAACCTGATAAACCAGGTAGCTCTGATACCGCAAGGCTCTACAGAAGGTGGTGCAGTCTGCCCAACGCATTACCGGGGGCAAACTTCCCGCCCTGCTGGACACCTACAGCACCCGATGCCACGAGAAGGCCAAAAAGATCATCAAGTACATCAAACAGCCAGGCCTCTACCTGTTCACCCCGCTATCATCCAGAAGGTGAGCGCAGTACAGGTGCATCAAATCTAGGACCGAGGGACTGAAAAACAGCTTCTATCACAAGGCTATCAGACTGTTAAACAGGCATCACTAGCACATTAGAGGCTGCTGCCCATAGACAGAGATTAAAAATCATTGTCCACTTTTAGAAATGGAACACTAGCCACTTTAATAATGTTTCCGGATCTTGCATTACCCATCTCATATGTATAAACTGTATTCTATACTATTTTACGGTATCTTAGTCACTTTAATTATGTTTACATATCCTGCATCACTCATCTCATATGTATATACTGTGTTCTATGAAATTTCCCCCCCGGGGGATCAATAAAGTACCTATCTATCTATCTATCTATCTATCTATCTATCTATCTATCTATCTATCTATCTATCTATCTATCTATCTATCTATCTATCTATCTATCTATCTATCTATCTATCTATCTATACTTACTTGTTAGATATTACTATACTGTCGGAGCTAGAAGCACAAGCATTTCACTACACCCGCGATAACATCTGCTAAAAATGTGTATGTGACCAATAACATTTGATTTGATTTGATTTGAACTTTGCTCCGTTCATCTTTCCCTCGATCCTGACTAGTCTCCCAGTCCCTGCCGCTTAAAAACATCCCCACAGCATGATGCTGCCACCACTATGCTTCACCATAGGGATTCATTCAGGCCAAAGAGTTCAATCTTGGTTTCGTCAGACCAGAGAATATTGTTTCTCATGGTCTGAAAGTCTTTAGGTGCCTTTTGGCAAACTCCAAGTGGGCTGTCGTGTGACTTTTACTGAGGAGTGGCTTCCGTCTGGCCACTCTACCATAAACGCCTGATTGGTGGAGTGCTGCAGAGATGGTTGTTATTCTGGAAGGTTCTCCCATCTCCACAGAGGAACTCTGGAGCTGTCAGAGTGACGGGTCAGGTTCTTGGTCACCTCCCTGACCAAGGTCCTTCTTCCTCGATTGCTCAGTTTGGCTGGGCGGCCAGCTCTAGGAAGAGCCTTGGTGGTTCCAAACTTCTTCCATTAAGAATTATGGAGGCCACTGTGTTCTTGGGTATCTTCAATCCTGCTGACATTTTTTGGTACCCTTCCCCAGATCTGTGCCTCAACACAATCCTGTCTCGGACATCTAAAAACCTAAAATTTTTTAAATTTAACCTTTATTTTACTAGGCAAGTCAGTTAAGAACCAATTCTTATTTACAATGACAGCCTAGGAACAGTGGGTTAACTGCCTTGTTCAGGGGCAGAACGACAGATTTTTACCTTGTCAGCTCGGGGATTCAATCCTACAACCTTCCAGTTACAGGCCCAACACTCTAACCACTAGGCTACCTGCCGCCCCAATACCCATTATGGGGTATTGTGTGTATTTAATACATTTTAGAATAAGGCTGTAACGTAACAAAATGTGGAAAAAGGGAAGGGGTCTGAATACTTTCCGAATGCACTGTATTTAACCCCCTTTTAGTCACTAAACAGCCTCCATATAATTTTTTTTGACTGGTACCGGGGGCCTTCAGACGAGTCTTGTAAGGCCTGTGGGCGGCCTAGAGCAAAAACGACATGTAAGTGTTTGTGAGAGTCTCCTCTTTCCATAGATTGGTCATAATAGTTTGTAGGCCAAACCGTTCGGACAGACGATTTTGTTAAAAGACCGATTTTGGGGATGTCTAATGGTCTGACAAACATCGCTCTAGCTCTGTCACCTTTCACTGCAAATGTGGAAGTGTTACTACATCCAATACAAAAAAACAGATACAGTATCTCTATCTTAAATAGAGATACACACCAAAATCAACTGTTCTCACTAGAAAAATGGTCCAATGTTAAGATGAATTCACATCCTACTCTGTTGTGTAGATCCAGCTATGGAATAGATCATCTGGAAATTACAGTGGGGCAAAAAAGTATTTAGTCAGCCACCAATTGTGCAAGTTCTCCCACTTAAAAAGATGAGAGAGGCCTGTAATTTTCATCATAGGTACACTTCAACAATGAGAGACAAAATGAGAAAAAAAATTCCAAAAAAACATCACATTTTGGGGTTTTGGGGCTGTCGCTGGGCAACACGGACTTTCAACTCCCTCCAAAGATTTTCTATGGGGTTGAGATCTGGAGACTTGCTAGGCCACTCCAGGACCTTGAAATGCTTCTTACGAAGCCACTCCTTCGTTGCCGGGGCGGTGTGTTTGGGATCATTGTCATGCTGAAAGACCCAGCCACGTTTCATCTTCAATGCCCTTGCTGATGGAAGGAGGTTTTCACTCAAAATCTCACGATACATGGCCCCATTCATTCTTTCCTTTACACGGATAAGTCGTCCTGGTCCCTTTGCAGAAAAACAGCCCCAAAGCATGATGTTTCCACCCCCATGCTTCACAGTAGGTATGGTGTTCTTTGGATGCAACTCAGCATTCTTTCTCCTCCAAACACGACGAGTTGAGTTTTTACCAAAAAGTTATATTTTGGTTTCATCTGACCATATGACATTTTCCCAATCCTCTTCTGGATCATCCAAATGCTCTCAAGCAAACTTCAGACGGGCCTGGACATGTACTGGCTTAAGCAGGGGGACACGTCTGGCACTGCAGGATTTTAGTCCCTGGCGGCGTAGTGTGTTACTGATGGTAGCCTTTGTTACTTTGGTCCCAGCTCTCTGCAGGTCATTCACTAGGTCCCCCCGTGTG
>CM042379.1:16557768-16572768 GCA_023634145.1 Thymallus thymallus | reverse complement strand
CTGGTGAGACAGAGCACTTGCAGAAACTTGCCTGAGGAAATGTGGAAACAGAGCCCACTGACTCACCACACACCTCCATTATGGTTCTAAATACAGTGAACCAAACGGTACATCTGGGTCAGTGTGTGTGTGTGTATGTGTGCGCGCATGCATGCCTGCATGCATGTACAAGTGTGTGTGTGTGCATGTGTTTCTGTGTGTGTATTTTTGGATCCAATGGGCCCAGAAGTGACCACAGAATGCGTTAAGTGAGACATAACAGAATGAAACTGCATCGTTTAGAAGCTGCACTCAGACCTCGGCCGCTGAGGTATATAGCCATCCGGCCACAGGTGCTCATATACACAGTCAGCTTTTAATTCTGAAACACAGTCCCATCAGTCCTGGAGGAGTGAGGTCACATTATGAGGAGAAAAAACTGATCATAATGGAGAAGAAGAGAAAGAACGATTCGATGACGGAAACTGAGCTTGTAAGAACTCCTACCCAGAATATATGCTGTTGTATTCCCATCATCTTGTGTAATGGATTACCTGTTTCTATTTCTATTTATCAAAGAACTGAACCTCACGCAAAAATGGTTGGTAATTATCATGTGGCAAATTCTCCAACGTATCTAGGTGAGGTTTGACAGGCGAGTTATTAAATTGTCCCACCATGCTGATAAATATATTAATTTACGGCGCGGCAGATCATTTAATTGACGCCGTCACATAAAACTCAAGGTTGAAGGTACCTCTCTCAAACTTAATAATACATTGGAACATAAACATTTCGTATGCATTGAATTCTCAAAATGCTGATTTCCTAAAAATAACATTTAACCTTATGTATAAAGGTAAGTTAATTAAGAACATAGTCTTATTAGATAGATAGATAGATAGATAGATAGATAGATAGATAGATAGATAGATAGATAGATAGATAGATAGATAGATAGATAGATAGATAGATAGATAGATAGATAGATAGATAGATAGATAGATAGATAGATAGATAGATAGATAGATGATAGATAGATAGATAGATAGATAGATAGATAGATAGATAGATAGATAGATAGATAGATAGATAGATAGATAGATAGATAGATAGATAGATAGATAGATAGATAGATAGATAGATAGATAGATAGATAGATAGATAGATAGATAGATAGATACTTTATTGTTCCCCGAGGATTGTCAAGCAGCTACAACAAAACATAGGGCAGGTGCAAAATACCAGAATGAAAATACACAAAAGACAGATACACGATACATGATACATAGAGCGTCAGTATGAAAAAGTATAGAAATACAAGAAGTCTGGAGTGCAAAAAAGCTATAAAAAGACATTGCATAGTATGGGTGGTTGGCTGAATATGTACACTATACATTGGTGGATGGTGCATGGTTAACTATACTATACAGGTCGATGGCAGAGAAATACTTCAATAGCTAAAAATGCGTATGATATGAGTGAGGGTAATAATAGTCTACTTAATAGACAGACTGGTTAAATGAACAGGTAAGTGAATATTTTGCATGGTTAAATTAACTGTACAGGTAAATATACAGTTATATTTATAGGTAAGTGAATATTTGCATGGTTACATTAACTGTACAGGTAAATGACAGGAAGAGATACTTAAATAGCTAAATGTGTGTATGATATAATTTGGGGTAATAATAGTAATTACCTTAGAATACAGTCCTTAGTGCGCAGGGTTTAATTACAGATAACTGCACGTATTGCACATTCGATATACACAAAAAAGATACAACTGACAGGATACTAATATGCATTCCTGACTAAATGACTACGTAAGTTAAGTCCAAGAAGTACTTACAATATTGCATGTGATATGATATAACAACTGTACATGAGTATGTATATACAGACCTGAATTAAAAAATAAGTCCTGAGTGAATGAGTGATTACGGACCAGAGTTACTCACGGATGGATGCATAATTGTTAAACTAGGTCCTAACACCCCAAAAGTTAGAGGTCTGTGTTGCCGACGGCACGGCACCCCGGTGAGGCATTAAATAGTCTAATAGCCGCCGGCAGGAAGGACCTCCTGTAGCGCTCTCTGGCACACTGTGGTGGGATCAGTCTGTGACTGAAGGTGCTCCTCTGCATCATAACCTTGGCATGCAGAGGGTGGGTGACGTTGTCCATGATGGCCAGCAGTTTGGCCAGGATCCGTCTCTCCGCCACCTCCTCTAGAGTGTCAAGGCTCATCCCCAGGACAGAGCTAGCCTTCCTGATCAGCTTATTTACCCGAGAAGCATCACCGGCTTTTATGTTGTCTCCCCAGCACACCACTGCAAAAAAGATGGCACTGGCCACCACAGACTGGTAGAAGGTATGCAGTAGTTTACTGCACACGTTGAAGGACCTGAGCCTCCTCAGAAAGTAGAGTCGGCTCTGACCCTTTTTGTACAGGGCCCCGGTGTTACCAGCCCATTCCAGCCTGTTGTCCATATGGACTCCCAGGAACTTGTATGACCCAACCATTTCCACATCCATCCCCTGTATAGGGACTGCAGTCAGTTGTGCCTTGGTTCTCCTGAAGTCCACCACCATCTCCTTTGTTTTGCTGATGTTGAGCTGAAGGTGTTTCTGCTCACACCACAACACAAAGTCACTGATTGTGCTCCTGTACTCCTCCTCCTGCCCACCCCTGATGCACCCTACAATTGCGGAGTCATCCGAGAACTTCTGTAGTTGGCATGTTTCAGAGTTATCCGAGGTGTAGAGGGTGAACAGGAAGGGGGACAGGACCGTTCCCAATGACTATCTGCCCAAATATTATTGTGTGTCACTGTTAAAGGGTCAATCTGCAATTGGTACATATATTTTTGGACATTTAATACATATCAATTCATTCTTAAACAATATAACTAATAAATGCCTCATGAGCTTAGTTCAACTGTCTTACCCCATCAGAACCCAATATATAAGCTTGTTTTTCTCCCCCTTTAAGAACTGCACTGAAAGAGAATGCAGAGACAGAGAGTGAGTGGATTCTTCTCTAGCCGTCATCTTGGCTGGTAGATTTATATGCACAGATCATTAAGTCCTCAACCAGCCCTTCATTTAAACACTGTAATAAGTCATCAATATGACCTTCTGAAGTACTGTGTCATTGCAAGTCTCCACAGTCCAAAGTTGTATGATGCAATATACTATACAAAAAATAGTTATCTTTCAATTATACACATTTAGATTTGGGTTGGATTCAAATGTCCCATTTCCCTTCCCTTTTGAATTAGAATCTCGTATTTCTATCCCCCTCTCATTTATTGCAAGAGCGGGACATCCATCTTGAATGAATTAATGTACCTGTTAGCTTCATCAGTTCAGCAGACAGTGCTCTCTCTCTCTGAAGGAGGATGCCCCTAGGGAAATACCAGTAGGCTCCATGGCAATACATCGTGTCTCAGCCAGAGGTATAAAGGATCCTGCAGCACATGCACTGTGTGTGTACGTGTGTGTGTGTGTGTGTGTGTGTGTGTGTGTGTGTGTGTGTGTGTGTGTGTGTGTGTGTGTGTGTGTGTGTGTGTGTGTGTGTGTGTACGTGAGTGTGTGAGTGTGAGTGTGTGCGTGCATATGTGTGGGACTACATGCAGTGCAATCCTTCATTGACAGCCTAGTCATAGACACACGTGCACACATACATGATAATACAGTGTTTAAGGTTAAGTTTTGGCATTAACTCTACATTTTTAAAATGTAGTGATTAACTCCAAAATCTTAAGGTTAGGCATTAACTCCAAATGGTTAAGGTAAAGGTTAAGGTTTGGGATAGGCTTAAAACAAAAATGTCAAAAACGACTTTCTATCGCTGGATTCGAACATCCTCCATCCCTGTCCACAACGCCCTAGCTGTCACGCAATGGGGTTTGGAGAGACCAAGACTCAGCGCAGGGATAGTAGTTCGACATGCTTTATTTTAGAATTGTATTATGTAATAAATTCACACAACAAACGAACTACTACACTCAAACAAACACGAAAGACAATAACGTCACGTTCACGAAAGCAAACACGACTTAACGGACGTAACCAAAAAAAACACTTACTTCACCCGTGACTGCGAAATACATCAACATGTAACGATAACGACCCACACCAGCGTGAGGGACAGACTCAACATATATTGGATCCCTAATTAGAGACAACGGGTAGCAGCTGCCTCTAATTAGAGATCCACCCAAAACCCACAAAGAAACAGAAAAGAACGACACTGTCAGACTCTGACCAAGCTACATAGAGAAGCCTATTGCTTCTCTATGGCCAGAGCCTGACACTAGCAAAACCTAAACTTACTTCAAGATAACAGTGCTCACTGTTGCCCCTTTTGGCGGGAGTTTCCACGTCATCTCCTGATGACCTCAGACATGCATGGACGTCGTATACTGACTTGTATCACAGGTGACCTGGCTGCTTTTTTTACCACCGACATTTGATAACATTTCACAATGACATAGCTCTTAGTTATATTTTCCAAGTTACAGCATAATACATTCAATCATTGTTTTGACTAGTAAAAACTCTGTGTATGTTAGATGTATATTTGATAACCTTATGTAGATGCACCAGGCCCTATGTATTCCTTTGTCATGTCTTCGCCCTCCATATTATGACGACTTTCCTCAACAATGAGTCTGTGATGAGGCAAGATGTATTTACAGCTCGTCAGCTGTGTTAGTGTCAGCCCAAGTGTGTCCGAGAGTCCACACTCTCGGACACACTTGCAGATACACACTCGCACACACGCACACACGCACACACACACACACACACACACACTCACACACACACACACACACACACACACACACACACACACACACACACACACACACACACACACACACACACACACACACACACACACACACACACACACACACACACACACACACACACACACACACACACACACACACACAATAGCTGACACACATGCATGCACACATACACACACATACACACACACACATACACCACAGGTGTGTCAGATGGATGCACTTTCTTCCTCGGGCAGAACGAGAGTCATCTGGCAAGATGAGACCCAGTCATAACAGAGAATCCCACAAATCGTATTTATAGTACAGAAGTGCTGCAACAGGAGGGCTGATGATGGATCTGTCCTGTATTGACAGTTTTAAGTAAATATTAGTGGTATGTGAATACAGTATCTGGATCATCATGGTCATGATTGTAACTTTGGCTTTGCTCTTTGATTACGTAGTGGCAGGCATAGAAATTGACTATCTAGAACGATATCCATTCTAGTATTCCAATTGCTTTTTAAATATCTGGAACTGTATAGCACCACAGGAATAGAGTAGAACATATACAGCACGTGTATCACTATGGATAACACCGAAGCCATGCAGTCCATTTGGAAAGTATTCATACCCCTTGACTTTTTCCACGTTTTGTTACGTTACAGCTTTACTCTAAAATGCTTTAAATAAAACATGTTCCTCATCAATCTACACACAATAACCCATACTGATGAAGTGAAAACACATTTTTAGATTTTTTGACAAATATATAAAAAACAGAAATACCTTATTTACATACATTTTCAGACCCTTTGATATGAGACTCGAAATTGAGTGCAGGTGCATCCTGTTTCCATTGATCATCCTTGAGATGTTTCTACAACTTGATTGGAGTCCATCTATGGTAAATTCAATTGATTGGACATGATTTGGCACACACCTGTCTATATAAGGTCCCACAGTTGACAATGCATGTCAGAGCAAAAACCAAGCCATGAGGTCGAAGGAATTGTCCGTAGAGCTCCGAGACAGTATGTGTCTTCCTAGAGCTGGCCGCCCGGCCAAACTGAGCAATCGGGGGAGAAGGGCCTTGGTCAAGGAGGTGACCAAGAACCCGATGGTGGAGATGGGAGAACTTCCAGAAGGACAACTGCCTCTGCAGCACTGCACTAATCAGGCCACTCCTCAGAAAAGGCACATGATAGCCCACTTGGAATTTTCCAAAAGGCACCTAAAGACTCTCAGACCATGAGAAACAAGATTCTCTGGTCTGATTGAACTCTTTGGCCTAAATGCCAAGCGTCACGTCGGGAGGAAACCTGGCACCATCCCTACAGTGAAGCGTGGTGGTGGCAACATCATGCATCATTTTTCAGTGGCAGGGACTGGGAGACTAGTCAGGATTGAGGGAAAGATGAACGGAGCAAAGTACAGAGAGATCCTTGATGAAAACCTGCTTCAGAGTGCTCAGGACCTCAGACTGGGGCGAAGGTTCTCTGAATGTCCTTGAGTGGCCCAGCCAGAGTCTGGACTTGAGCTCAATCGAACATCTCTGGAGAGACCTGAAAATAGTTGTTACATAAAGTATGTGGACTGCACTGTATATAGATATACCATACATACAGTATGTGGACTGCACTGTATATAGATATACCAGACATACAGTATGTGGACTGCACTGTATATAGATATACCATACATACAGTATGTGGACTGCACTTAATATAGATATACCAGACATAGAGTATGTGGACTGCACTGTATATAGATATACCATACATACAGTATGTGGACTGCACTCTATATAGATATACCATACATACAGTATGTGGACTGCACTGTATATAGATATACCATACATACAGTACGTGGACTGCTCCATATCCAGTGAATATCTATATAGTCAGAGCTGGCTAAATGGCCTGGGCCTGGCCTGTTGATCTGAGGCAGAACGATGTCGGACGTCAGACACATGGCCCCACAGTGATTGACAGGCCACTCCGGTCTCATCTGTGGTGATTCTTAGACCCAGTTAGCCACTCCCAGAGGACTGCTCCCCATAACCATCAGAGAGGCCAGAACATGCACATGCACACACCATCAGACGTTTACAGATAATGGTGTCCTGTGTTAGGTAGGCCGCGTCATGATGGATGAAACCCTCTCAGATATACAATGGATCAACACCTCTGTAGCAGGGGTGTTCAATCAAATCATATCAAATCAAATTGTATTTGTCACATGCGCCGAATACAACAGGTGTAGACCTTACAGTGAAATGCTTACTTACAAGCCCTTAACCAACAATGATTTAAGAAGTTTTAATAAAAAAATTTAAAAAAGAGAAAATAGAGGGGAGACAGAGCAGCAGTAATGAAAACACGCAGATATGTGTATATATATATATATATATATATATATATATATCACTATATAATAATCACTTATAGACTAATGAGACTAAACAGAGAAGACTAATTACTTGTCAGAGTAATTCTATTATTTTTCCTCTGAGAGCATGTGAGCGGTATTATGCAGGTAATACACAATTCACTTTTAAATGAAAGCGAAGCATAAGCTTTGTGATGGTGATCGTTATGTATCAATTAATCACTAAATTATTGAAACAAAATAATGAAATAATCGAGAGAAAAAAAATGTATACTGCCACTGTTTAAAAAAACGCTCTGATCTAAAGAGAGCAACATCAGCTAAAGACATTAATGAACGGAGAGAATTCACCATGAAAATTGAAATAATTAACAAATGTGTCTTGTGGGAATACTTCAAACAAGCCTCAAAGTGCTTTAGTTGAGAGACGCTTCCCTTCAGCACAACGTAATATAAACACAACGCTATCCTTCCCCTAGCCTGTGAAATCTGTCCTCCACTTCTTTTAATTTGACACGCTCAAAAAAGTAGCGATTCATCACTTACTTTTTTTTTACGTAAACGTTTCTATATTAGGAGCAGGGACATTTAATTGTTGACTGGATTAAAATTACATTAGGAGAAGCATGCCTCGCCTTGCTTTGCTTTGTGGAAAAGTGAGTTTGTTGGTTTTGAAGTATCACTATATCTCCGTCCAAAATGGCACCCTATTCCCTTCGTTCGTCTTTATAGTATACTACTTTTAACCAGGGCCTATAGGGCTATGGTCGGGCTCTGGTCAAAAATAGTGCACTATATAGGGAATAGGGTGCCATTCGGGACGCGGCCAATGCTGGGGAGCGTAATGTAATTAAAACGACACAAACAAAGTGAATCTAATTAGGGCTCCCACCGCACACACTCGTTAGCGCCCAGCGCTTCGTAAATGATTTTCCTCCACGGATATAAATGAGGCCACTTGTCTTTGCAGATTTGGGCACACGCTGAGAGTCATTGTTAAAGTTTAACTAGCGGAACAGGGAACATACACACGCTTTAAACATACACACACACAGCGCTCACTGTTGCCCCTAGTGGCTTGTACTGACTTATATCACGGGCGACCTGGCTGGTCTTAATAGGGCATTGGTCCACCACGAGCCTCCAAAAGAGCGTTAACGCACCTTGGCATTGATTCTACAAGTGTCTGGAACTCTATTTGGTGTTTTGTTGATGGTGGTGGAGAACGATGTCCCAGGCGCCACTCCAGAATCTCCCGTAAGTCTTCAATTGGGTTGATATCTGGCGACTGAGGTACACACACACACACACACACACACACACACACACACACACACACACACACACACACACACACACACACACACACACACACACACACACACACACACACACACACACACACACACACACACACACACACACACACACACATACAGACACACACACACACACACGCACACTTTAACTCCCTATGCTCCTTTGAAACCCCTTTCAAAGTCACTGAGATCACTTCTTCTAGCCATGATAGCCAAAATAATAGGAAACTGGGCATTTTTATACATGACCCTAAAAATGATGGGATGTTAATTGCTTAATAAACTCATGAACCACACATGTTTGGAAGCACCTGCTTTCAATATACTATGTATCCCTTGTTTATTTTGGCAGTTACCTGTGCATACACATACACACATACACACATGTACACATAATGTACACACACATACAGACATAATTAAGCACAAACACATGCATGCATGTAAACACACACACCACACATGGATGTACACACATGCACATACTGTACACATGGACTTGCAAGTACAAACACACCAACAAACATATTTCACAGACACAATGACACACGTACATGAATATTATGACACTCTGACAACATACAGTACATGAATGGTTGAAGAGTAGGTTGATGTGAGAATATACTGTATGCTTTAGTTTTCACCTTTCTCAACCACGACCTGTGAAAACGCCTGCTGATCAAAAACAACTCAACACATTCCTTCTCTCTGCACACAAATGCGCACACACACACACACACACACACACACACACACACACACACACACACACACACACACACACACACACACACACACACACACACACACACACACACACACACACACACACACACACACACACACACACACACACACACACACACACACACACACACACACACACACACACATACACACACACATACACACATACACACACATACCATTTAGGAGTTTTAAGTGTCCAGACCTCACACATCCCAATGGGGGTAAGTGAATCCAGTGGCTGATAGTTTTCTGCGAGCCTGGGGAGCCATTGAGAGCCCATTAAGAGGTTAAGTGTAGGAAGCCCTCTATTGTTCGACTGTTTGATTTCCACACAGCTACCTAAACTCTCTTCAAACCATGGGAAAGCCACTCGCTGATGGTGTGCAGGGTTTACTGCAAACCACTCCAATTCCAAGTGGAAAATGTCTAACGTGAAAGTTGGATGGCTCTCCACGGACCAGGGGTGGCTGGGAACAATTCCGGCCAGAAGAGGCAGCGGCACAGAGGGCAGCGGGAGGGCAAAAAACACCCGGCTGTCTGGTCTGTTCCCTCAGCATGTTATGTTCTCACAATGCTAGCTAATGGCTAGCTAATGGCATACGCAAAGTAATCCTTTTCTTGAGGCACACAGAGACATTAGGAGTGTCATCAATGTCCAGACCAGATCAGATAAGACAACTCACTCTCTCTGTGTTTGGACTACACCATTACTATAGCAACACACAAAGCTGCTGATGTTTGGTGACTTCATCACCATCATCACCATCACCATCATCACCATCATCATCACTAGCATTCTGTCATTTTGCCCTCTCTGCCTCGCTCCCTCCTCCCTCTTCTTCTGCTCAATAAACTTTATTTAATCTTTGCCCTCTGACCCCTGGAGTGGAGCAGCTCAGAGGGAGAGTGTTAGGGGGGCCACCCATGTTGGGGGCAGGGGAGAAATTAGAGAAGAGAGAGAGAGACAGAGACAGAGAGAGAGAGAGAGTAAGGGGCTGTGGGGGGACTTGAAGGTTGTGTGTGAGTGTGTGTGTGTGTGTGTGTGTGTGTGTGTGTGTGTGTGTGTGTGTGTGTGTGTGTGTGTGTGTGTGTGTGTGTGTGACACCTGTCATACTCATTAGACCCCCCCTCCATGGGTAGCTTGGGGGGCATAACATGAGACGATGTAAGAGAGAGGAGGTAGTGACGGCTGATGGTAGGATGGAGGGGGGAATAATTTTAGTCTATTCTTCTCCATCCCTCGCTGTCTCATTCTCCACGTCCCCCTCACTTTCCCCTCTCCCTCTTTCTCCCTCTCTTTAGCTCTCTCTTTCCATCTCCGCCCTTTCTCCTCTGGTAATGTCACTGTACATTTCGGTGTCTCGCCGCGTTACAAGGCTGCCCTTAATTTGACAGTGTCACAGGGATCCATCTTCATTCTCTCACTCTTTTCATAATCTAATCCTCCTCTCTAACATGCAATTAGTGGCCCCACAACCCCGCTCCCCTTGGCGGAGGGCCCCTGAACAGCAGAGTGCCCCCGCTGGATCAGGCCTGGATGATTGCTACAGCTTTCCCTGTGCAATCCATTTAGCGGCCGGGCCCTGTAATGAATATGTACATTTTAAGGACCTTGTGGGGGGAGGGTCATGAGCAATCAACCTTGGATTCAATTATGCCAGTCAAGGTTAATGACTCTGCATAGTGGTCAGAGAGGCGCACGAGGCCGCCACCCGCTCCTCGCTGGCCGATTAAATCGGCTTGTCAGAATTGACAATGTATGGGTGGAGGAATGAAGGGAGGGGAGGAGGGAGAATTGTGTTGTGCAAGCGGTAGGACAAGGGAATAGAAAAGAGAGAGAATGAGCGAGTGAAAGAGGGAAGAGAGACTATGAGAGAGAGGGAGAGAGAGAGGAGAGCGGGGGAGCGACACCCGCCTGCACGTGTAGGAGATAGATGGATAGATAGATAAAATGGTGTCGGTCGTCAGAGGTAGATTACATTTAGTTCTCTTGGGCAAATCAGATTGTAAAGACCACAAAGCCCCCCCCCCCCCCCAACCCCCCGCCGCCCCAACATCCCCCCCCCCCCCCCCATCCCTCCCTCCCCCTCCCCGGTGAGGCTCACCTCGCCTGCTGTAATATGATTAGTCTACATAAAGACGTGTCTGGAGTGTAATTCAGTGCTCACTAATGAGGCGCTGTCTAAACCTAGCCCATCCATATCCCCAAGGTGTCACCCACTCACCTGCTGCCTCCCTCTCACTCTCGCTTCTTCCCTCCATCCCTACCTCCCACACTCACTGCTCCATCACAGGGAAAAGAGAGGGGGAAAGAGAGGGGGAGGAAGAAAGAAAGGGAGGGAGAAAACAAGGGGGAGAAAGAGTGGGAGCGAGAGAGAAGAGAATGGGTGGTGGGAGAGAGAGAGAGAGAGAGAGAGAGAGAGAGAGAGAGAGAGAGAGAGAGAGAAGGAAAGAGAGGGAGAGAAAGAGAGAGAGAGATGGAGAGACAGAGTGCAAGAGAGAGAGGGAATACAAAAGGGGCAGCAATGATACATTGTCATGTGAAATTCAATATTGAAGGCTAAGAAATTATCTCTGATCCAGAGTGCTCCAAATACCTGTTACTATAGTGATTGCCAGGTTTTTCTAAATGCCAGGTTAATGACAACACAGCAACTGCAATTATTATCACTTCCATATAGCAGCCAGAGATTAAATCTCTCTCTCTCTCTCTCTCTCTCTCTCTCTCTCTCTCTCTCTCTCTCTCTCTCTCTCTCTCTCTCTCTCTCTCTCTCTCTCTCTCTCTCTCTCTCTCTCTCTCTCTCTCTCTCTCTCTCTATACACAAACACACATAGCCACCATAGACAGAGAGAGAGAGAGGGGGATGAAGTGTTGGGCTAAGGCCTGGCTGTTTGTGGGGAACAGGTTGGGAGGCCATCTGGCCACTGGATGCTTTAAGAGAGAAAAATGTCATTCTACAGGACAGTGGCCTTTGATGACAGAAATACTGGCTGCATTGTTCCTAGGCTGCATACTGGTGGCTCTAATTACCAGCATCTAAAATGATCCCACTCCCCCCTCTCTCTCTAGGCCCCATATAGATCATTCTGTCAGTGGGGCTCTCATTGTAACATACACACATACTCGCACAGCACAGTGTTTAGAGATGCGTTCGCACACTATGACATGGCTGCACATATGGACACAGGCACACAGACATGTGCGCACATGCATGGGAAAGGGAAAGGGGCGATGCTAGACAGTTACATTTGTCTTTCGCATTTAACCCAACCCCTCTGAATCAGAGAGGTGCGGAGGGCTGCCTTAATCAACAATCACATCTTCGGCGCCCGGGGAACAGTAGGTTAACTTCCTATTTCAGGGGCAGAACGACCGATTTTTACCTTGTCAGCTCGGGGATTCGATCCACCAACCTTTCAGTTATTGACCCTACGCTCCTAACCTCCTGGGCACCTGCCGCCCATGGACGTACACACACTCACACACACACAAACGGAGACAAACACATGCAGGCATGTACACACGCATACACACAAACACACACACATGACTGTGTTCAGACATCCATCCATCTGGTCAGGCCTATCTTGTGTTATGGACATTCAATGCCATGGAGGGCTGATGGGGCTGGTCCTCCATCCCTGCGTGAGTAAATGTCAGAGCAGAGAGATAGCCTGAAACACGAGGAGTCTCCACACTGCTCTTGACCTTTCACTGTCCTCTACAGAGGAAACAATGAAATACGCACGCACGCACACACACACACACACACACACACACACACACACACACACACACACACACACACACACAATTGCATGCACAATGCATACTTCTCACGAAAATCTTTTAAACACAGTTAACCAAGCTTTTGTAGTTTGAATTGCAACAGGAAGTCACAACCTGAAATTAACAAATTATTGTCAGTAATTAATCATGGCATGGAAAGGGTGCTAATAAAAATACTGTCCCATATTTGTACGTTGTAAATTATCCAGTAAATCAGGAAGTAAATCAGCTTCTGCCTCGTTCTCTCTCCTGATGAGCTAGCTGACCATTGGAGAACAGATAAGGAATGGATCTTTACTTTATCTGAGCTGTAAATTGTGTCCAGGTCAATAGAGGAACATCACTACCCACTACATTATGTCTGGAGCTGAATCTTGGCTGCGTCCAAAAATGGCACCCTAATCCCTATAGTGCACAATAGAGGCAGGGAATAGGGTACCATTTTGGGACGCAGACCCTCTCCTCCAGTGTTGGTGCAGTCAGTAAATCAGACTGTAGGTTAGACTCTGCTGAGGAGATCATGTAAGGTTAAGCACTTAATGATAGAACAATTACCACCATGCTGCTTCATATTGATAGAACAGTTATTTTGCCATTTTGGTAAATGTTGAGACATGATGCATCACAGAGAGACCATTCTATTATGGTCTCTACTGCCAATGACTGGAACGAATTGCAAAAATCATTGAAGCTGGAGGTTCCTATCTCACTCAACAACTTTAAGCATCAGCTGTCAAAGCTGCTTATCGATCACTGCACCTGTATATAGCCCTTCTGTAAACAGCCCACACTACTACCTCATCCCCATAATTTTTTTTTTTTTTTTTTGCTAATCTTGCACTCCAGTATCTCTATTTGCACATAATAATTTGCACATCCTTCATTCCTGTGTTAATGATAATCTGTAATTTATTTCACCACTACGGTCTATTTATTGTCCTACCTCTTAACCTTACTGCATTTTGCACTACATTTTGCACTCTGTATATAGATTTCTTATATTGTGTTTTTGACTTTGTTTACTGTGTAACTCTGTGTTGTTTTTGTCGCACTGCTTTGCTTTGTCTTGGCCAGGTCGCAGTTGCAAATGAGAACTTGTTCTCAACTGACTTACCTGGTTAAATAAAGGTGCTATAAAAAAAAATAAAAAAATTGTAATAACACAGGGATCATACTCCAATGATCAGACCATTCTATTGTAAAAACACAGTGATAATACTCCAATGATCAGACCATTCTGCTGTAATGACACAGTAATAACACTGAATGATCAGACCAATCTACTATAACGACACAGTAATAACACTCAATGACCAGACCATTCTATTGTAATAACGTGGTAATGATACTCAATTATCTTTCTGTGCTGTGATGTATGACAGTTATGAGTTTTATACAGGCATGTTTTCTGTGAGAAAATCTGACAAAAGAGGATGGAATTCGCTTAAATTAAATTGTTATAATCACAGGATATTGTACTGGTTTTGAGAAGCTAATATTCAATGTGAGACCAGTTTAGCTCCCTATTGTGTCCCACACAGAAGCAATGGGTGTTATCCATCACCGTGGCAACACGACTTGCTAATTTAAGGTTGGTGGAAAAAGTTTGGCACACCAGAATCCTCTTTAAATAGTTTATGATGTTCACCGATGAGAAAAATATCAAATTTGAAATGAAAATGTATGGAAATTATATCAATGCTATTACGGGTGCGACTTTTAAAGCAATATATTCTTTCCAGAGACAGTCTATGTCGGATGATAAATATAAGCCAGTTTCCAGGGTCTTTTTTCCCAGGGAGCAGACCAACATATTTGTTATTGCATTTTATTGTAACAGAATAAGCGTGCATACTAAAATCCAGAGCTCCCCACGAAATCCCCATTTCTACTCCTCCGACCGGCCCCTTTCTCCTCTCCACGACTCTCCCCTCTTTTTTGATTTGCCATCAAGAATTTAATAAC
>CM042379.1:16542768-16555268 GCA_023634145.1 Thymallus thymallus | reverse complement strand
TTTCCTCCTCCGAGCTGGGAGTGCAGGGCCTGTGAGGAGAGCCCAGCTTCCGGCCAGCCTGAACAGGACTGCTGCAGCCAACCTCCCCAGCCGGGACAATGAGGCCCTCTGATGAATACAGGGAAGTGTGATAATTACTGCTATTCTGAGAAACAGCAGCCGAACCAGAGAGAAAGAGGGAATTATTGTTCTGTGTTCGGGTAGGCAAAATACACTGGTCCCTTCCTGGAGGTAAATATTTACCCTGCGTTGGTCAGCTGACTAATGCACATGCATGGCAAGGGGCCCGGAAAGGCTAGACCCAAACATCCATCCACCCCCCTCCCCAAACAATCAGCACCATTAACCCTCCTCTGGGTGCATAACGGGTGCACTCGCCCCCCTCGCCGTTTTCAGATCTGATTAACAGACTGCAGCGCCCTGTTAGAGTGATGACAGCCCATTTCCCATAATGCCGTAGGTTTGCGAGTGTCGCCTGTGGGAGGAACTGAGATGACAGCAGGGTGTAGGCGAGAAAGAATGGTGTGTGTGTGTATGTCTGTGTGTGTGTATGCCTGTATCCATGTGTGTTTCTGTGTGTGTGTCTCTATGTGTGTGTACGTGTATGTGTGAACGTGTGTGTGTGTGTCTGTGTGTGTGTCGTGCACGCTCTTCAACGGGAAGTGTCAATATTAGAAGGAGGCTGCATGGGGCGTAAACAAAACAGGATGTTTTCGTCATCATAGTGACTTCTGAGCGTGTCACACTGACACCTGACCCATTACAGTCATTCTTATCTATAAAGTTATGATTGAACCTGAGAGAAAATCACTACATCAATATCTCTCTCTGTCAGGTCTATAAAACAGTTGTGCATCTTGTATTATATGAAAGTCATCTTAGAGTACCTCATCATGTTCGAGTTATCGTAGAGTACCTCTCAAGACTATTTCTATCACCTTAGTTTGTTATTATTGAGCTTAGTTTGAACAGTTCCGAAGAGTAAACACAAATATTGACTTATTTTCCAACACACAAGTCAGCATATTGGAAAAAAACACAAAAAGAAGCATTAAAAACATACATGCACTAATAATTGTATAATATCCTTCCTGTTAAAAACATACCTTGCACTAATAATTGCATAATATCCTTCCTTATACATATCCTATTGTCCCAGCCTTTTAGAATAATTGAGAAAACAGGTGGCAAAACTCTTAGAGGTTCTTACGGTTCCTTTATTGAGTACTAGGTCTGTATTGTTGGGAGGGAATAAAAACAATGGAAGCTGCAGGTAAGTTGTGTTGCTAGTTGACCCTGGTTATCTACAGCCTGTGTCCTTCTGTGGAAGTCTGCATTTCTCCTCACTCTCTCCTCCTGGGGTGGCCATTCTGTCTGGGTGACCTAGGTCAACCCCGCGTGACCCCGCTGTAGCTCCACCTAGAGCCGCCTCCTCTTCTCCTGCAGCCAGGATTTCTGCATGTGCTCAGGTGACACCAGCAGACACAGGGATGGAAGGCATGGAAGCACTCAACTGTGACATCCCTGTCCTCCCCACACCCACTCCCACCACTCCCACATCCCTGGCCGGTATGGTCAAGCAGACAGGGATGGAGATTGGGTTGGGGGTGTCACACGGGTGTGTGATGGAGGAGCGTGTGTGTGTATTTGTGTATTTGTGTGTGTGTGTGAGTGTGCGAATGGTGTGTGTGTGTGTGGGTGTGGGTGTGTGTAGTGGAAGTTATGAGAGGCCCATATGCACACTTTACCTCTCACTCCTACCAGGCTCAGCACCTTCCCACTGAGGACTCACAGCCATATTGTTCTTCAACATCCAGCTAACATCCACACACACACACACACACACACACACACACACACACACACACACACACACACACACACACACACACACACACACACACACACACACACCACACACACACAAACACACACACACACACACGGTGAGAGAGTGAGAGCGTTTCTGTGTTGTTGAAGGGGAGGAGTCTGTGGCTGCCTCTTAAATGGCACCCTATTCCATTTATGGTGCACTAATTTTGACCAGGGCCCATAGGACTGTGGTCAAAAGTAGTGTACTATATAGGGAATAGGGTGCTATTTGGGACACAGCTATATCTAGCAGAGTTGTGCTGTGGAGCTAAGACCTGACCATCTGCTTGCCTGCTTCACCCCCAGCATCTGGAAACGTTCGCTGAATAAACTGCTCCTCTGTCACGATCGGGTGCAGAGACAGACCAAGACGCAGCGCAGGGATAGTAGTTCGACATGTTTTATTCGCTATACTATGTATATCTCCAATACTATGTACAGCGGGTGAAATACGTATTGAACACGTCACCATTTTTCTCAGTAAATATATTTCCAAAGGTGCTATTGACATGAAAGTTTCACCAGATGTTGGTAACAACCCAAGTAATCCATACATACAAAGAAACCAAACCAAATAAGTTCAGAAATTAAGTTATGTGTAATAATGTGAAATGACACAGGGAAAAAGTATTGAACACATGAAGAAAGGGAGGTTCAAAAAGGCATGGAAAGCCAAGACAACAGCTGAAAACTATCAGTAATTAAAAAGCAATCCAGCCCCCTATCAGTGCAAATTAATATCAGCTGGATCAGTCCCAACTGATGGCCTACAAAAAGGTATCATTGCCAAGGTGTCACACAAGACACATCTCATGATGGGTAAAAGCAAAGAGCTGTCTCAAGACATTCGCAACCTAATTGTTGCAAAACATAATGATGGCGTTGGTTATAGGCACATTTCTAAGCTTCTGAATGTTCCAGTGAGCACTGTTGGGGCCATAATACAGAAGTGGAAAGACAATCATTTCACCATAAATTTGCCTCGACCAGGTGCTCCTTGCAAGATTTCTGACAGAGGAGTGAAAATAATAATCAGAAGAGTTGTCCAAGAGCCAAAGACCACTTGTGGAGAGCTTCAAAAAGACCTGCAATTAGCAGGTACTGTTGTCTCAAAGAAAACATTAAGTAATGCACTCCACCGCCATGGCCTGTATGCACGCTCACCACGCAAGACTCCATTGCTGAAAAAAAGCATGTTGAAGCTCGTTTAAAGTTTGCTGCACAACATTTGGAAAAGCCAGTGAAATACTGGGAGAATATAGTGTGGTCAGATGAGAGCAACATTGAACTGTTTAGATGTCATACACACCATGTTTGGAGGAGAAATGGCACTGCACATCACCCTAAAAACACCATACCAACAGTGAAGTTTGGAGGTGGGAACATCATGGTGTGGGGCTGCTTTTCAGCAAATGGTACTGGCAAACTTCACATAATTGAAGGAAGGATGAATGGGCAAATTTACGAGGAGCACCTGGTCGAGGCTAATTTATGGTGAAATGATTGTCTTTCCACTTCCGTATTATGGCCCCAACAGTGCTCACTGGAACATTCAGAAGCTTAGAAATGCACCTATAACCAATGCCATCATTATGTTTTGCAACAATTAGGTTGAGAATGTCTTGAGACAGCTCTTTGCTTTTACCCATCATGAGATGTGTCTTGTGTGACACCTTGGCAATGAGACCTTTTTGTAGGCCATCAGTTGGGACTGAACCAGCTGTTATTAATTTGCACTGATAGGGGACTGGATTGCTTTTTAATTACTGATAGTTTTCAGCTGTTGTCTTGGCTTTCCATGCCTTTTTGAACCTCCCTTTCTTCATGTGTTCAATACTTTTTCCCTGTGTCATTTCACATTATTACACTTAACTTCATATCTGAACTTATTTGTTTTGGTTTCTTTGTATGTATGGATTACTTGGGTTGTTACTAACATCTGGTGACAATTTCATGTCAATAGCACCTTTGGAAATATATTTACTGAGAAACATTGTGACGTGTTCAATACTTATTTCACCCACTGTATATTGAAACTCAACAAAATGATGAACTAAACAACACCGAAACAAACACTACAGACAAAACGTCACGTTCACAGAAAACAAACACGAACGAATGAATGAATGAATGAATGAATGAATGAATGAATGAATGAATGAATGAATGAATGAACCGGACGTAACAAACGCACACTTACTTTCACCGTGACTGCGATAGATAACGACAACGACCCACACCAGAGTGAAGGACAGACTCAACATATATAGGATCCCTAATTAGAGACAATGCGGTGCAGCTGCCTCTAATTAGGGATCCAACCCAAACCCCACACAGAAACAGAAAAGAACGACACTGTCAGACTCTGACCATAGCTACATAGAGAAGCAAATAGGCTTCTCTATGGCCAGAGCCTGACAGTACCCCCCCCCAAGGCGCGGACTCCCGGACGCCAAAAAAAAACACACAAAACAAGGGGGGGTTAATGGGAGGGAAGACTCTGGCTCCGGCGAAGTGGACAGTTTTGTCCCATGCCCCTTCCTTATAACCGGGCCCGGGCTGGGTACCGGTGGGGCAAACGGCTCCGGCTATGGAGCGGGGCAAACAACAGGGCCCGGACTGGGCACCGGTGGGGTAAACGGCTCCGGCCATGGAGCGGGGAAAACAACCGGGCCAGGACTGGGCACCGGTGGGGCAAACGGCTCCGGCCATGGAGCGGGGCAAACAACAGGGCCCGGACTGGGCACCGGTGGGGTAAACGGCTCCGGCCATGGAGCGGGGAAAACAGTCAGACTCTGACCATAGCTACATAGAGAAGCAAATAGACTTCTCTATGGCCAGAGCCTGACATCCTCGCACATTTATCAAGAACATTATCATTATTATTACCATCATCTGGAAACGTTCACTGAATAAACCGCTCCTCGCCCATTTATCAAGAACATTATCATTATTATTATTGGAAACGTTCGCTGTAAAAAAAAACTCTCCTCGCTCATTTATCAAGAACATTATCATTATTATTATTGGAAACGTTCGCTGAATAAACCGCTCCTCGCCCATTTATCAAGAACATTATCATTATTATTATTTGAAACGTTCACTGAATAAACCGCTCCTCGCCCATTTATCAAGAACATTATCATTATTATTATTGGAAACGTTCGCTGAATAAACCTCTCCTCGCTCATTTATCAAGAACATTATCATTATTATTATTGGAAACGTTCGCTGAATAAACTGCTCCTCGCTCATTTATCAAGAACATTATCATTATTATTATTACCATCCCTTTCTCGCTCTCTGCTTCCTGCTGTATGTGTGTGTGCGGGCGTGTGTCCTGTATGTATCTACTCTGTCTCCATGAGCTACAGCATGCTGTATCACTTCTGACAGCTTGGTTATGGCGGACTGAACTTCAACTAAAGTTACCCAAAAGAAACGCTAAATAATAAATGCTGTTCCTCACACTATATGCTTAACATCAAAAAGTAATGCCTTCGCTTTACTGAATATTTTGTTCTCGGATAAAACTAATGAATAACATAACTATAGCAATTATGCACGGAAAGTTACTGTTAATTACATTTATATAAGCTCTATTATGTAGTTAGGATACATTAATTAATCACAATGTTATTTTTCTAAAGCCTGCATACCATTACAAAAGAGTCAACATGTATTTGTATAATATCCGGCTTTGGGAATTGTGTATTGAATGGCCCATAGGAAAGACTGAAACAACAGTCAACTACTACATGACACAGAATGTGTCAGCAACACATACCAACAAATTACTGACCACCAAAATAAACACAATATTTGTCAGTGAACTTTAAAAGCAAAAAAAAAAAGAAAAATCTTTTTCATTTAAAAATTGTCGGAAAGATTTGTCAAAGAGGGTAATTTGGGGAATTGGACTCTGTTCTGCCAATATTTTGTGTAGCCAACAAAAAAGCAGCCTTTTTAAGTGTATTTTGGAGTGCTATATTTGAAAGGGCTCTCTCCCTATGCTTCAGCTCTCTCACCCACACTGGAGGGAGTGTCCCAGGATGCGTCCCAAATGGCACCCTGGCACCCAACTCCCTATATATTGGGGCCCTGGTCAAAAGTAGTGCACTATGTATTGAATAAGGTGCTATTTGGGACACAAACCCAGTGTTTCCGATGCAGTGAAAGGCCAGTTCTTCACACACTCTGCTGGTGCTGTCTCTAATCCCAATTAGACTAATTAACACAGACTCTCAGTTCCCCTCTCCAAACACTGGAGGAAGCCCACTTCCTGTTTCACTCACTGGAGAGAGAGAGGGGGAGGGGGAGAGAGAGAGGGGGAGGGAGAGAGCGAGAAAAGGGAAAGAGAAATAAAGAGAGGAAGGGAGCAGAGGACGATAGGAGAAAGGGGAGGGAGGGAGTAAATGGGGAGAGACGGAGGGGAGGTAGGAAGAGAAAGGGGGAAATAGAGGAGAGATGGAGAGAGGGCGAGAGGGCCAGAGGTGGGAGGGAGGAAAGTTATGGGTAGTGGGGGGAGAATGGGGAGGGTGATTGCTTTCCCCAAGTCAAATAGAAAGGGAAGAAAGAGAAGATAGAGAGAGAGAGAGAGAGAGAGAGAGAGAGAGAGAGAGAGAGTGAGAGAGGGAGAGAGAGGGAGAGAGAGAGAGAGAGAGAGAGAGAGAGAGAGAGAGAGAGAGAGATGCAACAACTACTCTAATTTAGTGAAAAAAGAGCAGTCTGCAATTTCCTCTTTTTCATAAGACAAACACAGAGGTGTGGATATACACCAGGAAGTGAAAGTTAGAAAGTTATAAAACATATGGGCTTTTCATTTCCACACTGTCCCTCTAGTGGCTGGTGATTTAAAGGCACAATCCCAAAGGTTTCCAACTATTCAGTGGTTATTTCAACTAATGATATATACCCAATAATTCTTGAAGCATATAATATATAAATGCCTCATGTGCTTAGTACAACCATTTATCGCTACTTCACATCTATACCTCGGTACATGAATTTGAGCGTGGGTACATTTCCCAACAATGTTCTGTTCCAAACAAAATGGCCGGGCTGATGTTGGGCAGGAACACAGCTTTGCTGTAACAAGCAGGATGAGACAACAATAACAGCCATCCATTCACCCACTGCTCGTTCACCTAATTTTTCTCCAAAAACATAATTAAAACAGGAAGATCGTTGAAACAGACCAAGATAGGAAGAACAACCAAACAAACAGAATTTTGTTGGGGAAAGATAAACAAGTCGAGAAACAAAGAGAATAACTTCACCCCCAAGGAAATCAGCTGTCATGCACAATGGGTATTTTTACACAATGGGTCAACATTTAGAAAAACTGGAAGTGTACTATTTGGGATTGAAGGGGCAGGCTGCAATTTCTGACTAGTCCTGCATGCTGGTCCTTTCCTTCCCCCTTAAGCTTCCATTCTAAATGTTTTCACAGGGAATATACTGTAGTAAAAAATGTATTTATTTATTTAACCTTTATTTAACAAGGCAAGTCAGTTAAGAACAAATTCTTATTTACAATGACGGCCCTACGGGACTCCCGGCCGGTTGTGATACAGTCTGGATACAGCCTGTTCAATTGACCTTTCCTTGGTAAATTGCATAGGTAGATGGAGATAACCATATTTAGACAGTCACTAGTGAAAGTCTACACACCCCTTGCACAGTCTTCATATTTTGCTGCCTTAAAATTCAATCTAAAAAGGGATTACATTTGTATTTTTATTTCTACCGGTCTACAAAACCTACTCCACAAGTGAAAGAAAAAATACGGAACATCCCCCCACTATTTTTCTTGTTGATGTTTCGGTATGTCTTTACACCCAAGAGTTAATCAATGTCTTTTACCTTTATTTACCTTTACCGTTGATACGTGTTTTTTTTTTACAAAATCGAATTAAAATAATGTAGTAATTGGTTCAGCAATGAGGTGCATTAAAACTAAAAGCGGATTTACCTAGTTCGGTGGAGACCCAAGGAAATTCAAGAGTTAGCCAACCCTGTGAAAGGGTTTGGCATCTCATGTTTTTATACTTTACAACAAAGTTAGGTAAATTGGAAGCTTGGTGAAATAATCTACTTCATAGGAAAATCAATGAAAGAATATAAACAAAACAAAAGCTACCTCTACACACACTGTGCCAGATCCCTCAATCCCCCAAAACAATGAGCCTGCCATAAACAGGCAATCCCCTAACCCCTTTCCCAGAACAACCAACAAGACTAAAACAATATATTGACATCCACCGATCAGCCGATCGACTATTGATCCATGATGGCCCTCAATACCTCTCCATACCTCTCCATTTGCACATCCATCACTCCCAATGGTCCCCAACCATCCCCACCCATCGCTCTACAGTATGTCTCCAAACTCCATCCATATATGCATGCGTGTGCAGAGGCGTGATGGCAGTGTGTGCCACCACGCGATGCTCTGTCTTGTGATGGACATGTAATCCTCCTCAAAGTAAGTCAATTAAGCGGCCATGTTCCCCTGGGAGAGAGTGTCTGAGGAGAGAAGGGGAGGGGGAGGGAGAGAGAGACACACAAAGAGAGATAGAGAGAGAGAGAGAGAGAGAGAAAGACCTGACCACTGTGACTGACCCAAATTTAAGGAAAGCTTTGACTATGTACAGACTCAGTGAGCATAGCCTTGCATTTGAGAAAGGTCGCCGTAGGCAGACCTGGCTCTCAAGAGAAGACAGGCTATGTTCACACTGCCCACAAAATGAGGTGGAAACTGAGCTGCACTTCCTAACCTCCTGCCAAATGTATGACCTTGTTAGAGGCATATATTTCCTACAGATTACACAGATCCACAAAGAATTCACAATTTTGATAAACTCCCATATCTACTGGGTGAAATATCACAGTGTGCCATCTCAGCAGCAAGATTTGTGACCTGTTGCCACAAGAAAAGGGAAACCAGTGAAGAACAAACACCATTGTAAATACAACCCATATTTATGGGTTTGTACTTTTTTTGTACTATTTGCACATCGTTACAACACTGTATATAGACATAATATGACATTTGAAATGTCTTTATTCTTTTGCAATGTTTACTGTACTTTATTGTTTATTTCACTTTTGTTTATTATCTACTTCACTTGCTTTGGTAATGTTAACATAAGTTTCCCATGCCAATAAAGCCCTTGAATTGAATTGAACTGGGGAGAAAGCAGTACTGTTCTGGGCTCAGCTGACTACCTGCCTACCTTTCTTTCACCTCTTGTCGCTCTCTCTCTTTAAGCCTACCCCATTCCTCTCCCGCTCTCTCTCAATTTCAATTCAATTTCAATTTAAGAGCTTTATTGGCATGGGAAAGTGGGCAGTGTGCACATAGCCTGTCTTCTCTTGAGAGCCAGGTCTGGCTACGCCAGCCTTTCTCAAATCAAAAATCGAATCAAAAATCAAATCTAACTTATTGGTCACATACACGTGGTTAGCAGATGTTATTGCGGGTGTAGCGAAATGCTTGTGCTTCTAGCTCTGACAGTGCAGTAATATCTAAGTAAGGAATGGATTGAGAATACTATACATAAATGTCAGGGTGGCATTGGACTAAGATACAGTGGCATAGTAAGCTTTATAGTATGCAGTATACACATAAGATAAACACGATTAAGTGACCAAGATACCGAAGATTAGTATAGCGTTCAGTTTATACATATGAGATGGGTAGTGCAAGATACGGAAACATTATTAAAGTGACTAGTGTTTCATTTCCTTAAAGTGGCCGGTGATTTCTAATCTATGTCCATAGGCAGAAGTCTCTGATGTGCTAGAGATGGTTGTTTAGCAGTCAGTGGCTTAGTATAGAGTACAATACAGTATATACATATGAGATGGGTGATGCAATATGTACACACAAATTGAGTGACTAAGATACCGTAGAATAGTGTGGAGTGCAGTTTATACATAGAGATGAGTGATGCAGATGCGGATACATTATTAAAGTGGCTAGTGTTCTATTCCTTAAAGTGGCCTGTGATTTCTAATCAATGTCTATAGGCAGCCGCCTCTGGTGTGTCAGTGATGGCTGTTTAGCAGTCTGATGTACTTGAGATAGAAGCTGTTTTTCAGTCTCTCTGTCCCAGATTTGATGCACCTGTACTGACCTCGCCTTCTGGATGATAGCGGGGTGAACATGCAGTGGCTCGTGTGGTTGATGTCTTTGATGATCTTTTTGGCCTTCCTGTGGCAACGGGTGCTGTAGGTGTCCAGGAGGTCCGGAAATTTGCCCCCAGTAATGCGTTGGGCAGACCACACCACCTTCTGGAGAACTTTGCAGTTATGGGCGTTGCAGTTGCCGTACCAGGCGATGGTAAAGCCAGACAGGATGCTCTCAATTGAGCATCTGTAGAAGTTTGTGAGGGTTTTGGGTGATAAGCCAAATGTCTTTAGCCTCCTGAGGTTGAAGAGGCGCTGTTGCGTCTTCTTCACCAAACTGTCTGTGTGGGTGGACCATTTGAGTTTGTCGGTGATGTGTACGCCGAGGAACATGAAACTTTCCACCTTCTCCAGTACGGTCCCATCGATGTGGATCGGGGGGTGTGCCCTCTGCTGTTTCCTGAAGTCCACGATAATCTCCTTAGTTTTGCTGACGTTGAGTGAGAGGTTATTTTCCTGGCACCACACTCCCAGAGCCCTCACCTCCTCCCTCATCGTTGTTGGTAATCAAGCCTACTACTGTTGTGTCGTCTGCAAACTTGATGATTGAGTTGGAGGCGTTCTTGGCCACGCAGTCATGGGTGAACAGGGAGTACAGGAGGGGGCTGAGCACACACCCTTGTGGGGTCCCAGTGTTGAGGATCAGCGAGGAGGAGGTGTTGTTTCCTACCTTCACCACCTGGGGGCGACGCGTCAGGAAGTCCAGGATCCAGTTGCACAGGGGCGGGGTTCAGACCCAGGGCCTCGAGCTTGATGATGAGCTTGGAGGGTACTATGGTGTTGAATGCTGAGCTATAATCAATGAACAACATTCTTACATAGGTATGCCTCTCATCCAGACGGGACAGGGCAGTGTGTAATGTGGTGGCAATTGCATCATATATGGATCTATTTGGATGGTAAGCAAATTGAAGGTGGTCTAGGGTGGCAGGTAAGGTGGAGGTAATATGATCCTTGACTAGTCTCTCAATGCACTTCATGATGACAGAGATGAGTGCTACTGGGTGATAGTCATTTAGTTCAGTTACCTTTGCTTTCTTAGGTACAGGGACAATGGTGGACATCTTGAAGCATGTGGGGACAACAGACAGGGATAGGGAGAGATTGAATATATTCATAAACACAATTGCCAGCTGATCTGCACATGCTCTGAGGACGCAGCTAGGGATACCATCTGGGCCAGCAGCCTTGCGAGGGTTAACACGCTTAAATGTCTTACTCACGTCAGCCACTGAGAAGGACAGCCCAATAGCAAGGCTATGCTCACTGATTCTGTACATAGTCAAAGCTTTCCTTAAGTTTGGGTCAGTCACAGTGGTCAGGTATTCTGCCACTGTGCAATCTCTCTCTCTCATAGTGAAATAAGAGCAGCAGTAGTACATACTAGATCAGACTTTAATCAGATTAGTCAGTTTAAAAGCACAGAGCTGAGTAGATTTGGCCTTATCCAATCCCCTGGGCCGTCTCAGAGTAGGATTGCTGGTCTAGGATCAGTTTTAGGTCATACTGAATATATTATGGACAGGTATTACCTGATCCTAGATCAGCGCTCCTACTCTGCTTTATGAATACAGGCCCTGTTTCATTAGTTTTTCTGCTAAGCTCTATGACTCTACAGTATATTAACACTGGGGTTGTGAATGTGTCCCCACTCCCCACACAGTTGATTCAATACCTCCATTGGCCTTGGTGCTAATATAGTTCCAGGAAGTGGAATATCCACACTTTTATTTTCATTAGAATTAGAATGCAACAATCTTTATTATGCAAAACTTGGGAAATGGGTTTGGCATAAGCTTTACAACATAATTTTAATGCAGAATATAAGAAACAACATTTGGTCAGCAGGTAGCCTAGCGGTTAGAGCATTGGGCCAGTAACCGAAAGGTTGCTGGTTTGAATACCCAAGCCGACAATGTGAAAAAAAACCTGTTGGTGTCCTTAAGCAAGGCATTTAACTCTAATTTGCTCCAGGGGCGCCGTACTACTGTGGCTGACCCTGCAGGTAGGCTGTCATTGTAAATAAGAGTTTGTTCTTAACTGACTTGCCTAGTTAAATAAAGATTGAATAACAGCAATTACCTGGGGAAGAGTTGTATTATATTAATGACCTGGGGAAGAGTTGTATTAAATTAATGACCTGTGGAAGAGTTGTATTAAATTAATGACCTGTGGAAGAGCTGTATTATATAATCATAAGTATCATTGCATATTATTAGAAAGGATGGACTATTATGATGGGAATGAGGGACAATTACAGTTAAATGGACTGACTGACTGTACATGTTCAGTTCAATTCTGAGGAGCTGGAATGGAGCACCTTATCTGTTTTAACACATTAATCAGTCCACTGCTTCTGTGGGGATATAATTTGTGTTTTGATTTAATCTTTATTGCAGAGAAGGGAAAATGAAATGTTTGCGACCCCCCCCCCC